>CM065741.1:46792030-46799530 GCA_033310375.1 Conus canariensis | reverse complement strand
GCTTATATGACTGAAATGGTTTGCAAATATCAAATGAAAAACACACATGATGTTATTTAATACTGGATCTGATCCAGTTAATATGCCTTCATTTCAAGTCAACGGCATACCCATCAAATATACCAAAATAGTGAAATTCCTTGGAGTGAATTTAACATCAAAGTTGTCATGGAATTTTCATATCGAGCATATTCTAACAAAAGCTCGAAAAACTTTAAATCTATTAAAGATTATTAGCAAGCATGCTTGGGCTCAGGACACAGTTACTCTTTTGCACCTTTCTACTGCACTGGTTAGATCAAACTTAACGTATGCACAAGAGGTGTTCTTCAGTGCACCCAAATACTTACTGAAAAAAAATCAGAGTATTGATTCCAAAGCATATAAGATAGCCATGGGACTACCAGTCCATGCCTCTTGTACAAAAGCATACGGTGCTGCTGGGATATTACCACTGGAAGAATATAGGAATCTCACATGCGCCAAGTTTGTTATAAGAAGTTCTACTGTAGACAACAATATAGGCCCTGAAATAAATATTAAATCGGACACTGATTTTCCCAAAAGGGCAAAAAATATTTCATCTCAAACGACTCTAAGAACATATACTTCCTCGATTTTAGAATCCTCAGATATGAAACTAACATCTATTGCAAAAAGATCTATTGTGTCTCCTATCCCTCCCTGGAAACTAATACGAGCACATTTTGATATTGAGCATACAGATTTAACAAAGGCTGAAAATACTAATTTGTTGTTATCCAATATCAAAATGCATTTGCATGATCACTATTCCAACCATTTTAAGACATACACTGATGGATCATTAATCAATGAACATGCAGGTGCAGTATACATTATCCCAGGCCTTAACAAAGAAAAGTCTTATTATCTTGGAAAAAAAACAAATCTATATTCACTGCTGAGTTAACTGCTATAATTATGGCTTTAAAGTTTGTTGTTGATTACCCTCAAAATTTATTTAAAGTTGTTTTATGTGTAGATTCCAAGTCAGTTCTTACTGCAATGAAGAATTTTAAATTAAAAATTCGACCTGAGATGATCACTGAAATAAATAATTTAGTACATTTCCTCTCAGTCAGAGACACTGAAATAACATTTCTTTGGGTGCCCTCCCACTGTGGGTTATATTATAATGAAAAGGTTGATGTTCTAGCAAAGAGAGGAGCAAAACGATCATCAGATTCGCATTTTCTAAACTTCTCTTTGTCAGTGCAAGAGTGCTATACTTTGGCAGAAAAAGTACAATTTTCTAATTTTCATTTGATAGAAAGAGAAACTGGGTGTTTTGGTTTACACGATGAAATGAAAAATATTCATGAAAAGTTAAGTAAGTTCGATCAAAACATTTATCGTAGACGACAGATAAGTTCCCTGATCTGTAGATGGAAATTGGATTGTTTTAAGACAAAGTATGTCAAAAATGTACATTGTATATGTGGTCATAGCATATCAAATGATCACATTCTATTGTGTAACTTAATGAAAAAATTCATTCCAAATACGTCTGTACAGCCTATCAAAATGTTTTCCTGTCAGCAAGTGAAACATATCTTTTCTTTTTGCGCTTAGCTAAAAGTCCAATCGGTAAATACCTATAATAGATAATAGTCAGTGGTGAGATGAGACAAAAGAGTTATATGTTTGTTTGGTTTTTTTTATCTTTGATTAAGTGGTTTTTCTATTTTTGTGTTATAGATGTAGATAAGTTAATTCTTTTGACTCGTTGTGTTAACCCTTTTTCCCGGTCCCGATCTATTTTTTCCGTCTAATATCACGTTATGTGGAAAGACGTAAAACAAAACAAACAACACACACACACACACACACACACACACACACACACACACACACACACACACACACACACAAATTGAATGGTTCTGAATTGCAGTACTCACAAAACATAAAATTTCTGGGTGTGAATTTAACCCCTAAACTTAACTGGCGTTTTTACATTGAAAGCTTGATAGCTAAAACAAGGAAACGTTTAAACTTATTGAAAATTATTTGTATTCAATCGTGGGCTCAAGATACAAAAACCCTCCTGCACCTAGCTGTTTCTCTAATAAGATCAAAACTAGTGTACGGACAAGAAGTTTATTTTTCAGCTCCTCAAAGTCTACTGAAAAAATTGCAAAGTATAGACAGCAAAGCTATCAAATTAGCGCTTGGTGTCCCAGTGCACACAAACACATTGAAGGTGTACAAAGAAATTGATATGCTATCACTGTCAGATCAACGTAGATTAGCTGTGGCCAAATGTATTGCAAGAAGTCTTTCAGTACCTAATTCAGTCGAAAACGAAGTGTTGATGGATTCAAATGTTGAATATCCCAAAAGAGCTCAACAGCTAGGTTATCTTTGTCCCGTTCGAAATTACACGAAAGATTCTTTTGAAAAATGCAATATTGATGTCACTTCACTCTCACCTGCTCCTGTTGTTCCCCCGGTGCCTCCATGGGAACATAGACAAGCTATCTTTGATGTAGATTACACTAATGTCCGGAAAAATGATAACATTAACATTTTAACTTATAAAGTGAGAGAAAACTTAGAAAACAAATATTCTAATCACTTAAAAATTTTTACGGATGGTTCCGTTTGCCAGTTAAGTGCAGGTTCAGGTTTTGTTATTCCGGCTTTAAAAGTTCAAAAAGCATGCAGCCTTGGAAAATGATTTTCTATTTTTACGGCAGAATTGTATGCTGTTCTTATGGCATTACTCTTTATTTGTGATAGTAATCATTCTTTCTGTAACATTTTATTTTATGTTGATTCTAAGGCAGTGTTAGATACTTTGAAAGTTTACATTATTTCCACAGGAGTAAATATAGTCTTCGGCTGGGTCCCTTCACACTGTGGTATTTATTGGAATGAAATAGCAGATAAACTAGCCAGACGCGGGGCAATGGGCAATGCTGCAAAAAGTAATTTGAAGTTAGATATATATGAAGTACATTCGTTATTGGAAAGCTGTTTCCGAATTGAGAAGTCTCAATATAAATGTGTAATGGAAACATATCCTAGACATATTTCTAGTTTAATATACAAGATACGTTTGAACTCTTGGAAGACCAAATATTCCCAAAATATAGCGTGTGCATGTTCTAAGCCATTATCTGGTGAACATATACTTTTCCATTGCCCCATTTTAAATGCTCTTTATTCAAAAGCAAACATTGAAATTTCGAAATCTAAACCGGTTCACGCTATTTCTTTCAGTTCAGAAATTGTTGAGGTTGCAAAAATTATCTCTCAATCTCAAATTAGCATATTGTTATAATTATGACAGTGTAGTTTATATTTAAATTTGTACTGTTCTTGACATTATTTCTGACCTTTTCCTCCCCCTGTCCTCCTCCTCCGCCCTCCCCCAATCCCCCTCCGCCCTCCCTCCCCCCCGCCCCCCCTCCCCTTCCCCCCTCCCCTCGCCCCCCCCCCCCCCCCCCCCAAGTAAAGTCTAATATCACCAAGTGTGAACAGACTATAAATCAACAACAACAACAACACACACACACACACAGACACACACACACACACACACACACACACACACACACACACACACACACACACACCACAGTGTGTGCATGTGCGCGCGAGCACACACACACACACACACACACACACACACATACACACACTCTTCTTCTTCTTCGGGTTGAGCAGCCACAATCAACTTGCTGATTTTTTTGCTGCTGTTACTTTGCTGCTATTTCACGCACGCACGCACGCACACAGTTTATAGTCAATGTTATGCCACAGTGTGGCCCTTATCGATCACCACTGGAGAGCGGCCAACGATTTGTGTTGCTTACGTTTTGTTATACCAATTTCCGGTATATGATAGTCAGGGGAAACCACTCACGAGATATTTGCAAAACGCATGGCGTATTGTGCGGACGAGTATCACAACAAAGAAGAAAAGCAGTGAAATTTGTTACCGTTTCGTGGAGTGTCACGTTTTTGGAATGGCAGAGTACAACAGTGGTAACCAGTACGGCCATGGTAGGCAAAGGAACCAGAGATCAGGACAAGCGTGGAGAGCCAGGCGGCCTTCAGGAGACGGGAATTGGAATGTTAGGCCACCGTTCTCACCGCCACCTTCGTTTTCCGTACCTCCCCCACCACTCAACGGGTCGTCGACATGGATGTCTGGACCTCCAACTCAGTTATGCGTGCCTCCTCCGTCATATCAAGGTCCCCCACCTCCCTTCTCACGTCCTCCATTTTCAAGCCCTCCTCCGCCATTTTCAGGTCCTCCGCCATCATTTGGCAACCAGCCTCCACAGCACAATCCCGCGCCTTGTTGGAATTCACCGCAGTCTTCATCCTCCTCTCTAAGCCCATTGTCCGGTTCAGGAGCGGGTCATCCAGATGGCAAACGCCGGGTGAACAATGTGTGGTCAGACTCGAACCTTTTCTCAGACAATGGGAGGACGTTGGAGGGAGCGCAGAATCGTCATGGTTACCCACATCATAACCGTGGTCAGCGCGGTGGTCGGGGAGCTGGAGGAAGAGGGCGTGGTAGAGGCCATCAGCAGTTTCAGCAAGATCGTAACAACAGAAATAATGGGAATAATTTTGGGAACAACAGTTACAGCAACAATGAGAACAATCACAGAAACAACAACAATGATAATCGGAGCAATGGTGGCAAGGTAAGATTCCACACTGAACTTTAATTTAAGAATGTGCTCACATGTGTGTGTCTGTGTATTGTCAATACAAAATGTAATTAAGAATTGTTTTATATTTTTAATTTGATTAATGTTATCGCTGAATCAAGGGTTAAATGTCTTTCTTTTGGCAACTGAATCACAGTTTTTTGAGACTTTCAGCAAGACGGAGGATCCTTTTGTTTATATAGTTTGTTTTCATCTTTGTTGTTGTTGTTTATTATGAAGTAGTGATGTTGCTGTAGCTGCCACAGATGATCAGCTTGGCACTGAGGACCAAAAACAGAAACAAGCGGTGGAAGTTCAGCCCTTGCTGTGTAGAGCTAGTTCTCTGGAGAGCACCATGCAAGAGTATAGCTTTGTTCTGTATGGCCTACAGTTATTAATCAGCTTGTTAAAACAGGCATGTAATGACCTGAGATCAACTCAGTTAAGAAGAATGAATAAAACTGGGAATGTCTATATTTATTGAAAAGAGAAGAAAAAAGCTGTTTACAATATCCTGCACCAATACTGTAGTACATGTGAGAAGCTAAATCATACTGGCTTGTTTGTGTTCATGTAGCACATAGTGTATGGTTTGCAATGCAGAGCTGAAGTAGGGATTAAATGAAAAGAAAAGGACTGAATGACTGAAGGAGCACACTCAAAAACCCTGAACATCCGAAAAATCTTAAGCTAAAACTAGTAAGTAAAACTGATTTTCGATTTATGTTCTGGGTTGGCATTGATCTCTCTCTGTCTCTGTCTCTCTCTCAGTCTCTGTCTGTCTCAGTCTCTTCTTCCTCTCTGTCTGTCTCTGTCTGTCTGTCAGTCTGTGTCCATCTGTCTGTCACTTTTTCACAACTTCTGTGCTGTTCTGAATCTCTAGAGAGCTGTCTCTGTCCATACTATCTCAGTCAGTATCTCTGTCTCTGTTTCTGTTGGTCTGACTGTTTGTCTGTCTGTCTAGTGTCTCTGTCACTCACTCACTCTCAGCTTTTCAGACATGGAACTTGTGTCAAGCTGTATTAGGGCCATTAAAGTGCTGGTTAAAACTTGTGTTGAGCACAAAATATTAGCCATTTGGTAGCTTCACATTTTGGTGTTTGTGCTCAGGACTACTTTTCACTTTTAGTTTGCTGTTTCAGTTGCAGTTTTTTTTAAACCCTGATTGAGGTCTCTGTTTTTACTTAATCTTGTTTGGTACCAGGAAAATATTGAACAACAATATATTATTATATGAATTTTTGTTTTGCTCAACAATGTCAAACTGAAGGTAGACTGAAATTTTAAAAACATGTTCTTTTGAACTCAGTATGCATTGAAACATTTGAAAATAAAAGTTGTTTACTTCTGGACTAATGTACTTACTAGACCATCAAATCACTTGAGTTTTTGTTAAATGACAATAATAGTTAATACTATTAAAATAGACACCATTCATTAAAACAATTTGATTGGAAGTATTGTCTTAAGCAGGTATTATAAGTAAATAAATAAATAGATAAATAAAAGATATAAATAAAAGTGTGTGTGTGTGTGTGTGTGTGTGTGCGCGCACGCGTATGTGTGTGTAAGGTGTATCCTTTGAAGCAAAGGTAATACTTAAATTTCAGTTTTATATATATATGAAGGCAGCATTTTACAATGTGGAAAACCTCTGTACACTGTGCCTATGAGGAAATGAGTTAGAGTTAGCCATGTTGAGGTTTACCTGTCCACACCAAAGACTGAAAGAGCCAGCAAGGCACCTCACTTGAGAAGGTGAACAACTCCAACATTTTCTTTACCCTGACATTTTCATCACCCTGACAATTTCTTCACCCTGACATTTTCTTTACCCTGACATTTTCTTTAATTAATACCTTGACTTTTTGATTACCCTGACATTTTCTTCACCTTGACATTTTCTTCACCTTGACATTTTCTTTACCCTGACATTTTCTTTACCATGTCATTTTTTTTTTTTTAGTGTGGATTCTTTTTGTAGTATTACTTTTTCCGTAGCCTGATCTTGTTTCAAGAAGCCTGACCTGCCGCTTAGAAAATGCCACACCTGGCTCTGAAAACAGGGTGCGCGCGAAGCCAAATGAAAGAAAATTCCATGTGAATCGTCTTGCATGCACAGCATGAGGTGAGGAAAGGGGTGCCTGAAGGCATGAAGCTGACCTATAAGATGCCTCTCCCATGTGGGAGTCACTCAGCAGAGACTGTGCTGTGGTGTCAGTTGGTGTGCAGTGCTTGAAATCCCTACACTGCTCAGGGACAGTACTGGGTCAGTACTCAGGCAGCTGTTCAGTAAAATGAGAGTTCTGCTCAACATGATTTTCATGTAAGCGCAGTTGGCAAGTTATGAATAAATAAATATCTGCCCTGAATGAGGGAGAGAATTTTTGAGAATTGAAACTATCATAGTCTATGTGGCCAATCTTCTGTACACAAT
Organism: Conus canariensis; assembly: GCA_033310375.1. Taxonomy (NCBI): domain Eukaryota; kingdom Metazoa; phylum Mollusca; class Gastropoda; order Neogastropoda; family Conidae; genus Conus; species Conus canariensis. The sequence goes on along the minus strand of CM065741.1, from coordinate 46,792,402 downwards.
TCTGATGAGAAACCAAGTAGTTTGACTTCTTAAGTTTATTTGTGGATCCTTTGGGATCCCTGGGCAGGGCAGGCTCCAGACTCTGTCTCCTGTATGTCAACAATAGTATGTAATCTGTACCTGCCACCATGACAAAGTGGTTAGCATCATGGACTCCCGGCTGGGAGATCATGGGTTCGATTCCCATCAGAGTCATGTGGGGGTTTTCTGCCTCGACCGGCTCCTACCTGGAGTTGAATTTGCTATGGGCTCAGTTAGGAAGACTGGGACCACACAGTCATTTCATTCACTAAATGAATGCATCTCTGAGAGTGTTGCTCAAATTTCCCGACCTACACTGCAGGTGCCTGTATCTGTTGGGCCTGGTTGATG
>CM065741.1:46767030-46789530 GCA_033310375.1 Conus canariensis | reverse complement strand
CACTGTCAGCCAGTTGCAGAACTGGTGTGGTTGATCGTCTGTATGTCCAGGTTGGTGATCTGTTAGGTTCGTTGTGTTGTAGTTCGTTGTGTTGTCTTGTATTATGGCGAGTTGAACTGTAGTTGTCTCATGTTGCGATTAGTTGTATGGTGTTCGTTGCGTATACTGGTTGTCTAGTATGATGTTGTCTTGGTTCCGTGATTGAAATTTGTTGTCAGCCGGTTTGAGTTGTCACTCTTTCCTGTATATTTTTTGTAAGTAATGTACATAGTGGTTCCTGAGTTCGATTTTCTCAGGACAGTTTGGATAGACAATGTGGGTTCGATATAATAACCGTTGATGGACGGTGATGTAGATATTGTTTGGGGTTAGTTCATGTTAATGTCAGTGGGTTCAATAAGAGGGTAGTACGAGGTTGCATTTGGTTGAGGATCATAATATGAGTCAGGTGCAGATGTGTCTGCGTGAATCATAGAGGGGTTTGATGATTGTGCTCAATCTCAATTGTAAATAGTAGGAGTTCGTTGAAATTGATTAACGATTTCAGAGTTGACCTGCACAGCATTGGAATCGGTTAACTGTGTAGTAGGGCTAAGGCCAATTTATGGTCGAGTGGTTTATACTGGAGTACGGTCGTGACTATTCAACTTATATTGGTGTCTTGTCACTTTCGTTACGAGTTAGGGTTCTCGATGCGGGTGTCGTGCGCGTGCAGACTGTATCGGTGGCGTACGCATTTGGTACAGGACAGTGAGTCCATATGGTTAGAAGTTTTGTAAGAAAGTGACAGTCGTCACACGTGCAGGGATGTATGTATTTGTGACAGAACGGGGTTGGAGAAAGATATCTTAGGTTGTGGGGAGGCAACCCAGTTATGAATTTTAGTAAGCAGAGAGAAGGGAAAGGTAAAGTTTAAGGCGAGTAGCTTAGCAGTCGATAGGATGAAAACGGATGATGTGCAGCATGTAATATTGTATGAAGTGTGGTTGTGTTGGCATAACAAGGATTAACCACTGGGTTATCTGACAAGAGATGACATGAGAGTGAGGTGCTGGATGGAAATTTTGGCGAACAAATCATGTTGGTTTTGATATATGATTATAATTGACAGTGCAAAGAAGGGTAATAATGTGAAGGATTGTGGCTGCGAGCCGATTCTCTTGTGTGAACATGCTGGAACTGTGAACCGCTAAAAATTGATAAGTTTTTTCTGTTTTGTTTTTTTTCCCTCTGAGAGATGTGTATTACTACTGGTTATTGTGTGGAGACATTTCCTTGTGAAATTGGCCATTTCCTAGATTATTTAGTATGTCCTAAGGGGGCCCATGGAGTCCGTGTTGGATCGCTTAGATTGGTTTATTTCTCCGAGAATTGGGTGTGATTCATAATTTCATATGTAATAGCGTGGATTGGCTCAGGGAGAGTATTGCTTTACCGCTGTTGTAAGGGTTGGCAGGAAATGGGTCTGATAACCCCAAAGTGAGTAATGGGTTGGGGGATGTGTTCGAAATTCAAGGGGTCACTCTCATGCCCGAGTGGGAAGTAGGCAAGGGAGATGGAGAGTTAAAGCTTTACCAAGTAACCTATGTGCCTTGATGACTCGGGTAGTAGCAACATTACAGTAGGGGCCTACAGTTGTGTCAGCAGGTATCCTGTTCCGTCCTGAGGCTGGGGCCAGATCACCGCAGTTCTACTGTACTGCCGCGTGCCGGCAGGTGAGCGGCGCTTTCCAGTGCCTGTTGTTTCCCCGGGAGAGGGAGACCACCCAGGCCGTCTGCCTTCTGTGGGGCAGCTCTCCTCTGGCTACCGGTGCTCTTCCGGGAGTTCTCCGGCACTGGTTCCTCGTCCCTGTTTAGGCGTCCTGTGAGAGGGCGCTGCACCAGGCCTTTTCCACCCTTGGTGTCCGGCGGGGCCTTCAGAGGAGGAGGCGTCCTACGAGCCCCGGACCCGTCGAGAGGGCGTCTGGTGTGTGTGCGTTGGGTGTCGTGCCCATCGCGGGAGGAGTCAGACTGCGGGAGGCCACGGTCAGCGCCGGGGTGCAGAGTCTTCGGGGAGGGTGTCGGCCCGCGGAGGAGCCACGGTCAGCGCCGGGGTGCAGGGTCTTCCGGGGAGGTGTCAGCCTGTGAGGGGCCACGTACAGCGCCGAGGACTGGAGTTTTCCGGGCCGGGATGGGTCGTCCCATGTTTGTGATAGAAGGGGTGTAGCGTTAGGCAGTAGGGTTAGGGGTGTTAGCTACTGCCTCCGTTTAGGACGTAGTGGCCGGCACAGTGTAGGGTACTTGTCGTTGCCTCCCTTAGGGACGCAGCGACCAGTTTGGTAGTGGTCCCGGGTTAAAAGAGAAGGGTGAGTCCTGGGGAGAGGTGTGGGTGGTAGCAGTCGTTAAGAGATTAGAGTCCCTTTGGTAAATCCTTGTCCCTAGTAGTTAGTCACCACGTGTGCGGGCTATCGCTGTGTCCCCAGGTCACAGTGATATACCGCAACTGGTGTTTTAGGTTAGGTTAGGGTCTTCCAGGTCTTTATAGTAGAGTAGGGTGAGTCAGCGGGAATTGGGATACTTGTGTGCAGTTGTGGATGTGCGTGAGTGGTGGCGCCATGGAGTGTGTGTGAAATAAAGAAGCGTGCGTGATTGTAAAACTGTGTTAGTGTGCTGTGTTGTCTGACCTAGTGTGTGATAGGCGTGGGTAGGGGTGGTAGGGTCGTCCGGCTTAGCGACCGTGACACTTTGGTGGAGATGCGGGGTAACTTAGGTGGTTCTGGGTAGGTGATAGGTAGCTAGAAGGGAGGTAGGGGGTGTTGTGTCCGGTGTGTACGTTGTGTGAAATGTAAGTGGGTGGTTGGTGGGAGCGTACCAGTACCCTGGGAGGTGGTACGTAGTGTCCCTGTTCACTTCAGGCAGGTTTCCATTGGCATTGGGCAGGGCACTTGTGTTGGTGTGATTGGGTTGGCGCTACCGTGTGAGTGAGGGATGAATGGTCAATAAACATTGAGTGGTTGTTGGAAGTGTGAGTGATTACACAGTACAGTGTAGGTGAGGTGCCAGAGGGTACCAGGTGTCCTTTGTGTCCCTTACATGTGGTATAACCCCAGTGAGTAGGTAGTGGTACCCAGCCCGTGACTGTGCACGCTGTGTGCTCGGATATCCTGTGGGGATTAAGGGCAGAGTAAGCCCAGGTGACTGTGTGTGGGAAGCACAAGGGTGCGCAGGGTTGTGACACTAAGGTGTGCTGGGAGTGCATATGGACTTGCGGGGTGCAAATGCACTGTGATCGTGTGGGTGCTGGCTACCAGACAGTGAGGCCTGTGACTGTGGGTAACTGGTGCGCATGCACAGTGGACGGTGGACACACGGTGTCACGTGATTCAGTCAGTGACCAGACAGTGTATTGGTAGTATTATATGGGTTGGAGCCCATGTGGGTATATGTATGAGGTACACAAGTGTGGGTGGAGTTATGCTTGGTGCGTGACACATTTAGAGTATTGTGTACTTGTGCTGAGTTGCTTCAGGGGCTAGTGCGTAGTCAGGAACCTCCAGTTGCGCTCAGATCGCATACTGTCCGTTGCTAGTTCTGTGGTGGTAGGGGTACCCTATGTCTAAACACACCCGAGCCCATCCGCAGTACGACCCCGATAGTGTCATGGATCCACAGGCCCCTACGGCGGATACCAAACCTAAGGTTAGTGACCAGGGAGCGGGGGTGGATCAAGAACAGGGGACGGGGGCTTATGCAAAGTTTGCCAAGTTGGGAGCGGCGATGGGTTTAGCTGGGGAGACCTCGCCAAGTTCGTCACAGACTCAGTACGTAATGAGGATGAGAAGACGGCGAGAGAAGCAGAATTGGAGCTCCGGATGGAGGAGAAAGTGAGGCAGAAGATGAGGGATGAAGAGGAGAAAGCTGCTAGGCAGAGGGAGCTAGATATGCAGCAGAGGAAGATAGAAGAGGAGGAAGCTGCTAGGCAGAGGGAGCTAGAGATGCAGCAGAGGAAGATAGAAGAGGAGAAAGCTGCTAGGCAGAGGGAACTAGAGATGAAGCAGAAGAAGATAGAAGAGGAGAAAGCTGCTAGGCAGAGGGAACTAGAGGTGAAGCAGAAGAAGATCGAAGATGAGAAAGCAGCGAGACAGCTGGAACTGGAACTGCAGAGGAAGAAGATGGAGGAAGAAAGGGCAATAAGGGAAATAGAAGCTCAAGCACGGCAAGCCGAGTTAGATCTCAAGAGACGAAGGGATGAAGCCGAGTTAGAGGCAAGAGAGCGAGAGCTAATCATACAAGAGAGACAGGCCTTAGATGAAGCAGCGCATAGGAAACGCTTGATTGAGGTGGAGGAAACGAAGCATGTCCACCTTGAGCCGTTAGGAGAGAACGACGACGTGGACGCTTTCATCGCCCAATTTGAGCGTGTAGCCCAGATGTGCAAGTGGAGCAAGACCTCATGGCCCACACGTCTGATGTCTCTGCTGAGAGGAAAGGCTAGAGAAGCGGTGATGCGGTTAAGTGCGGATGAGTTAGGCGACTATGATCAGATAAAGGGCGCCCTGTTAAGCCACTTCAGGCTAGATGCTGAGGCCTACCGGGAAAAGTTCAGGAGCATCAAGAAGGACGCTGCTGAGACTTTCGGCCAGATGCTGGGAAGGATGAAGCGGTGGTTTTCCCTCTGGTGTGCGGCAGCGGGCAAGGATGAGAGTGTGGCAGAGGACGTAAAGGATCTGCTGTTCCAGGAACAGTTTTATCAGCTATTGTCTCCAGAGTTCACAACTGAGGTGCGGAAGACATGCCCGAAAACTGTGGAACAACTTGCAACGGAAGCTACTGTTTTGGCAGAGGCCAAAAGACTGGGGAGGAAGGCGAGGCAAGACCGAACAGTTAACCAGCCCAACCTGGGTAATAGGCGCGAAACAGCTAGGGAGCCAGCCCACAGGAGATCCCAACAAAGTGATGGTGCACTACAGCAGCTGAACAGGAGATCAGAAGGGCCTAGATCGACCATAGTTTGTTTCAACTGCAAGAAGCCAGGCCACATCGCTAGGAAATGCCCTGAGCCCCATTCTGTTGGAGCTGTTCATTGTTGTGACCAGCCCCAAGCTCGAGTAGTCCCTACGTTGTGTCGCCCATGCGCTGAGCAGCGGTACGAGCCTGCGTGCATTGTAGAAGTTAACGGGTCTCCGGCCAATGGATTACGGGACACTGGTGCCGGACACACCGTAGTGGCCAAGTGGTTAGTACCAGCAGATGCGTACACAGGAGAGACAGTCCCAGTAGTGTTGGCTGAATCCAGATGTAGGTCTGTGTTACCTGTGGCGGTAGTAGAGTTGAAGTCACCATTCATCGCGGGAAGTTGGAGGTTTTGGTCATGAATAGCCCTGTGCAGGAAGTCCTGATCGGAAACTTCGCAAAGAGAGTAGGAGATCCCGGTTGGACACGTGTGCCTGTATACGCAGACCCGGCGTTGGTAGGGGCAGTGCAGACACGCGCGCAGAGAGCCAGGGAGCAGCAAGAACCGTACCACTGCCCGTCGAGGAATGCGTTCTGAACACCTCTACCCAGCAGTTAATTCAGTTGCAGGACCAGGATGAAACCTTGAGGAAGGCTCGGAGTGCGTGTGAAGCAGGGACGCACTTCCACACCAAGTTTGGACGAGTCGAGTACGCTCGGAAGTCTGGTGTACTGGTCCGGCGGTTTAGGGTCCCAAGGACGTAGCGAGTCAGATCTGCGTCCCAGCTGAACTACGGACCACGGTGATGAAGCTAGCCCACGACGTACCCATGTCTGGTCATTTAGGTACCACCCGAACCAAGGAGCGAGTTGGTCGCCATTTTTATTGGCCAGGCATGCATGCTGACATTCGTCGGTACTGCCAGTCATGCTTCCAGTGTCAGCGTACTGTGGACAAGGGAAGAGTCTCAAGAGTTCCCCTCGTGAGGATGCCACTGATGCGTGAGCCGTTCGAGCGGGTTGGGATGGACATCATTGGTCCCATCGTTCCAGCATCCCAGAATGGGTACAGATACGTGTTGGTGACGGTCGACTTTGCAACAAGATATCCGGAAGCAGTCCCTCTTCGCCAGATCACGAGTGAGTCGGTGGCAGAGGCAGCGTTCAACATGTGGACACGAACGGGAGTCCCTGGGTCGGTACTGACTGACAGAGGAACCCAGTTTACTGGTCAGATCATGCAGGAGGTCTACCGACTATAGCCATTCGGGGTCTGACTACCACACCATACCATGCGCAGTGCAATGGATTGGTGGAACGCTTCAACGGTACTCTGAAGCGGATGCTGCGCAGACTATGTCAGGAGAAACCAGGTGATTGGGATCGGTGGATACCAGCACTGCTGTTTGCGTACCGAGAGGTCCCACAAGAGAGTACCGGTTTTTCGCCTTTTGAGCTGCTATATGGACGCCAGGTGCGCGGGCCGATGCAGATATTGAGAGATCTGTGGTTACAACCGGAAAGGCAAGAGCTCCGTACAGCGGCAGAATACGTCGTCAACTTGAGGAACAAGATAGCTGAGTCATGCGAGCTGGCAAGGGAGAACTTGGCAAGGGCAGCGTATAGGTACAAGCGACATTTTGACTTGAGGGCGAAACCCAGGAAGATAGCTGTGGGGTCCAGAGTACTAGTACTTCGGCCGACCAAGCAGAACAAATTGGAACTGGCATGGAGGGGTCCCTATACAGTACTAGAAAGAGTGGGTGAAGCAGATTACCGCATAGCAGTAGGGGAAAAAACGAAGATTTTCCACGCAAACCTACTAAAGTCATTCATCGAGCGCGCTGCAGATCCAACAGCCTCGGTAGCTGCGGTTGTTGTGCCGGAGGAGCCTGAAGAGGAAACAGTAACTCCCTTGATGAGCAAGGACATTCCTACCATTCCCTTGGAGGCCACAGAAGGCCCTAAAGATGTGGTAGTACTTACTGAAGACCAGCACTTTACTAGGAAGTTGCACGAGTTAGTGGCCGAATTCAAGGAAGTACTGACTGATGTGCCCTCATGCACAAACCTAGAAACGTGCGGCATCAAGTTGACGTCAGACATCCCTATCAGGTCGAAGCCATACCCAGTGCCTTTTGCGCAACGAGAGACAGTTAGGGAGGAGGTCAAAGCCATGATCAGGATGGGTGCGATTGAGCCATCGACGTCGCCATACTGCTCACCCATCGTACTAGTTAAGAAGAAGGATGGGAAGATCAGGTTTTGTGTGGACTTCAGGAGGTTGAATCGCATCGTACAGTTCGATGCTGAACCCATGCCGGATATCGAGTACCTGTTCGCCAAGCTTGGAGAGAAGAAGGTGTTCAGTAAGATCGACCTCGCTAAGGGGTATTGGCAGATCCCGATGAGTAGAGAGGACCGCGCGAAGACTGCTTTTGCTACACCGGAAGGACAATTCCAGTGGAAGGTTATGCCATTTGGACTGTGTACCTCAGGGGCAGTGTTCACGCGCATGATGAGAAAGCTATTGCAGCCACTTGAGAGCCCAGATGTCGATAATTTCATTGATGACATCCTGGTGGCCACAGTTGATCAGGACAGCCATATAGAGGTTCTCAGGCGTGTTTTCCAGAGACTCAAGGAATGTTCTTTGTCAGCCCGGCCTTCAAAGTGTGAGCTGGGAGGAAGGGAAATCACCTACTTAGGGCACAGGATAGGTGCAGGGAAGATATGGCCTGAGCAGGATAAAATGATCCGCATTTTGGATGCGCCTAGGCCTGAGACCAAACGACAAGTGCGGGGATTCCTGGGATTAGTGGGGTACTACAGGAAATTTGTGCCCCGGTTTGCTGACATTGCCAAGCCCCTTACTGATCTCACTAAGGGAACAACCAGGCAGGTGAAATGGGACGACGAGTGCGAACGTGCGTTCCAAGCTCTGAAGCAGCATTTCTGCCAACCTCCCGTCTGTAATTTGCCGGTACCAGGTTTGACATTTGTGCTCCAGACTGACGCATCAGAAATGGGAGTGGGAGCTATACTGTGTCAGCAGTACCCTGAAGAGATGCGCCCTGTAGCATGTGCCAGTAGAAAATTAAGCCCTGCAGAGCAGAATTACCCTATAGTAGAGAAGGAGTGTCTGGCAGTGGTGTGGGGAATACAAAAGTTCCAGGTGTATTTGTATGGGACTCCCTTTATTGTCCAGACAGATCATTCCCCACTCCAATACTTAGAAAAGATGAAGTCTGTTAGTGGGAGAATCACAAGGTGGGCACTGCAGCTGCAGCCTTTACCAGTTTACGGTGCAGGCAGTGTCTGGAAAGGACAATGTGGCGGCAGACTTCTTGAGTCGCTTGCCGTAGAGGAAGAGAGAGAGAGAGAGAGAGAGAGAGAGAGAGAGAGAGAGAGAGAGAGAGAGAGAGAGAGAGAGAGGCCTGTAAGTTCCATTAACCTGTGTCGTGGGAGGTTGTCATTATTGAAGCTATGCATGTGTCATGGAAGAGAATGACGTAGCAAGTGTTACTGAGGGTGTGGTATTTGTAGCACGTGTTACACAGCGGTCGTGCATAGCCAGAGCAGCGTCAGTTATGAAGTTTATATGTAGTGCGTAGTGTAACGGCTGCCTGTAAGTGCCTGCATTAAGGTCATATGTGGCAGCGTTAGACCAGGTTGATTAATGTAAACTGTGATTGTTGATGTATTTAAAAGTTGATGCTGTTGTGATGGAAGTTTTGGTGTGCATCAAAAGTAACAGTAGGACAGAATGAGTGAAGGGGAATTGGATTCTCATAGGTAGGGTGTGGCTAAAACGCCGATCGAGTGAGAAGTTGTTGTTGTTTTAACCTGTAGTTAAAACTTAGGCAGGGGGGTGTGTCACCGATCGGCGGTACTAAATCAGTATGTCCATGTGTTTAAGAGTAGTGGTGGTTCAAGATAGAGAGCGGTCGTGCGCGCGCTCGCGCGTATGTGAGGTTGGGGTTTAGTTAGCTAGAGTTAGGTTAAGTTCCTCAGGGCTAGGTAGTAAGGTTAGGCTAGGTAGGGGGGCAGGTGAAATAGGACATACAATATTCTTTCATTCCAGTCTTCACTTATTGAAGGAATGGAATGGAAGCGGGAGGTTGGTTTCGTTCCCGATTGTTACCCTCTTGTTACTTTGGTTCTACACCAGAGAAGGCGGGCAGGATATCGGCTGTTGTTGTGTTGTCAAGTCTGTGAGTTGTGGTGGTAAATTGTCGTGTTGTTGCACGAGCAATAACTAGTCCGTTGGTCAGGCGTGTCAGCTCTGCGGAGGGATACACTGCTCTGACCAATCGTTGTTTTGTGTGGTGAGTAGAGTTCGCTTGATTCCGACCAGGGCGGAATGCGTTGGGGTAGCTTCACTTCGGTCCCTGGTGTTCGTCGGAGTGGACGTACTCCTTGTAGGTGCGGCGGCAGCGCCGTTAGTTTTGAAGAGTGACTTCGAGTCATAGTTAGTGCCAGGTCCTCGTCGGGGTTGGGTGCCCTTGGCCTGTGTTGAGTCGGTGTCGTCCTTGTTGCAGCCACTGTCAGCCAGTTGCAGAACTGGTGTGGTTGATCGTCTGTATGTCCAGGTTGGTGATCTGTTAGGTTCGTTGTGTTGTAGTTCGTTGTGTTGTCTTGTATTATGGCGAGTTGAACTGTAGTTGTCTCATGTTGCGATTAGTTGTATGGTGTTCGTTGCGTATACTGGTTGTCTAGTATGATGTTGTCTTGGTTCCGTGATTGAAATTTGTTGTCAGCCGGTTTGAGTTGTCACTCTTTCCTGTATATTTTTTGTAAGTAATGTACATAGTGGTTCCTGAGTTCGATTTTCTCAGGACAGTTTGGATAGACAATGTGGGTTCGATATAATAACCGTTGATGGACGGTGATGTAGATATTGTTTGGGTTAGTTCATGTTAATGTCAGTGGGTTCAATAAGAGGGTAGTACGAGGTTGCATTTGGTTGAGGATCATAATATGAGTCAGGTGCAGATGTGTCTGCGTGAATCATAGAGGGGTTTGATGATTGTGCTCAATCTCAATTGTAAATAGTAGGAGTTCGTTGAAATTGATTAACGATTTCAGAGTTGACCTGCACAGCATTGGAATCGGTTAACTGTGTAGTAGGGCTAAGGCCAATTTATGGTCGAGTGGTTTATACTGGAGTACGGTCGTGACTATTCAACTTATATTGGTGTCTTGTCACTTTCGTTACGAGTTAGGGTTCTCGATGCGGGTGTCGTGCGCGTGCAGACTGTATCGGTGGCGTACGCATTTGGTACAGGACAGTGAGTCCATATGGTTAGAAGTTTTGTAAGAAAGTGACAGTCGTCACACGTGCAGGGATGTATGTATTTGTGACAGAACGGGGTTGGAGAAAGATATCTTAGGTTGTGGGGAGGCAACCCAGTTATGAATTTTAGTAAGCAGAGAGAAGGGAAAGGTAAAGTTTAAGGCGAGTAGCTTAGCAGTCGATAGGATGAAAACGGATGATGTGCAGCATGTAATATTGTATGAAGTGTGGTTGTGTTGGCATAACAAGGATTAACCACTGGGTTATCTGACAAGAGATGACATGAGAGTGAGGTGCTGGATGGAAATTTTGGCGAACAAATCATGTTGGTTTTGATATATGATTATAATTGACAGTGCAAAGAAGGGTAATAATGTGAAGGATTGTGGCTGCGAGCCGATTCTCTTGTGTGAACATGCTGGAACTGTGAACCGCTAAAAATTGATAAGTTTTTTCTGTTTTGTTTTTTTTCCCTCTGAGAGATGTGTATTACTACTGGTTATTGTGTGGAGACATTTCCTTGTGAAATTGGCCATTTCCTAGATTATTTAGTATGTCCTAAGGGGGCCCATGGAGTCCGTGTTGGATCGCTTAGATTGGTTTATTTCTCCGAGAATTGGGTGTGATTCATAATTTCATATGTAATAGCGTGGATTGGCTCAGGGAGAGTATTGCTTTACCGCTGTTGTAAGGGTTGGCAGGAAATGGGTCTGATAACCCCAAAGTGAGTAATGGGTTGGGGGATGTGTTCGAAATTCAAGGGGTCACTCTCATGCCCGAGTGGGAAGTAGGCAAGGGAGATGGAGAGTTAAAGCTTTACCAAGTAGCCTATGTGCCTTGATGACTCGGGTAGTAGCAACATTACAGTAGGGGCCTACAGTTGTGTCAGCAGGTATCCTGTTCCGTCCTGAGGCTGGGGCCAGATCACCGCAGTTCTACTGTACTGCCGCGTGCCGGCAGGTGAGCGGCGCTTTCCAGTGCCTGTTGTTTCCCCGGGAGAGGGAGACCACCCAGGCCGTCTGCCTTCTGTGGGGCAGCTCTCCTCTGGCTACCGGTGCTCTTCCGGGAGTTCTCCGGCACTGGTTCCTCGTCCCTGTTTAGGCGTCCTGTGAGAGGGCGCTGCACCAGGCCTTTTCCACCCTTGGTGTCCGGCGGGGCCTTCAGAGGAGGAGGCGTCCTACGAGCCCCGGACCCGTCGAGAGGGCGTCTGGTGTGTGTGCGTTGGGTGTCGTGCCCATCGCGGGGAGGAGTCAGACTGCGGGAGGCCACGGTCAGCGCCGGGGTGCAGAGTCTTCGGGGAGGTGTGTCGGCCCGCGGAGGAGCCACGGTCAGCGCCGGGGTGCAGGGTCTTCCGGGGAGGTGTCAGCCTGTGAGGGGCCACGTACAGCGCCGAGGACTGGAGTTTTCCGGGCCGGGATGGGTCGTCCCATGTTTGTGATAGAAGGGGTGTAGCGTTAGGCAGTAGGGTTAGGGGTGTTAGCTACTGCCTCCGTTTAGGACGTAGTGGCCGGCACAGTGTAGGGTACTTGTCGTTGCCTCCCTTAGGGACGCAGCGACCAGTTTGGTAGTGGTCCCGGGTTAAAAGAGAAGGGTGAGTCCTGGGGAGAGGTGTGGGTGGTAGCAGTCGTTAAGAGATTAGAGTCCCTTTGGTAAATCCTTGTCCCTAGTAGTTAGTCACCACGTGTGCGGGCTATCGCTGTGTCCCCAGGTCACAGTGATATACCGCAACTGGTGTTTTAGGTTAGGTTAGGGTCTTCCAGGTCTTTATAGTAGAGTAGGGTGAGTCAGCGGGAATTGGGATACTTGTGTGCAGTTGTGGATGTGCGTGAGTGGTGGCGCCATGGAGTGTGTGTGAAATAAAGAAGCGTGCGTGATTGTAAAACTGTGTTAGTGTGCTGTGTTGTCTGACCTAGTGTGTGATAGGCGTGGGTAGGGGTGGTAGGGTCGTCCGGCTTAGCGACCGTGACAGTGTGTGTGTGTTCAGTTAACTGTTATTTTCTGATGGTTGGTGAAACAAAGAGGGTTAAGAGATGAGTGATGATTGTTGCAGAAGAAGGAGAAAGTGGACAAGCGCGACTTGCCGGAGAACAACAAGTTTCATTGTGAGGTGTGTGATCGCGGCTTCCGAACAGAGGAGAAGTACCAGGAGCATGTTGATGAACACACACAGGTGAGTCCTTTCGTCTGCGTGTTTGTGTTCACCACCATAGAGCAGCTTCCTTTTGCTCATGCTGTGTTCTTTCCTTGGTTTGAGCACTTCATTTCTGATCTCTTGTGGAGAAAACTCTCTTTCCCTGTATGTGTGTGTGTATCTCTGTGTCTGTGTCTGTCTGTCTTTCACTGTGTGTGTGTGTGTGTGTGTGTGTGTGTGTTTCTCATTCCATGAACTTTGTCTCACTTAAGCTCTCTCTCTTTCTCTCTCTCTCTCTCTCTCTCTCTCTCTCTCTCTCTTTCTCTCCCTCCGTCTTTCTCTCTCTGAGTCTCTCTCTTCCTCTCACTCTCTCTCTCTCTCCCCTCTCTCTCTCTCTCTCTCTCTCCTTTTTCTCCCTCTCTCTCCCTTTCTCTCTCCCTCTGTCTCTTCTCCCCTCTGTCTATCCCCCCCTCTCTCTCCCTCTCTCTCTCTCTGTCCATATGGAGAGAGAGAGAGAGAGAGTGGGGAACAGGGGTAGGCGGGTAGAGATAAGGGGTAACAGCGGGTAGGCGGGTAGAGATAAGGGGTAACAGCGGGTAGGCGGGTAGAGATAAGGGGCAACAGAACTATGAAGATAATTACATGAGCAATATGAATTAGCATATTTCTTAAATCTTACATAAGTCTGAAACACAGTAAGGAAGAAATTTATGCAGTGCAGCACCAACTTACAGTAAAATCACTTCAAAAGGAATGCTACAGTGCATGGGACTATGTTTTAAAGATTCGGCAATTTCCACTAGAAGATTAGCATGGCAAAAACACTTCTTGCCAGTTTTCTCCTGAAGAATTCTTTGATGTTAATGAATGTGGGAGGAAAAAATATCTGTTCACATGGGAATAAGATGTTATTTAGTGTGATCTGTTCACCTTACACTAGTATAGATCCATGGCAATTTATTATTTTTGTGAGAACTTCATCCTGAAAACATTAATCCTTTTAACTGGTAAACAACAAAGTGATGAGTCTAGCATCGTAAAGTAGTAAACTTCACCGCTTTTTTCCTTTTTTCTTTCTTTCTAATATAAATCCCAGTGGAGATGTTGTTTTTTTTGAAGGATAGAATCATGCCCTTAATATCAGTATTAAATCTATTCCATGCTGTAATTTCTAATGCTTCTAACTTCCATCAACCGGCAGAGGAATGTTTAGATCTGTAGCTGTCTCTTATTGTTTTGCACCGTGTAAAATTTTTTTTTTTCTTTTTGGTAGCTAATTTGACACTAATGTCAGCCATTTCACTGCCATATATATGTGTCACACTGATGGTGAGGTGGCATGCAACAAAACTCTGTGCCAGTGCCTCTTACCAATAGGCGTTCTAATAACTGATATGTTTTGTAAACAAGATCAGGCTGTGTGTATTGTATTGAAGGAGAGTAAGGTGTAGGTATATATGACAATGTTTTGAGTGAGCTTGAAAGACTTATCTGAATATAGTTCATATTGTGTGTCATTTCATTTCTCTCTCTAGCTCTTTCTTTCTCTCCCCCCCACCTCCCCCCCCCCTCCGCCCTTGTCCACCTCTTCCACAACCTCCTGTCTCTCCTGCCCTCTGTCCCTCTGTCTCATGAGCTCTCACTCTTTCTCTCTTACTCTGACTTCTCTCTGTCTCTGTCTCTCTCTCAAAGAAAAAAAATCTCTTTGTATATATTTCAGTTAAACTGCCTGTTCCTCTGACTTTGTTCTTGCCATATATAGATATATAGATATACTCATTTCTCTGTCTGTCTCTCTCTCTGTCTCTTTCTGTCTGTCTCTCTGCCTTTTTGTCTCTCAGTTATCTGCATCTGTCTGTCTGCTTTTCTCTCTCCCCCCCTCCCCCCCTCTCTCTCTCTCTCTCTGTTTTTTTTCTTTTCCACTCTTACAGACCTGTCTGGCATCTGGTGAATTAACCACAAGAAATACATGAGATTAGCATCAGGTGGATTAACCACAAGAAATACGTGAGATTAGCAGCAGCATCAGCAGTGACTGCGGTTACTACATGCGCCATGTTCAATCCGTATGTTTCAGTGTTGGGTTGATGGATGTCGATACGTTGCAGCACCAAAGTTGGTCCAGCTTCACTATTATGCTGTAAGTTTTATGTCCGCCGTCAAGTATGCTGTCAATATTACGAAGATGTTGGATTTACCACTGTATGCATTGCCGCCTTTCCTGTGTTCGTGACGATCCCACCTGTTGTGTGTAGTACTTCACTACTTGGTTTCTTACTGTTGTTATCACCGTCATTTTGACTTAACCTGTGTTGTGTGTGTTAGCACTGTTTTGTCAAACAGTCAGTATACTAAATAACAAACTTGGAATCCAACCCAGGTTCTCTGTCGACTAATTCAGTCGAAACATGCAGGAAAAGACTGCAAGAAAGAAGGGTGGAATCCCAGGAAAAGTTCCAGTTCTCAGAATGTAACATTGTAAAGAAATTTGGTTTTCGTTTGTTTGTATGTTTGTGTTTTCTTAATCTCTAGGGACAGTATTTGACTGGAGTTTTTTGCTTGTTTGTTGGTATCATCTACTATGCCTCCCTGCGACATTACCCCCCCCCCCCCCCACCCCCCGAACGCCACTCAAACTTGCTCCGCTACATGCAGCCACATCCAGGCTTTGTCGCATCACAGCTCCAGCACCAGCAGTCCACAGGGAGCAGTCAGTGTCCAGTTGTCAAGCATTTCCTGTCACACAGGGAGCAGTCAGTGTCAAGCATTTCCTGTCGCACAGGGAGCAGTCAGTGTCCAGTTGTCAAGCATTTCCTGTTGCACAGGGAGCAGTCAGTGTCAAGCATTTCCTGTTGCACAGGGAGCAGTCAGTGTCAAGTTGTCAAGCATTTCCTGTTGCACAGGGAGCAGTCAGTGTCAAGTTGTCAAGCATTTCCTGTTGCACAGGGAGCAGTCAGTGTCAAGCATTTCCTGTCACACAGGAGCAGTCAGTGTCCAGTTGTCAAGCATTTCCTGTTGCACAGGGAGCAGTCAGTGTCAAGTTGTCAAGCATTTCCTGTCGCACGGGAAGCAGTCAGTGTCAAGCATTTCCTGTTGCACAGGAAGCAGTCAGTGTCAAGTTGTCAAGCATTTCCTGTTGCACAGGAAGCAGTCAGTGTCAGGTTGTCAAGCATTTCCTGTTGCACAGGAAGCAGTCAGTGTCAAGTTGTCAAGCATTTCCTGTTGCACAGGAAGCAGTCAGTGTCAAGTTGTCAAGCATTTCCTGTTGCACTGTTACTTAAGTGCTGTTCAGTGGTGCTTGTTCAGATTCTCCATTGTCAGAGCGCTTACTCTGAAGACTCTCATGTAAGAGCACTTTCTCTGAAGACTCTCATGTCAGGACACTTTCTCTGAAGACTCTCATGTCAGAGCACTTTTCTCTGAAGACTCTCATGTCAGGACATTTTCTCTGAAAACTCTCTTGTCAGGACCCTTTGTCTGAAAACTATCTTGTCAGGACACTTTGTCTGAAGACTCTCATGTCAGAGCACTTTGTCTGAAGACTCATGTCAGGACATTTTCTCTGAAGACTCTCATGTCATGACATTTTCTCTGAAAACTCTCTTGTCAGGACACTTTGTCTGAAGACTCTCATGTCAGGACACTTTGTCTGAAGACTCATGTCAGGACATTTTCTCTGAAAACTCTTATGTCAGAGCACTTTGTGTGAAGACTCTCATGTCAGAGCACTTCGTGTGAAGACTCTCATGTCAGGACACTTTGTGTGAAGACTCTCATGTCAGAGCACTTTGTGTGAAGACTCTCATGTCAGAGCACTTTGAAGACTCTCATGTCAGGACACTTTGTCTGAAGACTCACATGTCAGAGCACTTTGAAGACTCTCATGTCAGGACACTTTGTCTGAAGACTCTCATGTCAGAGCACTTTGAAGACTCTCATGTCAGGACACTTTGTCTGAAGACTCTCATGTCAGAGCACTTTGTCTGAAGACTCTCATGTCAGGACACTTTGTCTGGAGACTCTCATGTCAACATCCAGTAAGTGACGATAACCACCTGTTGTGGGCGTTTTTTTTTTACTGGTTGAGTTGACTTCATGCATTTGTTCTGCAGTACAGAATAATGTCATGTGACCTGTGTCTGTATAGGTGTCACTGTCATTTTTGTGTAACTTAATGCGACCTGTGTCAGTATAGGTGTTACTGTCATTTTTGTGTAACTTAATGTGACCTGTGTCTGTATAGGTGTCACTGTCATTTTTGTGTAACTTAATGCGACCTGTGTCAGTATAGGTGTCACTGTCATTTTTGTGTAACTTAATGTGACCTGTGTCAGTATAGGTGTCACTGTCATTTTTGTGTAACTTAATGTGACCTGCGTCTGTATAGGTGTCACTGTCATTTTTGTGTAACTTAATGCGACCTGTGTCTGTATAGGTGTCACTGTCATTTTTGTGTAACTTAATGTGACCTGTGACTGCCATCCTACATTGTGTTTGTGGCTGTGATCGGTGCCTGCGTCTGTACTGGTGTGACTGCCGTTGTCACTGCCATCCTATATTGTCACCAACTGTCGAAAGAGAAGGCCAGTATAGCCATTGGTATGGATGACACATTACACAATAGCATGCACCCTGCATGAGAAATTGAAAATGAAGGAAGTAAGGAAATTGTGTGAACGATATTGACTGAATGACATGGGAAATGACTGAATGAAGCGCCGGCAGGCAGCTCTTCTGTCAGCACTCCCCAGGTAGGCTGCCCGTCGTGTATGTGAGTGTGGATTGTCAGCGCCTAGAAGCTTTGGCAAGGTGCTTTATAAATGCTATGTTATTATCACTTGTTTGTACATTTACCCATTTATTCCCCATTGTAACCCCCCCACCCACCCACCGCCCCATCCTTTTTTTTTTTTTTTTTGTAAGGTGTATGTGTGGTTGTGTGTGTGCTTATTGGCGTGTGTATGTGTGCGTGCGTGGTTGTTCGTGCGCGCGCGCACTTGTATGTACATGTGTGTGTGGTTGTGTGTGTGTGTGTGTGTGTGTGTGTGTGTGTGTGTGTGTGTGGTGTGTGCCTGCGGGCAAGTGTTTTTTTTTTTTTTTTTTTTTTTTTTTGTGTGTGTGTGTGTGTGTGTGGGGGGGGGGGGGGGGGGGGTGAGCCTTGCAGCTCTTAGCTGCGTCTGGCTAGTGGGTTTTTTCTCGGGGTTTTCCCGTTTTCCCTCTCACCCCTTGGTGCTTGGGTAGGGACAACCTACCCTTGGGTCAGACTTGGGTCGGATGCTTTAGGCGGCTGACCCGCTTCTCTCCCCCCCCCCCCCACCCTCCCCTTGTCATTTAAAATGCTTTTTTGAGCATATTGTATTTTATTTATTGTGTTTTCTCTTGTTCATTTCATTCATATGCAACACACCCACTACATACCATCACACCCTCCCCCTCCACTCACTCTCCTTCCCCTCCTCTTCTCTCTCTCATTCTCCACTCTTCCTCTACTTCCATTCTCTCTCTGTCTCTCCCCTCCCTCTCTCCTCCCTCCCCCCCTCTCCCCTCCTCCCCTCTCCTCTCCTCCCTCTCTCTCTCTCTCTCTCCTTTTCCTCCTCCTCACTTTACTTTACCCTCTTTCCTCGTGCCCTATTCCTCGAACTCTACTCACCCTCTGTCCCACTGTCCATCTGTCTACTTCATTCACAACTTTGGCTTCACAAGGGGAGTATTGTGCATGTTTATGTCTGTATTTTTTTGTCGCTGAGGAAGGCATATGCCGAAAATTTCTTGTCCTGTTTTGTGTCGTGCATTAAAACAGCATTACTTCACACTTTGTTTTGTGTGCTCTTCTGCTTTTTTGTCATGTTATGTTATTATTATTATTATCATTATTATTATTGTTATTGTTATTATTATTGTATATGCTATGGGATTCATTGTGGCGACAGGATTGAAAATCTGATGCAGCCAGTTGAAATCAACCGCAGAAGAAGAAGATTATTGTGTAGCGTGAGTCAGTACAGGCATTACTGTCTTTGTTGTGTCTGTTTCAGCAACACAAGACAGGGATGGCGAAGAAAATCTGGTCCCTGGACTCCCCGGAATCCATCAAGAAATGGATTGAGGAGAGAAAAAGGTAGGAAGGAGGTGGGGCCAGAGAACTGAGAGCAAGAAGAGAGATGGGGTGGACAGGGGAATGAGAAAAAGGTAGGAAGGAGGTGGGGCCGGAGAAACTGAGAGCAAGAAGAGAGATGGGTGGACAGGGGAATGAGAAAAAAGGTAGGAAGGAGGTGGGGCCGGAGAACTGAGAGCAAGAAGAGAGATGGGTGGACAGGGGAATGAGAAAAAGGTAGGAAGGAGGTGGGGCCGGAGAACTGAGAGCAAGAAGAGAGATGGGTGGACAGGGGAATGAGAAAAAGGTAGGAAGGAGGTGGGGCCGGAGAACTGAGAGCAAGAAGAGAGATGGGGTGGACAGGGGAATGAGAAAAAGGTAGGAAGGAGGTGGGGCCAGAGAACTGAGAGCAAGAAGAGAGATGGGTGGACAGGGGAATGAGAAAAAGGTAGGAAGGAGGTGGGGCCGGAGAACTGAGAGCAAGAAGAGAGATGGGTGGACAGGGGAATGAGAAAAAGGTAGGAAGGAGGTGGGGCCGGAGAACTGAGAGCAAGAAGAGAGATGGGTGGACAGGGGAATGAGAAAAAGGTAGGAAGGAGGTGGGGCCAGAGAACTGAGAGCAAGAAGAGAGATGGGGTGGACAGGGGAATGAGAAAAAGGTAGGAAGGAGGTGGGGCCGGAGAACTGAGAGCAAGAAGAGAGATGGGTGGACAGGGGAATGAGAAAAAGGTAGGAAGGAGGTGGGGCCGGAGAACTGAGAGCAAGAAGAGAGATGGGTGGACAGGGGAATGAGAAAAAGGTAGGAAGGAGGTGGGGCCAGAGAACTGAGAGCAAGAAGAGAGATGGGGTGGACAGGGGAATGAGAAAAAGGTAGGAAGGAGGTGGGGCCAGAGAACTGAGAGCAAGAAGAGAGATGGGTGGACAGGGGAATGAGAAAAAGGTAGGAAGGAGGTGGGGCCAGAGAACTGAGAGCAAGAAGAGAGATGGGTGGACAGGGGAATGAGAAAAAGGTAGGAAGGAGGTGGGGCCGGAGAACTGAGAGCAAGAAGAGAGATGGGGTGGACAGGGGAATGAGAAAAAGGTAGGAAGGAGGTGGGGCCAGAGAACTGAGAGCAAGAAGAGAGATGGGGTGGACAGGGGAATGAGAAAAAGGTAGGAAGGAGGTGGGGCCAGAGAACTGAGAGCAAGAAGAGAGATGGTGTGGACAGGGGAATGAGAAAAAGGTAGGAAGGAGGTGGGGCCGGAGAACTGAGAGCAAGAAGAGAGATGGATGGACAGGGGAATGAGAAAAGGTAGGAAGGAGGTGGGGCCAGAGAACTGAGAGCAAGAAGAGAGATGGGTGGACAGGGGAATGAGAAAAAGGTAGGAAGGAGGTGGGGCCGGAGAACTGAGAGCAAGAAGAGAGATGGGTGGACAGGGGAATGAGAAAAAGGTAGGAAGGAGGTGGGGCCGGAGAACTGAGAGCAAGAAGAGAGATGGGGTGGACAGGGGAATGAGAAAAAGGTAGGAAGGAGGTGGGGCCGGAGAACTGAGAGCAAGAAGAGAGATGGATGGACAGGGGAATGAGAAAAAGGTAGGAAGGAGGTGGGCCGAGAGAACTGAGAGCAAGAAGAGAGATGGGTGGACAGGGGAATGAGAAAAAGGTAGGAAGGAGGTGGGGCCAGAGAACTGAGAGCAAGAAGAGAGATGGGTGGACAGGGGAATGAGAAAAAGGTAGGAAGGAGGTGGGGCCAGAGAATGAGAGCAAGAAGAGAGATGGGGTGGACAGGGGAATGAAGGGAAGGGGAAGGGGGAAACGATCATGGGGTTGTGTACACTGCAGTGGGGTGGTGGGGATTTTTCAGGAATGGGGATGTGAACCGTAGTCTGGGTTGTGTACACTGCAGTGGGGTGGTGGGGATTTTTCAGGATGTTGTGTACACTGCGTGGGGTGGTGGGGATTTTTCAAGATGTTGTGTACACTGCCGTGGGGTGGTGGGGATTTTTCAGGATGTTGTGTACACTGCAGTAGGGTGGTGGGGATTTTTCAGGATGTTGTGTACACTGCCGTGGGGTGGTGGGCATTTTTCAGGATGTTGTGTACACTGCCGTGGGGTGGTGGAGATTTTTCAGGATATTGCTGCTGTGGGGTGGTGGGGATTTTCCAGGATGTTGTGTACACTGCTGTGGGGTGGTGGGGATTTTTCAGGATGCTGTGTACACTGCCGTGGGGTGGTGGGAATTTTTCAGGATGTTGTGTACACTGCCGTGGGGTGGTGGAGATTTTTCAGGATATTGCTGCTGTGGGGTGGTGGGGATTTTCCAGGATGTTGTGTACACTGCTGTGGGGTGGTGGGGATTTTTCAGGATGTTGTGTACACTGCCGTGGGGTGGTGGGGATTTTTCAGGATGTTGATTACACTGCCGTGGGGTGGTGGGGATTTTCAGGATGTTGTGTACACTGCCGTGGGGTGGTGGGGATTTTTCAGGATGTTGTGTACACTGCCGTGGGGTGGTGGGGATTTTTCAGGATGTTGATTACACTGCTGTGGGGTGGTGGGGATTTTTCAGGATGTTGTGTACACTGCCGTGGGGTGGTGGGGATTTTTCAGGATGTTGTGTACACTGCTGTGGGGTGGTGGGAATTTTTCAGGATGTTGTGTACACTGCTGTGGGGTGATGGGGATTTTTCAGGATGTGTACACTGCGTGGGGTGGTGGGAATTTTTCAGGATGTTGTGTACACTGCATGTGGGTGGTGGGGATTTTTCAGGATGTGTACACTGCCGTGGGGTGGTGGGAATTTTTCAGGATGTTGTGTACACTGCTGTGGGGTGGTGGGGATTTTTCAGAACACTATGTGAACAACGGTGTGTGTACAGTCCACTGGGATAGGGGGGGGATTTTGAATTTCAATTTTTTAAGAACTTCAACAGTATCTGGGGATTTTTCAGGATGCTGTGTACACTGCCGTGGGGTGGTGGGATTTTTCAGGATGCTGTGTACACTGCCGTGGGGTGGTGGGGAATTTATCAGGATGCTAGTTGTACATTGCAGGTAGGTTGTTGGGGATGTTTTCAGGATGTGTACAATGCCAGTGGGGGGGGGGGGGGGATTTTTCAGGATGCTGTGTACACTACATGGGTGGTGGGGATGTTTCAGGATGTTGTGTACACTGCAGTGGGGTGGTGGGGATTTTTCAGGATGCTGTGTACACTGCAGTGAGATGTTGGGGATTTTTCAGGATGTTGTGTACACCACAGTGGGATGGTGGGGATTTTTCAGGATGCTGTGTACACTGCTGTGGGGTGGTGGGGATTTTTCAGGATGTTGTGTACACTGCCGTGGGATGTTGGGGATTTTTCAGGATGTGTACACTGCAGTGGGGTGGTGGGGATTTTTCAGGATGTTGTGTACAATGCATTGGAGTGGTGGGGATGTTTCAGGAACTACCCACCAAGGACAATTTGGCCCGCAAGGAGAAGGAACGAGCGGAACGCAGGGCCAGGGGTCAGGTCATCGAGAACAAACAGTTCAGGTCAGCGGCTGCCCCTGCTTCCTCTTCATGTCTGTCTGAAGATAGAATGTCTGTGTGTGTGAGTGTGAACAAGCAGTAGCAGGAGGAGGAGGAGACTGTTGTAGATGCAGTAATAATAATGATCGCATAGCATTTATAAAGCTCCTTGCCAAAGGTTCTAGGCGCTGACAATCCACACTCTTGTGTACACAATGGGCTGCCTACCTGGGTAGTGCTGACTGAAGAACAGCCTGCCGGTGTTTCATTCAGCCGTTCCCCGTGTCATCCAGTCAATATCATTTACTCGGGTTTCCTTTTTTCCTACATTCTTTCATTTTCTCACGCAGGTGCGTGCTATGTGTAACGTGTCATCCATACCAACGGCCAAACTGGCCTTCTCTTCCGAAAGCTGGTCATGGGATTTTACGTGTGTGCGAGATGTTATGTGTGGGATCACACGCGGAAGCTCGGTTTATAGTCTCATTTGAAGGACTGTTTGGGAAATGGAGTCAGAACCAATTTTAACTCTGAGGGCAAAATCCCCTTATACCGA
>CM065741.1:46667030-46764530 GCA_033310375.1 Conus canariensis | reverse complement strand
CAAGGTTTAAGTGCACGTTCCAAGGTTAAAGTGCACACTCCACAGTCAAAGTGCACACTCCAAGGTCAAAGTGCACGCTCCAAGGTTAAAGTGCACATGTCTGACAATGCCTGATTTCCACCATGTTGGCTTACAACTACAAAAGATCAGTGTGCACATAACACATCCTGTCATCCAGAGTTACCTGCACATGACACATCCTGTCATCCAGAGTTACCTGCACATGACACATCCTGTTATCCGGAGTTACCTGCACATAATAGATCCTGTCATCCGGGATTACCTGGATCGTTGGAACATGAAAATACCTAGCACACATGCACCAGGACACTTGGAGAGGAGGTGAACCACATCGAGCATTCAGGTGAACCACGTCGAGCATTCAGGTGAACCACGTCGAGCATTCAGGTGAACCACATCGAGCATTCCTCATTGCCTTATCTGAAGCTGCAGTGGACACTCCGCAGAGGCTTTTCATTCACAACTTTCTTGGAGTTCTCCCAAAGTTTATGGGATGATGTGTGTGTGTGTGTGTGTGTGTGTGTGTTTGTGTGATTTGTATGTGTGCGTGGATGTGGGTTTGGATATGGGTATGTATATGTATGTGTGTGTGTGTATGTATGTGTATGTGTGAGTGCATACGTACGTGTGTGTGTGTGTGTGTGTGTGTGTGTGTGTTGTTTGTGTTGAGTGAGTGGTGGTGTTTGTGATTTTCCTTGTACGTTTGGAACCAAACTGGTTTTCATTTTCAGGAAGGAGAAAAGGAAAGCACACCAGAGAAAGGGGATTCTAAAGATCCATTGTCTTTACTGCTCAACGGAGGTGAGTGGACTGTACACACCGCCCTGTGCGTGCGTGTGTGTGTGTGTGTGTGTGTGTGTGTGTATGGGAGTGTATATATGTGTGTATGCATGTGTGTGTGTGTATGTGTGTGTGTGAGAGTCCTCAGTAACTTGCAAATGACTGTATGTACAGTAAAATAAGAAAAAAAAATACAAGCATTACAAGAGGGCACTGTGTAGACATCTACATCGCACATTTATGGATCAGCGCTGATTCACCTTCGTTACAAGGAGGAGCAGAGTCTGGGCCGTTTGTCATATGTGTACAAATATCACCATGGCCTAATATGATCCTCATAAAGCAATCCCCAGCCCCCCTCCTCCCATCTCCACTCCTAACCTCAACCCCCAGAAAGGCGATGCCTGCCAGGCCCCCTCTTTCCCCCTTCACCCCATCTCTCCTCCTCCAATTCCAGGTTTGTGCCTGAGGCGACGTTTAGCAGAACTGTTTATCCATACGATTTAGCTGTATTTTGTACACGTGTTTGGCAAAAATACAACAAATTAAAAAAAACACATTGAAAAGAATTCTGGAGACAAAGTTCTTGAGTGGTAATTGAACTTGCGGATAATAACTGCGGCGGAGGCTTTGACCAAAGAGCAACAACTCTTGCTAACCTCTGCACGCAAAATTGCGTTTTGTAGTGTCCATTTCTTCAACAACATACCCTGTAATGTCGTAGAACTTGTGAGAGAGCATGAGCGTGTGCCAAAGTGTGCTGATGGATCAGGTTTGAAAGTAATTTGTATCAGAAAGAACCTGTTTTACTGTAGTCAGAGCAAGATCAGGTGGTTTACTACTGGCAAGAAGTGTCTGCAATGTGATGGCAGGTGAAAACAAAATGAAGGACCCTCCCTTCTCCCTCCTGCTTTTACAGAAATGTAGAATGTTGTTCACACTCTTTGCAGAAAAAACGCGCATTTTCGATGACAAGTACATCAAAAGCAGTATTAGGGTAAACAGGTCTGGTTCAGCCGCCAGTCCAGCTCTGGAGGCGGAGGATTGTTGCTGTCAACAGCTTCACCCACTGTGGCACTTGTCAGTGGAAGCTGTGTGTTTCTTTAATCTCTTCTGTCTCTTTCTTGCATTTCCCCTTCGGTAACTCACGAGTGGTCAGCAAATCGGTGTCAGCTTCCTTGGTGATGATTATGATAAGCAGCACAGGAGAAACTTTACTCTCTTTCCACCTTTGGGGTGAGCTTTGCCATTTTTTAAAATCTTTTTTTTTTAGCATTGACTTTTTCCTTTTATGCTGAACTAAAATGTTAAGTCTTGCTTCGTGTGGAGGAATTTTCCTCTGCTCCAGCAAGAAGGCCAGTCTTCTGGATTTATTACAACTTTTTTTTTTAACAGTCTAATTTGTCAGGTCTCACAGCATTTATGTCGACTGTTCTTTTCTTTCCCCCTCATCCTCCCCCCCCCCATCCCTCTCCCTTCCACCCCTCCAACCTCCAGCGGAGAAATACATCTTCTAGACCCACTCGCTCCTCCCCTCCCTCCCTGCTTGCCTTCTTTCTTCGCTGTAAGTTTTGGGATGTACCTACGTCTGCTGTTCAAGTTATGTGTACTTGCAAAGTGAGGCGACTGCAGCGGAAATCTAAACAAATTTTGAATTTAATTAACAGCATAACTGCCAAGGAAACATAGACAAACGAATCACTAGACAAAACACGAAGAAAAAGGAAATCTTTTATGATTTTTTGTTTTTTTGTGAGGGAGGGAGAGAGGGGAAGAGGGAGAGGGTCTAAAATATGTATTTCTCCACTGGAGGTTGAAACGGGGGGGAGCAGGGAAGGAAGATGAAGGGGGAAGAAAAGAAAGTCGACATGTATTTGTCATGTGATTCGTTTGTCTACATTTTCTTGGCAGTTCGCTATCAATTACATTTAAAATTCATGTGTATTGAGCTATGGGCTCAGATGGAGAAATACATCTTCTAGACCCTCTCTCTCCTCCCCTCTCTCCCTGCTTTGGGATGTACCTCAGTCAGATGATCAAGTTACGTGTATTGAGCTATGGGCTCAGAAGGAGATACAGGAACAACGCAGTTCAGTTTCATCCGCTTCGTGGACACCTCGGGAAGAATGTTACCCAGATTTCCAGTCCGACACATGTGGGATCCATTGCAGTAGGAAACACAGACTAGATTCCAGCCCTGGCACTTCCTCTGAGATCAGAAGGGAACTCCAAGGCGTCGTCACGCTCACTGATCATCTGGTTTTTTTGGGGTTTTTTTTTAGATTTGTGACCCTTTCTCATGATGACCACAGTCAGCGTCCTTTCCATGTTGATGTCCATTGTGAGTTTGTGTCAAAGTCATCGTCTGTCGGGGAAGCATCGGGAATGCTGTTGGTTGAGCATGGTGGCTCCCTCTGGACAGGGATGCATAACTCTTGCTGTGTGTGTTGTGTGTGACAGATGGAGGCAGTGAACGCAGCGATAGCAGCTCTCCTGTGCAGCCCTCGGGAGATGGTCTGACGTCTCTCATCACTTCTTATGACAACGACTCCGACAGGGAGGATGGAGAGCTGCCTGGTAAGGGGAGACGATCAATAGAGAAAGGTCTGTGGGTAGAAAAGTTACTTTCAAAACGAGGTGACTGAAGGCAGAAACTGAAGCAAATTTTAAAAAGAAAGGTCACTAGTTCCACAAAACAATCCAGACAACCAGATTACAGGACAAAACACGATGCATTGCGACCTCATGGGTCTTCTTCAGGCAAAAACAACATTTAGGACAATGAAAACAAAGAACGAGTCAACGCTTATCTTCTCATATCTGGCGCGCAACTAAAAATGGACGTGAAAGACAATGAAGAGTAGCACACAGTGCTCACAAGGATTCATAGAAAATCAACCCCCTACCCAAGTCCAAATCTTTGCCAAGTCATTACTGTGATGACAGAGGGGTTGTTGGCCTGCGCTTGTCTTCCCCCACTATTAGATTGTTCGTCTTTGTATTTGTCTGACTTATTCAAGTTTAAAAGGCTGTGCCAGTCTTGAATAAAAGTTACTCTGTGTTAGGTTTTCTTATGGGAGCGAGAGTTACCCTACTTGTTTATCGTTTACTGTTCCCTGCCTCATTTCATTTTCAATTACGGCAGAGGCAGTAAAATCCCCCCCCTCCTGCCCCTTCCCCCTTCCCTCCAGCACCCTCCTTGGGTGTCTGTTGGGATGGTGCAGGTAAAATGAGGGAAGGTAGGGGACCTGGGTGGGGGTGGGGGTGGCTGGGGGACAGATTGCTTTGTGCAGAAGGAGAGATGAGGCTTTCTGAGATCTTTTTTGTTGTTGTTGTGAGGGCTCAAAACCCTCAACAGTCAGATGAAATGCTGACACCCGGAGAGAGAACGGAAAGAGAGGCAGAGTGAGGAGAAGGGTGTAAGGTGTGAGGGTGGGGATGTGCATCTAGGCTGCAAAGCAGATAAGTAAGGTAAGGTAAGGTTGCTTATTGCCCCGCTGACTGTGCAGACATTTTGTTAAATATCTTTCCTCCGTAAAGTCTTAGATCAGATGAAAAATGTTAATCTCCTTCAGAAATTCCAATTTCATATGAGGTGGGACATCTCTGAACAAGGTTTTCGTGGAGTCTGCTGTAAAACGTTTATGTCTCACATCATGCAAGTCCCAACACACTGAAAGGACATGTTTCACTGTGAGTGGTACATGACAAAGAACGCACCACGGGGGCAGCAGGTAAGTGAATAGTGTCTTGAACATCAAACTGGCAGCAAAGCTACAGCTACAGTCAGGGTGTATATGTGTGTAGGGGTGAGAGAGTGGTAAGGGAGAGAGGGGTGGAGGAGATTCATGGGGCGTAGGGGAGGGGGGAGTCCCAAAGCTCTGTAACCCCCTCTCCCTCTCCACTGTCCTTATGAAACAAAACACAACCAACAATCAGGATGCTGATCATTCTCACCTCTCCTCCTCCCTCAAAAATGACAAATACATTAAGAAAATGCATTAAAATAAAACTAACCAAACACATTCATGTGCGCATGCGCACACACACACATTCACACACACACACACACTGTGACACACGTGCGTGCATGCGCACACACACACACTCTCACACACACATGCCCACACAACACACACAAAAACCTGCAATAAAAACAGTCGCGCTCAAGTGTTCTCCCCCCTTCTTCCAAAATCTCTGCTTTGAATCTTTGAATTTATGTAACATATATTAGTGTGCGTGCTTGTGTGACAAGATGTAATAGTTTAGAAAAAAAAACCCTCATGGTATTGATCCTTCGATCAACAGAAGACGCACGTCCTGTGGATGACCCCCAAATTTTCCCAGATGACTTGGCGAGGGAGGAGGACAGGAAATCAAACAGAAACTACGGATGACATTGTCACACCAGAGATCCAAACCCACCGAGAAGAGCCTGCCTGGATACGACTCAACAAGTGTCGGCGTGATCAGAAATACCGCAGCAACACATTGCTGGAGAGGGTCAGTGGAGAGACTTGCATTTCCTTGTGCTCAGTTTGTGTACCAGCTGCCTCTTGAAAATGCTTTGTGTTAAAACTTTTGTGCTTGTTCTTTGATTTTTGTTTTGATTCTTCTACCATTAGAAGATCGTTTTGCACGGATGTGTCTTAGTATGTCTCGTTACATTCTCACATAAACATACTTAGGAGATTTCAGGAACACATTGATCAATTGATACAGTGATCACACTGCATATTTTATCAGCTGATGCTGTCGGCAAGTATCGCAGCGTGCCAGAGGACAAATCCTATTAAACAAGAAAAGAAAAGAGAAAGGGAAGAATGCGCTACGTATTGTGAAGAGAGATCACCACGGGGTACTGATCCTTAACATTTAACCCCTTCGCTGCCTGACCCTTTTTCTGCTCAGAAAGATTTGCTAAGGCATTGTTGGTTGCTCCCCCTCCTCTGAACAACTGATTCGTGACCTTTGTCCTCATCCAGTGAATCTTCTGACTCACTGGCATCACCATACGCACAGAATTCCTCGACATCGACCAGTTGAAGAACTTCAACATTAGTGGTTACAAAATCACTGTAGTCTTTTGCTGCATGCTTTCTTTTGATACCACTGGGGCCAGGTTGTGGTTCTTCCTCAGCCATGTTGAACTTGCGTGAAAATCTGCAGGGGGTGGTGCAAGTAACAGCCCGGGCTGACCACTTGCCCATCTCATTGGATTCTTTTACTCATGAATATTTATAGCAGACATGTCAAACTTTCTTATTGGTGTGAATTGGG
Source organism: Conus canariensis (assembly GCA_033310375.1). NCBI lineage: Eukaryota > Metazoa > Mollusca > Gastropoda > Neogastropoda > Conidae > Conus > Conus canariensis. The sequence goes on along the minus strand of CM065741.1, from coordinate 46,758,449 downwards.
AAACCCTGATCTAGAGATTATAATAGGAGAATTCATCACAGGCATGGAATTTGCTGTGATTTGGCAGTTTTTTGCACACACAACCTTCACGGAATTTCCCATGATGGGGCAGGCTAGAGGTTAATCTTCAGGTTGGACAGAGCTTTCCCGTTGCTATGCAGGCATGCACATGAAAAAGAGAAACTTGATGGAGGGATCAGAAAGAATGTAGATGGCCGTTGTCTGATTGCAGCAAGATCAGATCCAGGGGCTAAGGGGAGGGGGTGGGTGGGGGGAATCTCCACCTAAAACCTTAACAACTGATCATGCCTGCATGCAACTGGTGATGGGTACTGACTGATCATTTTTGGTCTTTTCACAGTCTGAAACGGTGTACTAACAGCTGCGGAGTGATGTCATCCTTACTGTAGTACATACATCAGTAATCTATACTGAAACACAAAATAACACAAACAGGTTATTTGTTTTCTAGTGAAAATGTTGATTTTGGTTAACAGCTAGAAACGTAATAAAAATGTACTTTGATGGAACAAAGTTCACTTAGCGAGGGATGCAGTAATGAAGTGATCAGAATTTGTGTTGATTACACTGCGCTGAAAAACTGAAATTTTCATTGAAGATCCCCGAGTGTCAGAAGCATTTTATTTTAAAAGTCAGGATGTTGAGTAGGAGAATTGAGTAAAATACGATAAGATGCAAGACACTTCAACACACTACGGCACAGTATTGTGCAACACACTATGTTATTATTGTGTGTGTGTGGTGCGTTCATTTTTTTTTTTTCCGTTTGATAGAGCAGCTGACCTAGTTTCGATACAGCGGAGTAAAAAAAAAAATTGAAAACCCATCTCCTATGTTTCAGTTGTTGGTGAACGAGATTCGCCATGAGAGGAATGTGCTGCTGCAGTGTGTGCACTACATTGTCAAGAACAACTTCCTGGGGGTGGTGGATCCGACGACACAGACTGCTGGTCCGACAACACGGACTGCTGGTCCGACAATGCAGACTTCTGGTCAATGAATGGCCAAGGAGTCCAAACCATATCTTAAGCGTTACACATGTGGAGAACTAACAATGTGTCAGTCATTGTGACACACATGGGGATACCATTCAACACACTACGGCACAGTATTGTTATCATCATGCACAGGACACAGGATAAGATACCATTTGTGGTTCAAGTGTGAAAGACGTAGTGAATTGCAAGATACCATTTGTGGTTCAAGTGTGAAAGACGTAGTGAATTGCTGTATGTGCTTCAGGTGTAAAACACATGGTAAATTACTGTATCTGTTTCGAGTGTGAAACAAAGGTAAATCACTATTTTGCTTCTGTAAGAAATCAACTTGAGACCTTTCATTTTAAAACTTTTTTTTTACACCAACGATTGTTGGTTTTTTTAACACATTTTTTTAAAAGTATCTTAACACTTCATTTCTGAACACTGAAACAGCAATTTTTCAGACATGCCCAAAGGGTTTTCATCATCTTCATTTAAAATACATTTTCCAATACAGTCTGAACATTTTCGGATTTTCCTCAGATACCATTTGTGGTTCAAGTGTGAAAGACGTAGTGAATTGCTATATGTGCTTCAGGTGTAAAACACATGGTAAATTACTGTATCTGTTTCGAGTGTGAAACAAAGGTAAATCATTATTTTGCTTCAGGTGTGAGAAGCATATTACTGTTTGAGCTTTGAATTTGAGGGAGGAGAGATTACAGGGAACCTGTCATTTGTGCTTGGAGTAAGTGTGAGACACATAAGAAATAATTTTAGTCTTTGACCATCGTGTATGCGTGTGACTGGGGAATTGACATTTGTCCGTTATGTACGGGGACTGGGGAATAACCATTTGTCCATCATTTGGGCAACTCATGGGCGAATTAGCATCCATGTATCTTTTGTCGGACACAGAGGGAAATTGGCATGTTGTCCCATGGGGAAATTATCATCATGCACAGGACACAGGATAAGATACCATTTGTGGTTCAAGTGTGAAAGACGAAGTGAATTGCTATATGTGCTTCAGGTGTAAAACACATGGTAAATTACTGTATCTGTTTCGAGTGTGAAACAAAGGTAAATCACTATTTTGCTTCAGGTGTGAGAAGCATATTACTGTTTGAGCTTTGAATTTGAGGGAGGAGAGATTACAGGGAACCTGTCATTTGTGCTTGAAGTAAGTGTGAGACACATAAGAAATAATTTTTGTGAATCAAGCATAAGATCTGTAAGAAATCAACTTGAGACCTTTCATTTTAAAACTTTTTTTTTACACCAACAATTGTTTTTTTTAACACATTTTTAAAAAAGTATCTTAACACTTCATTTCTGAACACTGAAACAGCAATTTTTCAGACATGCCCAAAGGGTTTTCATCATCTTCATTTAAAATACATTTTCCAATACAGTCTGAACATTTTCGGATTTTCCTCAGAGACAGCATATAGACTAGAGAATATCTATCCTTATCTGAAATTTACCCCCTCTGACTTATTGTTTGGGTGCTGTTCCAAAACAGAATCATCAAAGTGATTCAGGTCACATCCATGTACCATGTGTGAAAATCATGTGCACTTTGTGCTTAATTTTTAAAGATCCATTGAAGTCACGTGTTTGATTGTAATTATGTGTCAGGATCCATGGAAACTATGATGTGTACATCATGCGTAAAATTGATGTACATAATGTGACAGACATCCATGGAATTTATCATAAAGCATATGGGTTGATATTCAGAGACATTACATCTGCATAGTCAGGAAGACCCATGGAAATAATCATATTTGCACAATGTTATTTTCACCAAAAGTAGGAATCAGAAAATTTGTGAAATTGAATCCAGTCGCAGTGAGAGTGTGTGTGTGTGTGTGTGCGTGCATGCATGTGTGTGTGTAATGTGCGTGTGTGTGTGGTACATTTTGGATGTAAACTGTATATGAGAAATAAAATGGTTCATGTGTGAAAAAGTTGTGTTGTTGAAAATGTACATTACTGCTCCTATCGAATCATCCAGGGATAAATTCTGGCTAGTAGTTCTCATTCAGTGACAATATATAATCCCCCTCCCCCTTTCCTCATACAGAAGGTAGTAATATGTCTTTTCACACACACACACACAAATTAACAAGAACTTCACTGCAGTTTTCAGAAATGTGTAAGTTTATGCTCATTTGAAGCCATTCAAAACCTGTCTGAAGAGATTTAAAAAAGAATTGCTAATGTAATCCAGCAGAGAAAACACCCCATCACAAAACATGGTCACTTGACAATTACTCTGATACAACAAAAAATTTTTGTTTTACATTTGCAATGTCAAAATTGAGCATACAAGTTTGTTCAAAGTACAAACAAGGATATGACTTAAAATGTTTTCACAAAGAAAAAAAATGCACATCTCTCTCAATAAAAAGAAAAAAAAAATGATCTCAAGAAACAAACAAACAAAAAAATCTCACTGATTGTGCTGATAATTCTAAGCAGTGTCAAAAGACTTTTGGTCTTTAAAAATATCCGGCCAATTTTCTTCAAAAGAAACAAAAAGGCAATCAATAATGACCATAAATTTAATGTGTGAATATGATGACCATTCTTGATTTTTTATGACACAGCATTACCTTGAAAAAAAAAATAAAAAAGACTGATTATCTGGTAGATTAAAGAATATGTACAAAACTTAAAATTAAGCATATCAAGCTTCACAGTTTAAGAAACTGCACAAAATTTAATCAAAGTTTGTTGATAACACCGTGATATAGCTTTAAGCATGACACATACACACCATGATTGAGTAAAAAAAAACCCTATGAAAACATCAGTTGCCAAGTGAGGAGACTGCAGGAAGAAATCTAAACAAATATTAGAACATTTAAGTGCTATATCCGCCAAACATGAGCAAACAAATCCTGCGTTGTTCCAGGAAACATAAGAGGTTGAAACGTGTCGTGTTTTGTCTTGTGATTCGTTTGTTCATGTTTGGCGGATATAGTACTTCACACTTTTTAAAATTCATATAAATATTCCCAAAGTATATTGTTCATTGCCATTGACTGAAGTGTACTGAATTTCTTTATTCTCATAAGACTGAAAAAAAAAAGACATAGAAATGTCCTACCCCTCCTATGCCATCTCCACTCCATCCAACCAATGAAGAAAGGCCCTATTTCTGTCTCAAAGCTGACCGGATCACTGTCCTCTGGACTATTTCTAAGTTACGACAAGCCAGACTTGCAGTATGTCATGTGGATTAATGCCCAACAGGCTGCATGCACAAAGCCACCATGGACACACCAGTAAATGACTCCCCTCATGAAAGAACAACGCACACAGGTTAAGTTCATGGACAAAGTTCCACAGCATCTTTGAAATCGGGGACGTCAACATCCAGAGGTTCACCATGAATGGGACACGGCACCCAATCCTCTCCTTCTACCGCTTTGACCTGTCCTTGCCTGAATCACATACCCATCTCTGCTGAGCAGACAGCTATAAAGAAGGTAACCCCCCACAAGTGGTTCACACTCAGGACAGAGAGCTCCACAGGTATGTGCTCCTACTATCTGACTACAGTCCCCTCTATACAGGTACACACATACAAAAGAATTCTGAAGTTAAACTATCCTCCAGTCAGCTAAAATCAGGCTTTTGTTGAATCACTTGACCACTCTGCATGGTTTATCACTTACAAGTTTTCACTCCAGAGTGGAACAAAAAGTCAGCAACAAGTTAGTGCCTCTGGAAAGACCTCTGAATGCCCCTTAGGCCAAGCACAGAACAGTGGACAGCAGGTGCCGATTCCAGCATTGATGGCTCACTATCTCATTGCTAGGTCACAGCACTATAACCAGAATCTTACAAACTGGAACAAGATCGAAAAAAAAAAAAATATATGAAATATATATACATATGTATATATGTTGAACAGTCTAGTGTGTGGGAGAAAACATGCGCAGGCTAACAATTCCTCGATCATTATATTAATGACTTGGCAAAGATTCGAAGGGAAGAAAAAAAAATGGGGGGGTTAAAGAAAATGAGAATGAAAAGTCAGGGAAATATATAACAAATATTTACTCCTTCACCAGCAGCCTATGGAGACCATCGTAACCCATCTTGAAGACAGAACTATTCATATTGCCTGCTCCGAGGCCTACTGTCTGCTGGTGAACTCGTCAGGGAGGCACAGGTCTTGTATATGTGCCAAAGGGAATTAAAAAAGCTGCTTAAAAAAAGGGGGCAGGGTGGGAGGAAGAGACAGATAAACAGGAAACGGAAATTTCTGGAACATTCCAGAGGACGGGAACACAGTTAATAAGGAAAGGCACCTACCCCCCCTCCCCCTCAGCATTCTCACAGGAGCACTATCACAAGTGAGTGACCCCAGTCCAACCCTTCACATCACACACAGCAGTTGGTCAACACACTTTTCATGGGACAGGGGGGAACCTGCTAATACTGTTGTCCTCCCCGTTGAAAATATCGTCCCTGGATGAACGCTGAATTTCTTCTAAAATGAGGAAGGCAGTCTCAACAGCAGATACAGCAAACGTAATTATGAAATGACTTCTCCCTCTGCAACACTCTAAAAATTTGACACAAGCAGATGACAAACTCTTGAAGCATAAATGTCTTGTGTTAGATTACAACATGCATAAAACAAAGAGTACATACTTTGTACTTCTCCCAAGCATCACACACATCAATACAGGAAGGCCAGAAAATCACAACAGTTCTTATAGCAAAATAACTGCTTCCACAACCTGAACAGAATAGTATCCATAGCACATGGACTGACCATATGCAATAGATCGCCAAAGGGCTTTAGCACTTGAAGAGAAAATCACACCAACCAATAAAAACATGCAGCAGACTGCTGAAGAGCTTAAATACTTAAAAGAAAATCATACGAATTAAAAACTTCACAAACAAAACTGTTTGCCTGAACATGTCTTCCCCTGTTACTTCGCAGTTTAAAAATTCAGTTCCTTTGCTACATATCAAAACTTGCAAAGCAAAACTTGCAAAGCATACCACAACCCTTCACAACACTAACCTTAATCACACTCCTAATGAAATACATGAGGAAATGATAATGAAAAAAAGAAACAACCACTTCATTCTATTGAGTGCAAGTACAACAGCAGGAGCCAGGTAAGTGTTGCAAAATATGACACAGCAAATAACTAAATAAAGAAACCAACCAACCATGACAGATAATACAGAAAAACGGTGAACCACAAATACGAGTCTATGAATACCTCATACTTGAGCACAACGTAAAACCTACTCAGAAGTGGCAGATCAACAAGGCAAGCTGAGACACAAGGTAAGTTCCTGAATCTGAACACTCCCCTTTTTGTGACCAATACCTTAAATCATTAGGACCTGTTCAAAATCACTTCCCATTCTCACCCCCAAAATAAAAAGGCGCCACAACATGCTTTGAGCACAGACTCCCCTCCATACAAAAGATTCCTTTTCTCTTCTGGACCACTTTTGTCTGAATCGATCTGTGTACCCCTGTACACACACTTCCTCTCCATGAACATGTTTTATTCTGGAACATTAATGTTTGACTAGAAAAAAAAGATAAGGCAATTTCATCATCTCCAAGGTCAACAGTTACGTAGTTCTGCAAGTGGCACAAACCCTTTAAGGGAGAGGTGGCACCAAAATTTGACCATTTTCTTTCAAAAATCATGTTTTGGGTTTTATGCGTTTTTGTGCTCAAGAAAGTCTGTTGAAACCATCTGTGGTGTTCATTTTGTCCATTTTCACATTTTTCTTTGTAAAAAATCACTTTATTTGAAGGAGGTGTGTATGAAAATTGCTCAACTTCTATATTTTCAAACGTCGTTTTCTCAAAATCACTTTTTTCGACAATGACTGATGTGCAAGGAACACAATATATCTGGATCCAGACTAGCTAGCCTGGTATTTTTTTTTCTTTTGATCAGAAATGATTTCTGCATGCAAATAAATTTTATTTATAAGTCAAAACAGCACTTAATATTTGCTATTTCTATTTGAAAAATTCAAAGGCAATAAAACGCGAAACCTGATGGCCAGCATATGGAAAAAAATTATTGAAAAAAAAAGCAGTACAGATATATAAAAATCCTTTTGTAATTGCATTACTAGATCTATAGCTCAGCAAAACAAGAAAAGTCATGTTTCAAGTGCCTAACATGTCTGCGATGATAGAAATACAGTTCTTGTTATGAACTGGTTTTTTTTTTTTTTTCATTTTTCATCATTTTGCCCCCATTTGTGGTCCCCAAAGCGCACAAGAGCTTTGAAATCACCCAAATAAGTTTTTTCCATGTTTTTTAACATAAACAATACAAAAAAAATTAAAAAGTTTTAAAAGAACAATGGTTTAATTTTTGTGCCACCTCTTGTCTTAATACTCCAACTGAAAACACAGTGTTCAAGATCCTGTATCAAATTTGGATGATAAAGAAACACAGAACGCAACTTTGTCTCCAATAGTGAAACAGCGACATGCCTACATCTCCCAACTAATGCTGCTTTTGGCACTGATTTGCCTAGTACACATGCACCCACGAGGTACACATAACATGCAGAAACCAATTCATCTTGAACAGACGCAGACACAAAGCACACACACACACACAACAAACAAGGGAGCTGATTCAACTTCCATGTAACATATGATGCACCGAGCAAAGGAACCATTCCACCTTGCATATGACGCATGGCACACACAACAAACTAGGGATTTCAGTCTTTTTCTCTTTTTTTCTCCATTTTTGTGTGTGCTAGAAAGTCATAACAGTGGCATTTTCATTCAACCATATGGTGATGTGAAGCAATCTTGGCATTCAAAGCGAGTCAAAGCCGGCCTCACCACTGGCATTCACGGAGATAATAAAACACTCTCCTTAGTGTCAGCCACAATAACTCTGTCGGGAAAACGTGAGACCGATTCAATTTCTGTATTTAACACTTTTTTTTCTTCAAGGGATACTAAGTTGGTCTAAAGCGAAGAGGTGGGGGGGGGGGGGGGGTACATGGGAAGATGGGTATGGAGGAGAGGGGAAAGGGGGAGGGAAGGGGAGACTGGGGGCTGGGGGAGGGATCCAAGTCACCTTGCATGTGACGCGGCACACGCAATAACCAAGGGAACTAATTCAACATCTGTACCAGAAATCATTTGTTTTTGGTGGTAAACAAACGAATAAACAAACGTCCCAGGACGTCGTGGGTCTGAGCAGACCCATACTCTCAAAGAAGAAAACCCGAGTGCTGTATGTTGTGGGTCTGGCCAGACCCATGCACTCTAAAGACAAAGAGTAAACAAAAACAGAACCAGCCCACTATGTTGTGGGTCTGAGCAGACCCACAACATAATGGCAAGGTTTTATTCCTTCAGACTCGCGATTTACCTGCTTATGAAGTGCTACAGATGGGTTGCAATGGACTTCTTGTACACTTCTTCTAGTAATGGAAACACAGGTCTTTCCTACTAGCAATCTGATCCTGTGTCTCGGTTCACAGCAGACACACACAATAACCAGTACAGAAGACAAACACAGTGAAACCAAATTAAACAATGAACGTCTGTACTTATCAAGATGTTTTCCAATGGACATCAATTCATGAATAAACAACAACTTATTGGAACAGAACACATAAAACAAATATTATGAGACAACTCATCCATTTCTTTTTACTGTGTGCATTCAATAAAAAATGAGAAAAAAAAGGATTAAAAAAAAATCATGATATGTGCCATATACTGAATAGAACACATTCATCAACAATCATATGCCATACAGAATAAATCAATACATAAAAACACATGCACTGATATGCAAACTTAAAAATATGGTACGGTACTCTGAAAAACGAAACCACTTAAAAGTACATGTTCATGTTGAACTAAGGATTCCTCTACCATACAACTGCATTAAATAAGACATTTTATTATCTGCATGTACACTCATTAGCAATCCCCCTCCTCCTCCCCTCAATCTGAAATTAGCACGACCATTGTTCACAGTATTTGTATCGATTCCACTGTGGCTACAGCTGATTTTAAACCAAACATCACCTTTCTCTCCGAAGTGTCACACACACACACCCCCACATGCCAACTTCCAATCCACTACATGTTACCGCTGACATGTGCAAACATCATTCTGGCTTTGTTCTGCCATATTACATCAGCCCTTTCCCAAAATGATCTCCAAACCCCCCCTCCCCCCCCCCCCCCCCAATTTTTTTTTTTTTTAACAAAATCAAGAAATTCTGGACATTTATACCAAATCAGAAATTATCTAAGAATTGGGGAGAAATTCCAGAAGAATTCAGGAGTGTTGACAATCTATCCTCTCTGTAGCATGGAGACAGAAAAAGGACCACCCTGTCTGTACTGTGATGAGAAGAAACCCTCTCTGAGGTACAGCTACAGACACGGAGGAAATCCTGTGGGTAACATGGAGACAAAGGCTATCCCCTCTGTACCAACAGGAAGACTGAGACAGAATCCTTCCTCTGAAGTGTGCACTGACTGTCATGTACTACACTTTGTTCACCTTTGATCTTTCTGCTCAACCAGAAAAGTCACTGGGGACATTGGTTGCCTGCATAGTTTCTGCACATGTTCAGATTCCCCATTATACTTACAGACATGCAATGAGATAAATGGACAGAATACAAACTGGAATATGTGCCATGCTGTCACTTTCCATTGAAGTGAAACTGAATCTGCAAAACATTTTTTCAAAAAATACACCTGGCACTCCACTGGACCCCCCCCTCCCCGAATATATAGCCGCTGGCTACATACATAGGTATGTGCAGACACAACCCAGAGGAGACAATCAGAATACTGATGTAAACCGCAGGTCTGAGCTGGAAGAGACATGCATACCTCCAAAACACATGGACATGTTCATTTATAAAGGCCAACTCTTTGTGTCATAGACCCTTCCCCCTCCCCAACAAAATGAACTGCTGGTCTGTTACATCAGACCGAACCTAAAGATTATTTTCACGTAAACGTATGTGTCGAAGGGAATCTTAAGTGAGGCAGGGAACAGTAAATAACAAACAAGTAGGGTAACTCTTGCTCCCACGAAATAATCACAGGCCCATAACTCCAAACGAATGCTGCTTACGACAGCAAATCGCCAAGCAGAAATTACGACACAGAGCACACAGAACAAACAAGGGGATGTCTCCTTGTGTGTTCTGTGTGGTCAACCCTGCTAGGCGTATGTGTCAATATTAGAAATAGCTTATATTTATAATACATTTCCCCTCCCCTTTAACAGCTATGGTTGAGGACCATCCATATTGCACTTTACCCAAAAGACTTCAGAGCAGCACCAGGTTTCCCCTGTGACAGACGTCAATGGCACACCACGCTGGCACCTCCACCACTCTGCTCTGCTGACATTGACAGTGTCAAGGTTACCGCAGCCCAGCCAACCACAAAGCTTTGGTCCTCTCACTCAGGATTGTCTGACTCCAACCGACATGAATTGCACACACACACACACAAGTGGTAAGCTATGTCTGGTTGGATGAGACTAGTTGTCCCGATCTGCTGCTTACTATAAGCAAGCAGAATGGCACTCTCAAAATTTTTGACTCCGCATCACAATTTGTTTTCATGATGCATGTTTTGCACTGTTTTAAGTAAGCTGCCGTCCATTGCATTTTCCTCCACTACACGTGGTGAACGATGCCAACCCCCCCCCCCCCCCCTATAAATATCCCACAACATGTAGTCAACCAGGCCAACACCTATCCTCTCCCCTCCTATGAACACCCCAGTGCATGTAGTGAACCTGACCAGCACCCACGCCCCCTCCCTCCTGTAAACATCCTACTACATGAATGAACCAGCCACCTCATGTTTTCCCTGTGAACACCCTACTTTAGGTGGTGAACCATGCCAACAGCCACTGCCCGTCCTCCCCCTTGGAACACTTCCGTCCTATGATGCCATTCATCTATGGAACAGCCCTTTCTCCTCTCCATGGTCTTACTCCCAAGTCGCTCCATCCTGCTCCCCAACACCAACCACCATCTTTAACAGCAGTCCTCGGGAAGCAGTCATCACAAGGACCCCTACTAGAGGAGACACTGCACTGCTGCTGTGTCATTTTGGTCTTCTTCAGAGGAGCCTGTTCTGATACAGCACACGCAGGACACCGCCCACAAAACCCCCTACTGCAAACAATAACTGCTTGTTTGTAGCACCACTGTGAGTCAGAGCCCCCTCCCCCTCAGCCGACAACTACATCCATCCAACAACAGTAACCCGCAGACACTGAAGACAACCACACAACAGCCACGAATGTATGGAGGTGGACATTTTTCTTCTTGTTCCACACTGATGATGAAGGGGAAAAAAAAAACAATCCTGTAATACATCAGAATCTGCGTTTCTAGTAAACACAGTTTAAAAATTTCATAGTTGTTGTTCTCTTTGGTAAAACCTATGTTTAACAACCATTGCTGAAAAAGGCATGTTAGCCACAGCGTCCAAACTTCTGGACTGAAATTGCAAGTTGACATCCTCATCAGTCAACATGACAAAATAGAGTTTCTTTCCTCTGGCCCTTCATCTCCTGCTCTCTACCCGACCTCAGTTTCCATTTGCCCTTCTCCACTGTACTGTGGGACAGTTTCTATCACACCCACCTCACTTTCAATTTGCCCTTCTCCACTGTACTGTGGGACAGTTTCTATCACACCCACCTCACTTTCAATTTGCCCTTCTCCACTGTACTGTGGGACAGTTTCTATCCCACCCACCTCACTTTCAACTTGCCCTTCTCCACTGTACTGTTGGACAGTTTCAATCACACCGACCTCAGTTTCAATTTGCCCTTCTCAACTGTACTGTTGGAAAGTTTCTATCACAGTCGATGTAAACGGCAATTTCATACAGACTGTCACGGTCGACATTAACGGCAATTTCATACAGACTGTCATGGTTGACATTAACAGCAATTTCATACAGACTGTCATGGTTGACATTAACAGCAATTTCATACAGACTGTCATGGTTGACATTAACAGCAATTTCATACAGACTGTCATGGTTGACATTAACAGCAATTTCATACAGACTGTCATGGTCGACATTAACAGCAATTTCATAAGACTGTCATGGTCGACATTAACAGCAATTTCATAGAGACTGTCAGTGTCCACATTAACGGCAATTTCACAGAGACTGTCAGTGTCGACATTAACGGCAATTTCACAGAGACTGTCAGTGTCGACATTAACGGCAATTTCACAGAGACTGTCAGTGTCCACATTAACGGCAATTTCACAGAGACTGTCAGTGTCCACATTAACGGCAATTTCACAGAGACTGTCAGTGTCCACATTAACGGCAATTTCACAGAGACTGTCAGTGTCCACATTAACGGCAATTTCACAGAGACTGTCAGTGTCCACATTAACGGCAATTTCACAGAGACTGTCACTGTCCACATTAACGGCAATTTCACAGAGACTGTCAGTGTCCACATTAACGGCAATTTCACAGAGACTGTCATGTCCACATTAACGGCAATTTCACAGAGACTGTCAGTGTCCACATTAACGGCAATTTCACAGAGCCTGTCAGTGTCCACATTAACGGCAATTTCACAGAGACTGTCAGTGTCCACATTAACGGCAATTTCACAGAGACTGTCAGTGTCCACATTAACGGCAATTTCACAGAGCCTGTCAGTGTCCACATTAACGGCAATTTCACAGAGACTGTCAGTGTCCACATTAACGGCAATTTCACAGAGCCTGTCAGTGTCCACATTAACGGCAATTTCACAGAGACTGTCAGTGTCCACATTAACGGCAATTTCACAGAGCCTGTCACGGTCGACATTAACGGCAATTTCACAGAGACTGTCACTGTCCACATTAACGGCAATTTCACAGAGCCTGTCACGGTGACATTAAGGCATTTCACGAGACTTCATGTCCAATTACGGCAATTTCACAGAGCTGTAGTGGATGAGCTGTCACTGTCCACATTAACGGCAATTTCACAGCGACTGTCAGTGGATGATGTGTTCGTGCCCTCCAGAGATGAATGTTCATTCCTCTCCACAACAAGGCAACTGCTGTCATCAGTAAAGGGCTGGGCCGTGCTACGATTGTAAGTTCACAACAGACACTGAGCCACAGTAAAGGGCTGGGCCGTCCTACGATTGTAGGGTCACAACAGACACTGAGCCACAATTGTAGGGTCACAACAGATACTAATGAGCCACAGTAAAGGGCTGGGCCGTGCTACGATTGTAGGGTCACAACAGACACTAATGAGCCACAGTAAAGGGCTGGGCCGTGCTAGCTTGTAGGGTCACAACAGACACTAATGAGCCACAGTAAAGGGCTGGGCCGTGCTACGCTTGTAGGGTCACAACAGACACTAATGAGCCACAGTAAAGGGCTGGGCCGTGCTACGCTTGTAGGGTCACAACAGACACTAATGAGCCACAGTAAAGGGCTGGGCCGTGCTACGCTTGTAGGGTCACAACAGACACTAATGAGCCACAGTAAAGGGCTGGGCCGTGCTACGCTTGTAGGGTCACAACAGACACTAATGAGCCACAGTAAAGGGCTAGGCCGTCCTAGGATTGTAGGGTCACAACAGACACTAATGAGCCACAGTAAAGGGCTGGGCCGTCCTATTATTGTAGGGTCACAACAGACACTAATGAGCCACAGTAAAGGGCTGGGCCGTCCTATGATTGTAGGGTCACAACAGACACTGAGCCACAGTAAAGGACTGGGCCGTCCTATGATTGTAGGGTCACAACAAACACTAATGAGCCACAGTAAAGGGCTGGGCCGTCCTATGATTGTAGGGTCACAACAGACACTAATGAGCCACAGTAAAGGGCTGGGCCGTCCTACGATTGTAGGGACACAACAGACACTGAGCCACAGTAAAGGGCTGGGCCGTCCTATGATTGTAGGGTCACAACAGACACTAATGAGCCATAGTAAGGGGCTGGGCCGTCCTACGATTGCAGGGACACAACAGACACTGAGCCACAGTAAAGGGCTGGGCCGTCCTATGATTGTAGGGTCACAACAGACACTAATGAGCCACAGTAAAGGGCTAGGCCGTCCTATGATTGTAGGGTCACAACGGACACTAATGAGCCACACAAAACTAACTCAGCAGCAGTGCAGCATCTCCTTCGGCAGGTCGCCCCATGCCAACTTCACATTGCCTGTTCCCTGTGACTGCTGGTGGAAGCCAGGGTGTGCCTGTGAATGGGGAGATGGAACAAGCAGCAAGGAAGTAACAGTGAATGGGGAGATGGAACATGCAGCGAGGAAGCAACAGTGAATGGGGAGATGGAACATGCAGCGAGGAAGTAACAGTGAATGGGGAGATGGAACATGCAGCGTGGAAGTAACAGTGAATGGGGAGATGGAACATGCACGAGGAAGTAACAGTGAATGGGGAGATGGAACAAGCAGCGAGGAAGTAACAGTGAATGGGGAGATGGAACAAGCAGCGAGGAAGTAACAGTGAATGGGGAGATGGAACAAGCAGCAAGGAAGTAACAGTGAATGGGGAGATGGAACAAGCAGCGAGGAAGTAACAGTGAATGGGGAGATGGAACATGCAGCGTGGAAGTAACAGTGAATGGGGAGATGGAACAAGCAGCGTGGAAGTAACAGTGAATGGGGAGATGGAACAAGCAGCGTGGAAGTAATGACACACAAGTGGCATGGAAGAAGAGACAGCAAAAATCAAAAGAAAAAAAAAAGGAAGTCAGTGATCACCCAAGGGTGTCCACTTAAATCTCTTCAACAGGTCAGTGGGTACAGCATCCCTGAATATGGCTGGGCACTGAGGATATGATGACAAAAAACAAACCAACCTACCAACCAACCAAAACAAAAAAGGAGAAAATTGAGTCCTTAAAGGAGGGGGGGGGGGGGGGGGGGGGGGGGGGGGGAGGAGAGAATACAGTCTGTGCTAAAAGTTTCAAAGAATGTAGTTAAACACAAAAATATCCTCAAAACATTCGTGGGTAGATGTCACCCATACAACCTTTTCACATGACAATACCGCTGCACAACCACCAGTGTTTTAAATATATTACACTGGTTAAATAAAAAAAAGTATCTTAGAATTAAACACAGTGTCACAAAAAAGTAACACTCAAAACAAAACAAACAATCATGATTAACATTCATCATATTAAAAGTTAACCCTTAAAATAAACCATCAGGAGTTAATCTATTCACAGTGAATAGACTTATCACAATCCATATTAGATACACACACATCAACATTTTCTCATCCATTTTTTTCACCAGTTCACTTGGCGAGACATCCCAAACCAGCCAGCTATGTCGCTTATAGCCAAGCTGACTACAAGAGTTATCTTTGAGCTGTGAAACTTGTTGAAGCTGTGGTACACACACTAAAATACAAATCTACATAAAAACATATAAAAAAAAAGGTTGACAACATTCTTCTTACTGAGGACAAGACAAGACAAGACAACATTCTTCTTACTGGGGACAAGATGAAACAAGACAAAACGATCTCCTCGAAACCTTACATATGTCGTCGTTTTTCTTTCAACAACTATACATGGAAATTCTCATTCATTCATCATTTCAGGGCTTGTCTTGGTTTGTGAAATACAAAAAATTACACTTATATCTCCCAAGTGGAGTAGAATTAAAAACAAACACCCTTTTCACTGAAACCGTAAGATTGCTTATTCAGTATCATGTATGACTCTTAAAACACACTAACAAAACCTTATCAACTGATTCTGTTCAGTCCAATCATCAACCGTTTGCCAGTGACACTTCCCAGTGCGCCCTAAATATGGCTTCTGATGGATTTTTATTCAATGCTCCCTGAGCACAATTTACGACAGATTTCTTCTGAATGTTTTCCACTTAATGCCCCACGAACTTAGTTGATTATGGATGTCTTCTCACACACACTATAATGGATTTCTAGTTCAATATTCCTAAACATGGATTACAATGGATTTCTACTCAATACCCCTAAACATGGATTATGATAGATTTCTTCTCAATATCCCCTTAACATGGAACATGATGGATTTCCATTCTGTGCAGAATACTGTTGCCCATAACTATTTGCTTACCACTACTGAACTGCAAAAAACAACACCCCCCTTTCCCCCACCAAGACATAGTGACCAAAAAAACTACTAAATAAGCATAAAGTTTTACAAACACAATTGTTCATGCCAACACACAAGAACTTGAAACACTGGCAGACAAAACTAAATCACTGGGCAGTAGAGGAAAGCAAAAATGTGGAGGGGGTGGGGGGTGGGGGGTGTAAGGGGAGAAGGAACGTTGGGGGTACCTACTCTACACTCATTAATCACTTTATTTTCTGAATTGCTGTCACAATCAAGGTACATGACGTTAACAACATTATACTTCAACTTTTTTTCCATTTGATCGAACTGAGCATGTAACAGCTTTGGAATCAGCAGACGCTGGGTTGTTACTATTTTCATATACACAGATTTTTAACTCCTCAAAAATCAAAATCCTGTGAAGAGCTGAGAGCTGACATTCCTGCAAAAGTTCAAGCCACCTCTAGTCAGCAATCGCTGGAACCAGTACAGAATTTCAGACCTAGGTTCCTGCATGAGCTGGCAGAATTTGCTGACAACGATGGTTGTCAATGTGGTAACAGCAATGTTCCTCCTACAGCAGGAGAGCGATCAGACCCGTTATTGGACACCGACTAACACACCAGAGTTCTGAACAGATCACTCTCAACACTGCCCAGCAGAATTTACTCAAGTTCGTGCATGGCGTAACAAGATGGTCACTAGCAAGGCGAACAGCCAAACTCAACTATGTACCCACATCAGCTCATTTCATGTAAGTGTTACAAGTCAATAATGATCATCATCCACTTCATATACCCATTTCAAACTCATTAAAAGATCTGTTTCTCCTGTGTGACAATTTTTTCACCAGGTAATTGTCTTGAACATTCAGGTAGTATAATACTCTGGAACGTGTGACCTTCTCTTGGCAACTGGAATGTATCATATTATTTAAACTGAACACTAAAATAACAGAGATAAAATAATGTTACAAATTAAAAGGAATGACAATTCAGTTAACATGATTTTGCTTTCTGGAATGCTAAACTCACACAGCTAGCATAATTCCATGAATGGAAGACACAATGCGAACAAAACAAGTGTAAACTGAACCTGAAATACAAGAGGAATGCTGCAAGTCTACACATAAGAAACCAATTCTGCTTAATGATAAAAGCTCTAATACAAAAAGTGACAGTTCTGTTCATGTAGCAAAAAGGTGGGAATCGTGTTGATATGATTAAAAGCGAAGCTTTAGTTAAATACAATAATAAAAAAAAAGGAATTATCATGTTTACGTACATAGTAGTAAGGCAATATATATTATGTTCACCATTATGATTAGAAAAATATATCACGTTCAAATAAAAAAACAAAACAAAGAGAGTCCAACATGATTATTACACGTCCATATGATAAAAAGCAACCAAGTCATATGGTAAAAAGATGATGCATCAATATAATCATATTAAAAAAAGGTGTTCTGCTACGTTTGTCTGATAAGAGGGTGACATATTCAAATCATACGAAAAAAAAAAAGGTGTGAATTATTAGAATGATACAGTAAAAACAGTATTGCAAACCTATGACAAAAAACATCATGTCTTATATTCATAAACAATAAAAACAAAGTAAAACATCCAGTCAAATACCAAGCCAAACACAAAAGTTCTGCTTGCAAATAGCTTCCCACAGGTTTGGAGAGATGGTGAACAGCAAAGAGCTAGCCATCACCCCTCCCATTGCAACATATGAAGAATCACACCTCAACAATGACACGAGCAGTAAAAAACAAGAAATTCAATGTGTTCATGGAATGTGCAGCTAGCTCTAAGAGAACTGTCGAATGGAACTCTTTGGCTATGTTGTTGTGCGTTCACATTCTGTCAGTGTCAGCAGTCAGTTATCTTTAACACAGACCGCACTGGTTTGCAGTCAACAGGAACACGTCAGATGTACGTCAGATGTATGCACATGTAAATGATCAGAAACTGTGACACAGCTTGGCTTTCAAAATCAGTTTAAAATCCCGTACAAAATTACCCTCCCCTTACCCAACTTCCTCAGAGCCTGACCCTCAAGAGATGAGAACCTGGCCTTCAAGAGATGAGAACCTGGCCCTCAAGAGATGAGAACCTGGCCCTCAAGAGATGTTCAGAGCCTGGCCAAACACAAAGATTGCATGTGGAACAGTGCCCTATCCTGCACAACAGAACTGGACTGCCCTCCCTCCCCCCCTCCCCTTCCACACTGGCTCCCCTCTCAGGCTCCCCCTCCTGCCTCAACCCTTCCCTCTCATCTCATCCTCCTCTCCGTCACCTCCTCACGATGATCGCAGGATGCCGTCACCTCCATGACTAACACAGTAGTGCCTGCACTCCTCTTCTGATATCACCATTCCCCTTGTCTCCCCCCCCCCCCACCCCTCTCCTCCACTCTCATGTTCAATCACAATCCTGTAGGCAGATGCTGTGGTGACCTCCAGCGGGTGGGGTCAGGGAGACCTCAGCTTTCAGCCAACATCCGCCTGGTGCACTCTCCTCTCATCTTCCTCAGTCGTGCTCCTGGCATGGACCCCGTGTCTTTGAACACACTCTGCAACAACAGCCAGTGAACACACTCTGTGACAACAGCCAGTGAACACACTCTACGACAACAGCCAGTGAACACACTCTATGACAACAGTGAACACACTCTTGAACAACAGTCAGTGAACATACTCTGCAACAACAGCCAGTGAACAACACACTCTGCAACAACAGCCAGTGAACACACTCTGTGACAACAGTGAACACACTCTGCAACAACAGCCAGTGAACACACTCTGTTACAACAGTGAACACACTCTGTTACAACAGTGAACACACTCTGTGACAACAGTGAACACACTCAGCGACAACAGCCTGTGAACACACTCTGCAAAAACAATGAACACACTCTGTGATAACAGTGAACACACTCTGCAACAACACACTCTGTGACAACAGTGAACACACTCTGTGACAACAGCCAGTGAACACACTCTGTGACAACAGTGAACACACTCTGTGACAACAGTGAACACACTCTGTGACAATAGTGAACACACTCTGTGACAACAGCCAGTGAACATACTCTGTGACAACAGTGAACACACTCTGTGACAACAGTGAACACACTCTGCAACAACAGCCAGTGAACATACTCTGTGACAACAGTGAACACAACTCTGCAACAAGCCAGTGAACACACTTGTGACAACAGTGAACACACTCTGTGACAACAGTGAACACACTCTGTGACAATAGTGAACACACCCTGTGACAACAGCCAGTGAACATACTCTCTGACAACAGTGAACACACTCTGTGACAAGAGTGAACACACTCTGCAACAACAGCCAGTGAACATACTCTGTGACAACAGCCAGTGAACATACTCTGTGACAACAGTGAACACACTCTGCAACAACAGCCAGTGAACACACTCTGTGACAACAGTGAATGAACACACTCTGTGACAACAGTGAACACACTCTGCAACAACAGCCAGTGAACACACTCTGTGACAACAGTGAACACACTCTGCAACAACAGCCAGTGAACACACTCTGTGACAACAGTAAACACACTCTGTGACAACAGCCAGTGAACATACTCTGTGACAACAGTGAACACTCTGTGACAACAATGAACACATTTGGTGACAACGGTGAACACACTCTCTGACAAGTCGGTGAACACACTCTCTGACAATAGTTGGTGAACACACTCTGCAACAACAGCCAGTGAACATACTCTGTGACTACAGTGAACACACTCTGTGACAACAGTGAACACACTATGTGACAACAGGCAGTGAACACACTCTGTGACAACAGCCAGCAAAAACACTCCATGACAACAGTGAACACACTCTGTGACAACAGCCAGTGAACACACTCTGTGACAACAGTGAACACACTCTGTGACAACAGCCAGTGAACACACTCTGTGACAACAGTGAACACACTCCGTGACAACAGTGAACACACCCTGTGACAACAGCCAGTGAATACATTCTGTGACAACAGTGAACACACCCTGTGACAACAGCCAGTGAACACATTCTGTGACAACAGTGAACACACACTCTGACCACAGTGATACGCTCTGTGACAACAGTAAGCACATACTGTGACAATGGTGAACAGCTCTGTGACGACAGTGAACACACTGTGACAACAGTCAGTGAACACACTGTGACAACAGTCTGAACACACTCTGTGGCAACAGTGAACACACTCGTTGACAACAGTGAACACACTCCATGACAACAGTCAGTGAACACACTGTGAAAAGTCACTGAACACACTGTGACAATAGTCACTGAACACACTCTGTGACAACAGTGAACATACTGTGACAACAGTCAGTGAACACACTCTGTGACAACAGTGAACACGTTCCGTGACAACAGCCAGTGAACTAACTATGTGACAACAGAGAACACACTCTGTGACAACAGTGAACACGCTCCATGACAAGTCAGAGAACACACTCTGTGACAACAGTCAGTGAACACACTCGGTGACAACAGTAAACACACTCGGTGACAACAGTGAACACATTCGATGACAACAGTGAACACACTCAATGACAACAATGTGTGAACACACTCAGTGACAACAGTGAACACACTCTGACAACAGTGAACACGCTCTGTGACAACAGTCAGTGAACACACTCTGTGGCAACAGTCAGTGAACACACTCTGTAACAACAGTCAGTGAACACACTCTGTGACAATGGTGAACACACTCTGTGACAATGGTGAACACACTCCGTGGCTCCAGTGAACACACTCAGTGACAACAGTGAACACACTGTGACAACAGTGAACATACTCTGTGACAACAGTCAGTGAACACACTCCGTGACAACAGTCAGTGAACACACTCCATGACAACAGCCAGTGAACACACTCCATGACAACAGTGAACACAATCTGTGACAACAGTCAGTGAACACACTCTGTGACAACAGTTAGTGAACACTCTCTGACAACAGTGAACACACTTCATGACAACAGTGAACACACTCTGTGATAACAGTGAAGACACGCCGCAACAACAGTGAACACACTTCATTACAACAGCCAGCGAACACACTTTGTGACAACAGTGAACACACTCTGTGACAACAGTGAAGACACGCCGTGACAACAGCCAGCGAACACACACTCCGTGACAACAGTGAACACACTCTGTGACAACAGTGAACACACTCTATGATAACAGTCAGTGAACACACTCCGTGACAACAGTCAGTGAACACACTCTATGACAACAGTCAATGAACACACTCTGTGACAACAGTGAACACACTCTGTGACAACAGTGAACACACTCGGTGACAACAGTGAACACACACTGTTACAACAGTGAACACACTCTGTGACAACAGCCAGTGAACAAACTCTGTGACAAAAGTCAGTGAAAACATTTTGTGACAACAGTGAACACACACTGTTACAACAGTGAACACACTCTGTGACAACAGCCAGTGAACAAACTCTGTGACAACAGTCAGTGAACACATTCTGTGACAACAGTGAACACACACTGTTACAACAGTGAACACACTCTGTGACAACAGCCAGTGAACAAACTCTGTGACAACAGTCAGTGAACACATTCTGTGACAACAATGAATGAACACACTCTGTAACAAACGTCAGTGAACGCACTAAAACAAAACTCAGTGTCAGTGAACATACCACAAGAACAGTCAGTTGAAAACACTCAGTGAACACAGTGTAACAATAGCTGATAAACACACTGTACTAATAGTCAGTGAACGCATTATAACAAAACTAACTGAACATACCGCAAAAATAGCTAATTAACACACTGTACCAATAGCCAGTGAATACACTGTAAAAATAGTCAGTGAACACATTGTAAAAACAGCCAATGAACACACTGTACCAACAGTCAGAGACCCAGTTGCGTACAAGACTGTCAGCATTATTTGCTTTGAAGCAACTGGCTTGGATGATATAAATACTTTGTGGATACTGTTTCCACACTTCAGGGGCACAGAGATCTACTCTCAGCCCAAACCGATCTGGGTTCTAAAACTTTTCACTGAACCTTTCGATTCAGTGTCATCAAGGTGTCACAGTGCGCACATTACTCCATACACATTATTCCATGTTTGTTTCAAGCCATAACACAGAACCTTAAAACTGAACAGAAAAATCATACTGAAAATCTGGTACAAAGGACTGAATGGGGAAGCAACTCTGAGCAGCCTTACATGGTTACTGACATGCTGCACTGAATTTCTCTGTCAACTGACGATACTGGCATGTCTGGACATGCTAATTTTACAAGCAGTGAAAGGTTAGGCCAGGGTGTTGGTGAGGCATTGAATCAACCTAACCGACCTTGGTAAGGTAATGTTGCTTATAGCCCAGCCAACCGCAAAGGGCTGTCACTGCACTGAAGTCATTCAAACAACCCTTTAAAATAAACCTTCCAAAAACACACCTGAAATTTTGTTAAAAATCTTTCCTCTGTAAAATCTCAGATCAGATGAAAAATGTTATCTTTCAGAAATTCAACGATCACATTGGGTAGAACATCTCTGAACAAGGTTTGCATACAGTCTGCTGTAAAATGTTTATGTCTCACATCATGCAAATCCTAACATCTAAAAGAATATGTTTCACTGTGAGTGGTACATGACATGGAATGCACCAAGGAGCTTCTTAACCTTTAAAAAGATAAGAATGGGTGTAAATGGAGTGACCTGTATGCAAATCGCACAAGACCGTTTTATCTTCACGGCCACCTCTTTCAGGTTTGGACAGATTTTAAATAATTTGTTATCCGTCTGCAAGTTCCCTTCTCCTTGCCAGAGGTCTTTGATATAAGCCTGGGCTTTGGGTTTCAGATCAGTGTGAGGGACAGACAATCTGCTCAACTCTTTCCTTGTGGCACTCATAGCAAGTTGATAACAACCAACTTGTTGCCTTGAATGCCCACATGGCTGGGAACCCAAGCAAAATGTATGTTGTAATATCCGATTTCAGAGAGTTGTACAGTTTGACTAATTTCAGCAGTTGAGGGTGCTTGAGGTTACGGCTGGCAATGGCCTCCAAAGCAGACAGAAATCTGACAAAATGAGGAAATCTTGATGTCAGGATTTAGAGGCCATTTTAAGAACCAACTAAGGGAAAGACACGCAGGATGCCTGATTGGCTCAGTAACACCCAGTTTGATTGCCAAAAATGGTGAGTGGAATCCCCTCGACTACTAACATTAACAATGACCCATCTACTGCTCACCTTCATGTGATGCAATTCTGATGTCACTGTAGTGTACGATAGGTTCCCCCCCTCCCCTTCGCACTTTCCTGAGATCACTAACCCCTGTCTGCCATATCACCTGGATGTTACTTACAACCTCAATGTATAACCTGTCTTCCATATCACCTGAAGTGGATGTACTTACAACCTTAATGTATAACCTGTCTTCCAAATCACCTGAAGTGCATGTGTTTACAACCTTAATGTGACAAGTGGATACCATGTCTACAGTGCGTGCCTCACCTCCATGAAAACATGGCAGCTGAGGACGGCGGGTTGGGTGACGATGACCTTGAAGGTGTCGAGGGCCTTGGAGAGGTTGTCGGCCTCCATCAGCTTCTGCTGGTTCTTCTTCACCAGCATGAGGGCCACCCTCAGCAGCACCTTGTTGCCCTCATAGAACATCGCATCCCAGATCCTCAGCACTGTCTGTGGAGGGTTAACCAAGGTTACAGACACATCCCCTGTCTCTCTTTCTTTTGCTAAATGTTAATGTTTAAAGAGATTTAAGTACTGTATCCGCCAAACATGAACAACTGGATCACGAGACAAAACACGATGCATTTTGACCTCTTAGGTCTTTTTCAGACAAGATAAACAACACTCAAGACAATGAAAATGAAGAACGAGCAATCACTTATCTCAGTGAATTCGGTGTAAAATGGGCATTGATTTGTTGTCCCGAGTTTTGTTTATCTTGCCTGAAGAAGACCTAAGAGGCCATGCTTTGTCTTGCGATTTGTTTGTTCATATTTGGCGGATCCAGTACTTCTTTTTTTTTTTTTTTTTTTTAAAGATTTGTTTAGATTTCCGCCTGCAGTTGCCTCACTTTGCAACTAAATGTCAATGTGTGAAATGTTGTGTTTGGATTCACCTCCGTCAGAAGGGGCTGTAGCCTATGCTGAATTAAAACATTTTTCCCTTTTTTTTTTTTTTGCCGATTTATGGGGTGGCATCTTTGACAGAACTGGTCACATTACTGGTGTCTCGTATCATTCATCCTTGTTCATGCCCAGACAGGTTAAGAACAGTGTGAACAACCCCTGTCACATAGACTCAGACTGAATAAAAAAAAGGGGAAAAACACAGCATCACTGTGCTCATCAATCATGAAGGAGGTTAAAAAAAAAGTCTCAGATTCAGTACCCCCACTGTCATGTAACTTCACTTTCAATACTTTCTGATCCTCACTCTCTTCAACTAAGCTTTTCATTGTTGTCAATAAGGGGCGCAGTATACTTCCTCTTCCTCTCTAAGCGAGATGAGAACAAGCACCACTGTGCACCAGCAGCAGAGCAGTCTCTCCTCATGTGTGTGGCCCAATGGCAACCTGCTACAGACCCATGTGGCCTGCCAGAAGTGGACCTGACAACACAACTCCAGGAGAGGCTGTGTGTGAGGCATCTGATCAGGGAAAGGCTCTGAACAGGGCACTTGTATAAAATGACATTACCAGTCTGTGAGAGGCTTCGTGTGAGGCATCGGATCAGGGAAAGGCTCTGAACAGGGCACTTGTATAAAATGACATTACCAGTCTGTGAGAGGCTGTGTGTGAGGCATCGGATCAGGGAAAGGCTCTGAACAGGGCACTTGTATAACATGACATTACCAGTCTGTGAGAGGCTTCGTGTGAGGCATCGGATCAGGGAAAGGCTCTGAACAGGGCACTTGTATAAAATGACATTACCAGTCTGTGAGAGGCTTCGTGTGAGGCATCGGATCAGGGAAAGGCTCTGAACAGGGCACTTGTATAAAATGACATTACCAGTCTGTGAGAGGCTGTGTGTGAGGCATCGGATCAGGGAAAGGCTCTGAACAGGGCACTTGTATAAAATGACATTACCAGTCTGTGAGAGGCTGTGTGTGAGGCATCGGATCAGGGAAAGGCTCTGAACAGGGCACTTGTATAAAATGACATTACCAGTCTGCGAGAGGTTTTGTGTGGGCATGAATGGACAGAACCAGCCTGGGAGAGGCTATGTACAAGGCAGTTGGAAAGAATGGACTGAACCAGTCTACAAGAGGCTATATACAAGGCAGTTGGAAAGAATGTGCAGGACCAGTCTAGGTGAGGCAATATATAGGGTAAATGGAAAGAACGTACAGAATCAGTCAGGCTGAAGCTATATACAGGGCAATTGGAATGAATGGACAGAACAAGTCGGGGAGAGCAGGGTTGGACAGATTCAGTCATCTGGGTGTTCAAGGTCAGTGCAAACACTGGAGGATGAGCAAATTTCAAAACTGAATCAACTCATTGGTAGTTCAGAATTAGTTATCTTCACTGATAATTTCTCAAAGAATTATTTTAACAATTCTTATTTTAACATGAAATGGTTGCCTAATTTGTCATTCTCACTCACCTCCACAACAGCAGAGAACAGACAGATGAACCATTTCACTCACCTCCACAGGTAAAACAGAGAACAGACAGATGAACCATTTCACTCACCTCCACAGGTAAAAAATCAGAGAACAGACAGATGAACCATTTCACTCACCTCCACAGGTGAAACAGAGAACAGATGAACCATTTCACTCACCTCCACAGGTGAAACATCAGAGAACAGACAGATGAACCATTTCACTCACCTCCACAGGTGAAACATCTGAGAACACACAGATGAACCATTTCACTCACCTCCACAGGTAAAACATCAGAGAACAGACAGATGAACCATTTCACTCACCTCCACAGGTAAAACATCAGAGAACAGACAGATGAACCATTTCACTCACCTCCACAGGTAAAACATCTGAGAACACACAGATGAACCATTTCACTCACCTCCACAGGTAAAACATCAGAGAACAGACAGATGAACCATTTCACTCACCTCCACAGGTAAAACATCAGAGAACAGACAGATGAACCATTTCACTCACCTCCACAAGTGAAACAGAGAACAGACAGATGAACCATTTCACTCACCTCCACAGGTAAAACATCAGAGAACAGACAGATGAACCATTTCACTCACCTCCACAGGTGAAACAGAGAACAGACAGATGAACCATTTCACTCACCTCCACAGGTAAAACATCAGAGAACAGACAGATGAACCAACTTGCCTGGGGTATGGTAGCAGGTCCTTGAGGAAGAGGTGGATGAGGGCGCTTCGGTTTAAAACCTTTTTGGCTCAGAGGGACAAGTGGGAATGGGTGACAGTGGGCAGGGAGAAATGGGGAAGTGAGGAAGTGAGCACTGCCAAAAAGCTGAAAAGTGAATACTGCTAGAAGATGAAAAGTGTTCAGCAAGGATTGAGGGGGAAGGAAGGAGAGAGTTGGAAGGGATGAGGGGGGGGGGGGGGGGGTATAGAAGGAGAGGGCAGGGTGGGGAAGAAGAGAGAAATGGGTCAAGAGCAGAAGGACTGGGGGGAGGGGGGGGGATAAAGTAAATAAAAATAGTAATAATAATGTTAAGAGACAAAATCAAGATAAGTAAGAACAAAGGGCTGTTATGGAGGAAAGTCAGTGTTTGATATTGATTCCATTTGGGTGGATAGTGCCAAGTCTGTGAATAAGGAGGGACTCTTGTTCTTTACGTCTTATAGAGGAAGATGAATTTTGCCAGACTGCAGCAATCTGCATGTGGGAGAGGTTGTGGCCGGAAGAGCAGAAATGGTTTGCAATTGGTGTATTGTAACCGAGACGGACTGCTCGTAGGTGTTCTGTGAAACGGTCGTTAAGGGTTCTGTAGGTTTCTCCAACATACAAGAGGCCACAGAAGGAGCAAGAAAGAATGTAAACTACATTGCGGGACTGACAAGTGAAAGGGTTGCGTATGGAAATTTTGCCTGAGGGGCCACAGATGGTTGTAGAAGAGTTTAGGTGAGGACAGGTTTTGCATTTGGGTTGCTTGCATGGAGAATTGCCAGGTGGTGAGACTGTGTTTGTGGACAATTTTGAATGCACAAGAAGATCTCTGAGGTTGGTGTCACGTTTGTAGGCAACTAGTGGAGGCTGGGTGAAAATGTGTTTCAGGGAAGGATCAGTCTGCAGAATGTGGTAGTTCTTCATAAGGATGTTTTTGATGGCGAGGTTGTGAGGATGGAAGGTGATAGCAAGAACAGGCCTGTCGTCTGATGAAGGAGTGATCTTTTGCTTAAGAGCGGTGTTTCTGGGAATTCTAGAGGCCTTTTGTAGGGCTTCTTGGCAAATGGGTTCAGGGTATCCACGTTCAAGGAAAAATGAGATCATCAGGGTAGATTGTTTGGCGAAATCGTCATCATCGCTGCAGATGCGTCGCAAACGAAGTAGTTGAGAGAAAGGAATGCTTGTTTTGGTGGAAGCAGGGTGACTGGAGGAGTACAGAAGGTATGAATGCGAGTTGGTGGGTTTGTAATGAACAGATGTGGTGAGGTAGGGTGAGTTGGGACAGATAGAGATTTTGATGTCAAGGAAGGAAATGGTAGTCTGAGTGATTTCAAAAGTGAATCTAAGAGCTGGATGAAATCCACTGACGAAGTCAATGAAGTTTTTCAGATCTTGGATTGGACAGGAGGCTGCACCGAGGCAATCGTCAATGAAGCGACGGAAAAAGTCTGGGAAAGTGCCTGTGTATTGTGAGAAGATCTTTTCTTCAATGTAACCAACAAACAGGCAGGCGTAGCCAGGACCCATCCTGGTGCCCATGGCAACGCCGCAATTCTGTTGGAAATGGTCAGCACCAAACTGAAAGTTGTTGAGTGTGAGAACAAGCTCAGCAAGACGGAGAAGAGTGGTGGTGGGTAGATTTCTGCTGTCTTTTGACAAGAAGTGTTTGAGGGCTGAAAGCCCTTCATGATGGGGAATGCTTGTGTAAAGTGCACAGACGTCCATGGTGAAGAGGTGACGGTGTTGGGAGCCAGGATGGAAGGAGAAATTTTGCAGAAGATCAAGAGTATGGTTTGTGTCTTTAAGAAAGGTGGGGAGGTTGGAAACGATAGGCTGGAGGATTTTGTCGAGAAACTGAGAGATCTGGACAGTGGGGCAGAGACAATGGGGCGGCCTGGGTTATTTGGTTTATGTATTTTGGGAAGCAAGTAGAATTGGGAATCTTTGGGTTCAGAAACGATCAGGGAATGGGCTTCATTTGGGAGGTTTTCAGCGCTAATGCACTCGCGAATGAATTTTCTGATCAGGGTGTTATTGGTTTTGGTTTGACTGGGCTGTGAAGAGGTGTAGAATCTGGTGTCTGAGAGCTGGGAGAGTGCCTCGGCGATGTACAGGTCCCGCCGCCAGACAACAATAGCGCCACCCTTGTCAGCTGGTTTGACTACAATGTCTTTACGCTGGCGTAGTTCTCTGAGAGCTTGAGCTTCTGCTGAGGAAATGTTGGAGTGTCTGAGGGGTTTGGGTTTTAGAGCAGCGATTTGATGAGAACAGGTTTGGATGTAAAATTCTAGAGAGGGAAACTGGTTTGTGGGAGGGGTCCAGGAGCTGGGGAGGGAAGGAAAGGGAGGGAGGTCACTGTCAGGATCAGGTATAGATGGGGTGGTGTTGGTAGTGTTTTCAAAATGTGCCATGAGGCGTAGTCGCCTGAAGAAACGCTGACACTGAAAACAAGCGTCAGAACCATTGGCCTTGGGTTTGGTGGGTACGAAGTTCAGCCCACGATTGAGGACTTGACGCTGTGTGTCTGTCAAATGGAGATCAGCGGGAATGGTGACCACAAGGTTTTTGTGACATGAGGTTTGAGGGGGCTGTGGCTGAGGTTGACTGGAAAGCAGGTTGGATAGATGAACCATTTCACTCACCTCCACAGGTGAAACAGAGAACAGACAGATGAACCATTTCACTCACCTCCACAGGTAAAACAGAGAAAAGACAGATGAACCATTTCACTCACCTCCACTGGTAAAACATCAGAGAACAGACAGATGAACCATTTCACTCACCTCCACAGGTGAAACATCTGAGAACACACAGATGAACCATTTCACTCACCTCCACAGGTAAAACATCAGAGAACAGACAGATGAACCATTTCACTCACCTCCACAGGTAAAACATCAGAGAACAGACAGATGAACCATTTCACTCACCTCCACAGGTAAAACATCAGAGAACAGACAGATGAACCATTTCACTCACCTCCACAGGTGAAACATCTGAGAACAGACAGATGAATCATTTCACTCACCTCCACAGGTGAAACATCTGAGAACACACAGATGAACCATTTCACTCACCTCCACAGGTGAAACAGAGAACAGACAGATAAATCATTTCACTCACCTCCACAGGTGAAACATCTGAGAACAGACAGATGAACCATTTCACTCACCTCCACAGGTGAAACAGAGAACAGACAGATGAACCATTTCACTCACCTCCACAGGTAAAACATCAGAGAACAGACAGATGAACCATTTCACTCACCTCCACAGGTGAAACATCTGAGAACAGACAGATGAACCATTTCACTCACCTCCACAGGTAAAACATCAGAGAACAGACAGATGAACCATTTCACTCACCTCCACAGAAAAAGTCACAGAACAGACATAGGAACCATTTCACTCACCTCCACAGGTAAAACATCAGATACAGCTGAATCATCCCACTCACATCCACAGGTATAACAGCAGAGAACAGACAGATGAACCATTTCACTCACCTCCACAGGTAAAACATCAGATACAGCTGAATCATTCCACTCACATCCACAGGTATAACATCAGAGAACAGACAGATGAACCATTTCACTCACCTCCACAGGCAAAACATCAGATACAGCTGAATCATTCCACTCACATCCACAGGTGTAACATCAGAGAACAGACAGATGAACCATTTCACTCACCTCCACAGGCAAAACATCAGATACAGCTGAATCATTCCACTCACATCCACAGGTGTAACATCAGAGAACAGACAGATGAACCATTTCACTCACCTCCACAGGTAAAACATCAGCAGACAGACAAATCATTTCATTTACCACCATGGCAAAAAGATGAGACGAATCACTGCACTCACCTTCATAGGTAAATCATCAGCTAAAAATTGACCATTTCAGTCACTTCCACAGACAGACAGAATTAGGCAAAACACAGATAAATCATTTAGCTTACCTCCACAGGTAAAACGTCAGAAAACAGACAAATGAACCATTTCATGCCCACCAAACTCCAGTGCAGGCCCAGCTCAGTCAGGTGAGAATGAAGGACAGGCAGCTTCCACCTGCAAAGAACAGTCACAATCCTCAAGTTGCTCACTTGGAAGACACTTTTCAAAACAAAAAATAAATAAGGAATGAGTATGCTACCCTGTCGTACAGACACAGAAAGTTGTTTGGTGTTGGCAGTTAAAATTCCCATCAGTCTTCATGCTTCATTAATTCATAAGAATACTAATGTGGGAATTACTTCCCCTTGACTTAGTCTGCTATGAGCTAATCCTACATCAATGAGGTAGTCACGGGTAAGACTGGATGGAAGGAATAAGGGGTACAGCATTGAATCGCCCCCACTTCCTAAAGTCTGCTCCATTTCAAAATCAAAAAGAAAAAAAACGAAAAAACAAACAAGAAAGCAATGCACAAGTAAGAAATGATTGTTGCCAAGTTTTACTGAAAATTCATGACTACTGAACACACCTTTTCATCAGGCTTTTCAGGTCTTAGTATTGCAATGGTGAGATTATCATCCCCGAACACCGTCGTGGACATGCCCCACATTCCTACTCCCAACCCATTTCAGTGCACAACTATGCTGCAGTGTGTGCCAACAGATGAAGTCCAAAGGTCCTTCCAACCAGTGTAAAAGACAGAGATGAACGATAAAAACTAAGTTTAAACAATTCAATGTCTAATTCACCTTTCCGTTAGCATCCACTTCGTCTTCAGCAAAACAGCAAAAGGATGTCTTTAAGGGCTAAGAATGTTCCATGGTTATTTTTTTCTCCATACACCCCTAATAGGAAGCAGCATCAGAGTGATAAGAATGGCTGTCAGAATTAGGACTTTTTTTTCAACTTTTGGAGAGGAGACACACATGACATTTCTTTAATCTGTGTCTATCTTTACATTTTCACTGCACAAACCACAGGCAATCAGCAATCATACTTCTTCATCTTAAAACAAAACTTGTGCTCTTCACCCGGTGTTTGGAGCCTGCGTGTGTGCATGAGCATAACAGGGAAATGTCCATGTTGCTACCCCTTCACACAGCACACACACACCGAACAAGGTTGACAGCAAACAGAAGGAAACTTTGGCCAGCACTGACTTGATGAGGTCTCCCAGCAGTTCCTGCTCAGCTTTCACAGCCACCATGTCTGATGCGTAGAAATCTGTAATGGGAAAGATCACAACAGTCACAGACAAATATTCTTAAACGTTTAAAGTAATAGCATAGCATTTATGAAGCCTCTTGCCAAAGGTGCTAGGCCCGGACAATCCACACTCTCATGTACACTACGGGCTGCCTACCTGGGTAGAGCCGACTGAAGAGCTGCTTGCCAGTGTTTTATTCAGTCGTTTCCCCTTCACCCAGTCAATTTTGTTCACTCAGTTTCTTTACCTTCTTCATTCTTTCAATTTCTCATGCAGAGTGCATGCTATGTATAACGTGTTATCCATACCAACAGCCAAACTGGCCTTCTCTTCTGAAAGTTAGTGATGGAATCTTATGTGTGTGCGAAGTGTTATGCATGCGCTCACACATGGAACCTTTGAATATAGTCTCATTTGAATGACTATTTGGCAAATGGAGTCAGAACCAATGTGAACTCCGAGGGAACAACCTCCCTGTACCGAAATGGCCTGGTGGAGATTTGAATCTGAAACTCGAGCTATTCCGGCCCCAAATCCAGCAGTTTTCTGACCAACACCGCAGGTGTCCCTATCTCTCAAGCATAGATGATTCTGGGGTGCATTATAAAGCAGGCACCGAGTAAAAACCCTACCATGAAGTCTCAGACCAGAACAGAACTCCACCGCACCATCTTCATCATCCTCACCCTCTTCGATCAGCAACCCGTTCACTGCCTGAAAATATTACAAAGGCTTTCCAAGTGCCAGGGAAATCTAATGATTTGGGGGTAATAATTTACCAAAAATTCTAGCTCAGAAACTATAAAAGGTATAAAAATGAAATATATATCATTTTTGAAGGAAAATGAATGAAGATTTTGAATCTGGGCTTCTTTTGTTTTAATTTTGATAATAAAAAAGTATTTAGGCATTTAGATTTGGATAGATTTTTTTGCACGATCAAAAACATACGTATTTACCACTACATCTTCACATCCAAACAAGAACACAAAGCAAAAAAGTTGAAAATAAAGTTTGTATTGTCACACTACACCTGTAAATGAAAGTAAAACAGTTTAGAAGTCTATCAAGACGCTCACACTCTAAGCAGACAGGTCAGTCCACGACCACGCCCCCCTCTCCCCACCACGCCCCCTTGCTGGACTTCAACCCTCTCTTTCACTCCTCCTCTCCCCCTATCTTTCACTCTGCCCCGTGTCACGCCACGAGCAGGCAGCGCTCCCCTCTCGCACTGACCATCACGTCACTGGCCACTGGCACACAATGCAGAGTACACACTAGGCTGGCTCATTCGACACTGGCGAGCCGTCAGCTGAACACACACTGAGGTCACACAGCCCGACTCAATAACTGATGAACATAGTCGGCAATTCCATCACTATCATCATCTCACCTTCATGCTCGAGTGAGTCATTGAATAAAAGATTATTGTCTTTGTCAAAAATCATTAGCAGAGCCTGCTCAGCTGTGTAAATATGTTGATTTGGTCGCTGCGCTTGTCGAAGGTTGCGCCGCCATCTTTGCAAGCGAGACGAAGTGCTGGCTGGTCATCCAGTCAGTAATGAGAATAAATGGGCTTTCCCCTCACGTGTGGTCATTTACATATCATTTTAATACTACAGACATATAAGGCTTACTACGCACACTCTATTTGAGTCCGTTGATAGAAATAGTAAAGAAAATTCAAGAAAAATGCATGTCAGTGGACGGCCCATAGGCACTGGGAAAGCATTTTTAATGCGGCGTCAGCTGATGGCTTAAAGGCACTCTACAGGTTAAAAAAACAGTATCAAACTGTGTAGCTCTTCATGCTCTACTCTCATGGTGACTTCAATTCTTTTTCTTTTCTTTTTGTGCTGTCCTATCTTCTGTGCCACCTCTGCGGCATTGCACCCATGCCACTCATTCCGACACTCCATCCACAAATGCAGCCCTGGCACCGGCAATCCACAGGGAGCAGTCAATGTCAAGTTGTCAAGAGGCAACCCACCTGAGGAGACACTGCACTGCTGCAGAGTCACTTCAGTGGTGTTCAGTGGCGCCTGTTCTGATCCAACATACACAGGACACCACCTACTAAGCTCCCTACCAGCAACAATAATTGCTTAGTCGCAGAGCAGGTGTAACTGAGCTCTCCCTCTGGAGAGCACCACCACATTCGTCCAACAACAGCCCTCATGGATCCCCCGATATCCTTGACCCCAACAAAATCAAACCAAGCCACAGACGTGGACAGGACATCGGAACTGAGGTCATCATGAAAGCAGGGCATGAAGGGTCACAGAATTTGAGACTTTTTAAATGCTGATTGATGAGAATGAGAATGATGAAGATGATGCTACGGAATTCCATTCCCATCTGAGACTGCATGACAGAGCTGTACTCTTTGTTCACTTTCAGAATACATCCCAGCGCCAACCAGGCCCGAGAGATACAGACACCTGCAATGTTGGTCAAGACTCTGCAACACGTTCAGACACGCATCCATTAAGTGGATGAAACTCAATTGTATGGTCCTAGTCTTCCCAGTTCAGTCCTCAGCAAGCTCAACTCTGGCTGGGGCAGAAAAATGCCACATGACTGATGGGAATCAAACCTACGACTTCCCAGCTGGGAGTCTGCGACACTGACCACTTTGCCACAGAGGCTGGTGTGACCTCAATATTGATTTCTCTCAACATCTATGCCTTCGGCAAATTTTGTGCTGAAGTCACTGATATCAAAGTGTTCATGGGGAGTCACTGGGCGGCCTTGGTGGTGCCTACAAGAAGAGGACACTCATTCTTACTAGCTCTGCGACTTAGCAATTAATGCTGCCCAAAGGACGCTTAGTAGATGGTGTCCTTGTATGTTTGATCAGAACAGGCACCACAGGGCACCACCCAAGTGGAGTGGCAACATTGCAGCGTCTCCTATGACGGGTTGCCTCGTGATGACTGGGCATGAACTGCTCCCTGTGGCTTACCTGATCCAGGGCTGTGACAGAACAATCCAGGACGTGGCTGTGAATGGGAAGCCAGAACGAGTGGCACAGGATAAACGTCATCCAAGTGGCAGGAAGTAAAAATTACAAGAAAAAAAGAGGTATTAATTACAAACAGAACAAACAAGGTTCTAAAAGATTGTGCAAATATCCATTGTGACACACTGTTTTGTTAAACAGGTCTGCTGGGTCTTATTTCTTTATTGGTGTCCAATCTTCAGTCCCAAACCAAAGAAAGGAAAAACACATGAAGCAACATGAATTTCTGTCAATGCACTGATGACCCTCCTTCAGTTTCAGTTTCATCATAGACCCACTGACCACACAAACCTTTTCAGCTCTGTCATGATGTTCAGTGAAAAGAAAGGTAGGTGATTTGAGTTACTGACAGAATACAAGACATGGATATTTACAGTATACAAAGCTTCTGCATGCTGGTGCTCATGTACCTTTGGCACAACAAAATTTCATAATGATGCATGGCACTTTCACCAGGTACACCTCCAAAAGCATGTACTGATTGGCCAATGTCAGAGGAGTTCCTGTCAGCATTTGAGATTCAGAGGTCACAGTGGCATATTGAGAACCTTTAAAGTAAAAGTGCACTGCATCTTCTATTTTGAATGAGCTGTTGTACCTTCCAACAGCCCGTCAAAACTGACTTTGTTTGTTCAGTGTGGCAGATCATTTCAACAAACCTCTAACTGACTTTGTTTGAAAAGTGTGGCAAATCATTTCAACAACCCTCTAAAGAATTAGCAAAGTTGATTCAGTCATGGCGTTACAGTCTGATCACTGTTGTTTGTGTGACTGGTTTGTTTCTCTTTGCTCTGTGTCCAAGTCATGGTGCTACAGTCTGATCACCATTGCATGCTGACCTGCTGTGTTATCTGCATACTGATCAGTGTTGTGTGCTTTTGTGTTGTATGCTTGATTTAAAGATCGATCAATCGTACCTGTTTTGGATAATGACGGTCAGTCCATGTAACCAGTTGCCATTATTTTTTTTAATCTACCAGTTGCCATTATTTTTTTTAATCTACCATCATTGCCCTGGACGTTGTCACATAGTGACATGAAAGGGAAAAACTCCATAATTAAAACACACGGTAAGTTTATCAATCGTTCGACCAAGGTAATTGTTACTATCAGTCATTCACATCTCCCCACTCCCATGAAGCTGGGTGTGGCTGTGTGAGTGTGGGAGTGGGGAATGAGTGGCACAGGTATGGAGGGTGAGACAGACAACAGAGTGGCACAGGTATGGAGGGTGAGACAGACAGCAGAGTGGCACAGGTATGGAGGGTGAGACAGACAACGGAGTGGCACAGGTATGGACGGTGAGACAGACAACAGAGTGGCACAGGTGTGGAGGGTGAGACAGACAACGGAGTGACACAGGTATGGACGGTGAGACAGACTACAGAGTGGCACAGGTGTGGACGGTGAGACAGACTACAGAGTGGCACAGGTATGGACGATCAGACAGACTACAGAGTGGCACAGGTGTGGACGGTGAGACAGACAACAGAGTGGCACAGGTATGGACGGTGAGACAGACAACAGAGTGGCACAGGTATGGAGGGTGAGACAGACTACAGAATGGCACAGGTATGGAGGGTGAGACAGACACAATGGAATGGCACAGGTATGGAGGGTGAGACAGACAACAGACTGGCACAGGTATGGAGGGTGAGACAGACAACAGAATGGCACAGATGTGGAGGGTGAGACAGACACAATGGAATGGCACAGGTATGGAGGGTGAGAGAGACAACAGAGTGGCACAGGTATGGAGGGTGAGAGAGACAACAGAGTGGCACAGGTATGGAGGGTGAGAGAGACAACAGAGTGGCACAGGTATGGAGGGCGAGACAGACAACAGAGTGGCACATGTATGGAGGGTGAGACAGACACAATGGAATGGCACAGGTATGGAGGGTGAGAGAGACAACAGAATGGCACATGTATGGAGGGTGAGACAGACAACAGAATGGCACAGGTATGGAGGGTGAGAGAGACAACAGAATGGCACATGTATGGAGGGTGAGACAGACACAATGGAATGGCACAGGTATGGAGGGTGAGAGAGACAACAGAGTGGCACAGGTATGGAGGGTGAGACAGACAACGGAATGGCACAGGTATGGAGGGTGAGACAGACAACAGAGTGGCACAGGTATGAGACAGACAATGGAATAACACAGAAATGGAGGGTGAGACAGACAACAGAGTGGCACAGGTATGGAAGGTGAGACAGATAACAGAACAGCACAGGTGTGGAGGGTGAGACAGACAACAGAATGGCACAGGTATGGAGAGTGAGACAGACAACAGAGTGGCACAGGTATGGAGAGTGAGACAGACAACAGAACAGCACAGGTATGGAGGGTGAGACAGACAACAGAACGGCACAGGTATGGACGGTGAGACAGACAACAGAGTGGCACAGGTATGGAGGGTGAGACAGACAACAGAGTGGCACAGTGTGGAGGGTGAGACAGACAACAGAATAGCACAGGTATGGAGGGTGAGACAGACAACAGTGGCACAGGCGTGGACGGTGAGACAGACAACGGAGTGGCACAGGTATGGAGGGTGAGACAGACAACAGAGTGGCACAGGTATGGAGGGTGAGACAGACAACAGAGTGGCACAGGTATGGAGGGTGAGACAGACAACAGAATGGCACAGGTATGGAGGGTGACACAGACAACATAGTGGCACAGGTACGGAGGGTAAGACAGACAACAGAATGGCACAGGTATGGGCAGTGAGACAGACAATGGAATGGCACAGGTAGGGAGGGTGAGACAGACAACAGAGTGGCACAGGTATGGAGGGTGAGACAGATAACAGAATAGCACAGGTATGGATGGTGAGACAGACAACAGAGTGGCACAGGTATGAAGGGTGAGACACACCACAGAGTGGCACAGGTATGAAGGGTGAGACAGACCACAGAGTGGCACAGGTGTGGACGGTGAGACAGACAACAGAGGGGCACAGGTGTGGAGGGTGAGACAGACAACAGAATAGCACAGGTGTGGAGGGTGAGACAGACAACAGAGTGGCACAGGTATGGATGGTGAGACAGATAACAGAATAGCACAGGTATGGATGGTGAGACAGACTACAGAGTGGCACAGGTATGGAGGGTGAGACAGACCACAGAGTGGCACAGGTATGAAGGGTGAGACAGAAAACAGAGTGGCACAGGTGTGGACGGTGAGACAGACAACAGAGAGGCACAGGTGTGGACGGTGAGACAGACAACAGAATAGCATAGGTGTGGAGGGGAGACAGACAACAGAGTGGCCCAGGTATGGATGATGAGACAGATAATGGAATAGCACAGGCATGTAGGGCGAGAGAGACAACACGACTCACCAGGCAGCAGGTGTCGTGTGAGGGTGTCCAGCAGCCAGAAGGCTTTCTCCTCACTGCGCAGGATCAGCAGCATCATCCCCACCACGAAGTTCAGGCCCTGGCAACACAGTGCACACTACAGTTTAACTTTCTGGCGACGCCCTGTGCGATAGGTATGGCAACTCAGCTGACCAGCTCATGATGAGCCGTTCTGTTATTATGGCAATGCTGCCATACTCCCTGGACGAGCCATAGCGCCACTCCGTCACAACTACATATAAATCCCCTGTTCTCTCATCTACCGTCTGAGGGATGCAGCTGCCTTAAATATTTAGAAAAAGATTCTAGCCATTGCAAAGAGTAAGTTTGCATGCACTAGCGATGACCTTTGTGACCCCGGAGTAGTCCTAACAAAGAGGTACTAACCAAACAAACGTAAACAAGATCATGTTCTCCTACATTTTAGTTATGTTGTTTCCATAACTGTAGTGTTGCTATTTTACCTCACATACATTTAAGTATATGTTCGCTGCAAAGTGTACATTTTCACCATTCGGTTGATTTATAACAATAGGTTGCTACGTTTATATTAGGGGAAGTAAAAATAAACTTATGAAGTGTGAAAATCATGGATTTGCAACAGTTGTAAGCATGCGCGGAGCACGAAGTGGCAGGGAAGCGATGTTGCGCTGCCGCGCCCATCGCAAAAGAATGAAAAGAGGTAAAGGGTGTTTGCTGACCTGGCAGTACCCCACGTGGGGGTTGTGGAGAGCGAAGGCGGTCAGGACATGCTTCAGGGCTTCTGCAGTCCTGCTGGGTCCTGAAGGTTCACGAAGTAGATGTTCTCTGGGAACGTCCTGTTGATGTCTGCGGGTACACACACATGCACAAATACACACACACATGAACGCATGCACACGTACACACACACACGCAAACATGAACACATGTACACACACACATACATACACAGACACGCACATACACACACTCACAGACACATACATCCACACACACACATACACACATGCGCGCGCACACACGCAAACATACACACAAACATGCACACGCGCGTGCACACAAACGCGCACACACACATAGCAAGCACACACACGCATGCACACACACATATGTGCACGTGCGCACACACACACTCAGAGACACTCTCTCACACACACACACACACACACACACACACACACACACACACACGCACATACACACACACTCACACAGAGAAATACATCCACATATAAAAATGCATGCACACTTCAGAACCCAATACAAGGATAATAATCCACAATTTTTCAACACAAATCAAAAAGGAAAAATTCTGTGGCTGGTACGCACGGTGTCAGCTCACAAACGTGACGGCACCAATACACTTGCATTCACATAACCAGCACCCTCTCAAGCTTTCCTCTCTATCTGTGTCTCATGTTCATATGGCTTACAGTCCACAACAAACAAAACCCAACAAAGATGGTCAACACTATCAGACAGGCTGTCTCCACAAAGGGAAAACCTGACTGAGGACAGAGACCAAATTGTGGAAGGCTTCAGTACTATAAAATATAACAAAGAAGGTTTCAGTACTGAAGAAAACGAACAAGTTCCCCCAAACTCTTTGCTATTAGTGACAAACCTTCAAACAGCTAACTGCAAAGGTCAACTAACTCAGGACCACAGACCACTAGAGTGGATATCCTTCAAAATGCCCTTTGGCATGGGAAGCATTCTAAGAATACTTTGAAACTAGAATATCATTTCTCTCCAAAGTCTTTCCTGATTCCATTGCCACTCACCTGAAACCACACCCTAAACCTAAATGATGCAAGTTTATAACAATAAAAACCACTGCATCAAAAAAAGAACCCTCTTCTGGCTATTTCAAAGATGAGAATTTCCTTCTAAATGAGTTGCACTTTAAGCCAAACACTTTTTGTTTTCTGAAAACTTCCATTAATATGCTGCACAATAAATGCTTAAGCACTACTTGGCAAGATTAAAACCATACTCTCTGTTCATTACATGCAAGGGGAAACCATCGCATAAATTTATCTCGTAGTTTCACGTTCCGCTCGGAATATTTCATTTACTCTGCAAGTGCAGTTTAAGAATTATCCATTTGGTATGTGCAGTTTCAGTTGAGACAAGCCCTTAAAACTTTGAAACTAGTGCCTTACAAAATATTTGTTTCTGTGCATTCTGTCAGTTTTATATGTCAGAAGTAGGCAACAGATACCATAAAGAAATCTGCAATGGAGCTATATGATTATGTGTGTTACAACTTGAATTTAACTTGAATTAGGTCACTGTTTTCTCAGTACAGATGATGCTAATGGGTATGGCCTGAGCCATTTGCTCTGTCAGTCAGCATAACAGTTCAGTCAGAGAGAGAGAGAGAGAGAGAGAAAAAGAAAAACTGGGAGTGAAACAGTGGTCCTGTAATGCAGACAGTTGGAACACTAATCATTCTACTGGTGTGGGCTTCAGTTAAAATATTTCACTCTTCAGATCTTTTTGCTTGACCCAGAAAATGAAAAAAGGTAACTCTATCTGAAATGGAAAGATGAGCATTATCTTCCCCCAATTTTTTCTGCATCAGGTCCATTCCAAATGGGGCTCCCACTGGCTATTATCTTTAAACCAGTCAATTAACCCCAGCATAGAACTCCAAAGGGTCATTAAAAAGCATCTGAATGGTTTCACTGATGTTTACCCATGTACTCAACATTGACCGTTTCCCTTTTAAAATCTGGTGCATTGCTTAGCTTGCATGACTGCCTTGCATGAGATTCACTGCTTGCAGAGGTATCAGTGTTTGGTTGTGTCAAGGTACAACATCATCTCTTTCGATTTTCCACCGAGTAGGAAAACCTTTCAAATGGTTTGTGGGCTGATGCAGCACACTTTGATCTGTTGTGCTTATGTGCACGGTGTAATTTTTAAAGGCTCAACATAACTGACCATGATGTCTTAATTCTAAAGGGCTCTATGATGCAGGAAGCATATTTTCACAGGCTATTTTGAGCGTCGTGACCTGCAAAATGCACACCAAATGGAAGTGTTAAGAACAGAGTGTCCAAAACAGGACCCAAGAAATCAGGAGAGGGATGATTGTCAGAAACACGTCATCTCACCCAGCATGATGGCGTCCTTGACGGCATCGTCCAGTTTCTGTGTCAGCAGTTGTTTGTATAGGCCAGGCTCCTCCCTCATCCTGTCCCCCGCTCCACTGACCTCCATCCACACCTTCAACAACACACCATGCTTCGCTACTTCCACAGACACTGTGAGAGTGAGACTTTTGGTGTTATACAGATATAAAATGACAAAACATCCAATTCGAGGCTCAACTGATCTCCATCCACACCTACAACAACACACCATGCTTCGCTACTTCCACAGACACTGTGAGAGTGAGACTTTGGTGGTATACAGACATAAAACGACAAAACATCCAATTCGAGGCTCAACTGATCTCCATCCACACCTACTCAACACACCATGCTTAGCTTCTTCTACAGAGACTGTGACAGTCAGACTTTTGGTAGTATACAGACACATAAACATCCAAACTAATAAACATCCAGTTCAAGGCTCAACTGATCTCCAACCATACCTGACCTTCACACTGTCAACAGTTACTTCTATAAGACTGTGTATGTCATTTTTTTTCACACAGACACACAAAACACTGAACATCATATAAACTAATCATACCACTATGCCCAAGCCAGCCAAACTATCCAGCAGCACATCAGACCATACAAAGGTCTGACAACATTAGTCAAGCTAAAAAAAACGATGTGTTTTTTGCCTTGCTGCAACAATCTTTCTAGGAACTGTTGAGATTGATATACTGAAGAGAAGACACGGGGAAGAAAACCAATGGGCCAACAACATTGCAGACTGGACAGGGAGACTATGTGCAGAGACCCAGGCTTTGGCACACAACCAGCAAAGCAGGGGGCACCTGATGAACTGTTCTTCAGTGCAGTGCCCTAACCACTATTCACAGAGTGAAGGGGGAAGAGTGAGAATGTACCAGAGCTGGCAAGAATCAAAGTTACATGGTGTAGCTAGCATGAAAGTATGGCATGGATGTACGTGCCTCTGTGTGAGCATGTACGCATGCATATGTGCGTTCTTGCATGTGTGTGTGTCCTATGCAGCATGCATGCATGTGTGTATGTGCAACATATTTTTCTTAAAAACTGTTATCAATGATTTATGTGTCATAAAATCAAGTACATGACACTATTGTTCAATTATAACCCTCCTCACTTTCCTGTCCCTGACCTAACCCCCTGTACAAAATCTGGCCTGAGCGATACAGCCATTGTCATCGCTACAAGACCAGCCAGGATGTAACTGTGAAGAGATTGATCAGCGTGAGCAGTGTGGGAGGGATAAGGAAGGCAGTGGATTGCTAACCAGAATATTTTTCATCTTGTATTCTCCAGCCATTTTGGTCTGTAACCTGTCCTTTTCCCGTAACTGTCAAGTTTCTAATAAAACCTCATGCAACGCGTTTACCTGGTCAATATTGCCACTTGAATGCAGGATCCCAGCTGTTTCCACAACAGGTATGTACAGACAAGAAAACCACCTTTCTTTTTCATCATTTGCAGGGCCCCAAGTCTCTGGTATGCGACTGAATGCTTCAGGTGTTTTACAAACACTGCTTACACTAGTTACAGCTATAGACAACAAGTATGTATAGACATGAAAACCACTTTTCTTTTTCTTCATTTGAAGTGCACTCTCTCTCTCTGGTATGCCACTGAATGCTACAGGTATTTTACAAGCATTACTTACACTAGTTGCAGCTATAGATGATTGATTCATCCAGCTTAAAAACACTCACACTCAATCACACATTGCACACACACACACACACACACACACACACACACACACACACACTCAGAGCAAACATCTTACCAATGGTCTATGTTCTCCAGGTACACCCTTTCGGCAGAATCTTTTGACTGAAACAGAGCAGAGCACATCATGAAAGTCATGTCCTTTGTAGGTACTGGTGCAC
The DNA here is from genome assembly GCA_033310375.1 of Conus canariensis. Classification (NCBI taxonomy): domain Eukaryota; kingdom Metazoa; phylum Mollusca; class Gastropoda; order Neogastropoda; family Conidae; genus Conus; species Conus canariensis. The sequence goes on along the minus strand of CM065741.1, from coordinate 46,715,311 downwards.
AAGAAGTTTATGCACCAAGGCTGGGGTTTTTCAGAAGTTATCCAAGAAAGTTTAACTGTGCCACTTAATTGAATCCTTCAAGCTAAGTGTCTGCGCCTCAGAGCTGTAACCTATGGTAATGGATACATCAAGTACATTTTGTTGCTCCGATTCATGAGACTGGAAATATGGACATGTGTGCACTGTGACCATACAAAGTGTGGACATTTGTATGGATCTCGATTCATGAACAGAGATAATATAGGACAGTGTGTGCACCTGTGAACCACACTATGAAAGTTAAGGACTCTGTATGGATCTCAATTCATGAACAGAGATAATATGGACAGTGTTCAACCAACTGTTGGATAATCACACTATGAAAGTTAAGGACTCTGTATGGATCTCAATTCATGAACAGAGATAATATAGGACCAGTGTATGCACCTGTGAATCACACTATGAAAGTTAAGGACTCTTAAGCTGACTTGAATGTTTTACAAACTTTTTTTGTACGTGTAACTGAAAAGGAGCGCGCGCACACACACACACACGCATGCACACACACACACACATGCATACACACACACACGCACACACACATGCACACACACACACGCACACTCACAGACATAGACACCCACACACACATGCACACACACACGCACACTCACAGACATAGACACCCACACACACACACACACAAAACGCTCACATGTGTGCATGTACAAACAAAGACCAACCAAACAAAAACAATATATAATGAAAGCAAACAACAAAAAAGCCCAAACCAACCCAATAATGTGAACGAATGAAGTCCATACTTTTTGGGGATTTGGGGACCTTTCCTGACCACACGATGGTTCCAGCGTGCGCTCTCCGTGCCAACACCATGAGGTAGGTAGACATGAACTCTCATACGACTTCTCGTCAAACTCATCGGCCGCTCAAACCCATAGCCGTCCACTTGCTGCAACACATGAAGAACAAAACAAAACATTCTTTTAGCATCTTCATTTAAAATGTTAAAAACTCAGCACGTAATAACTGAACAATATCTTTTTAGCATCTTCATTTAAAATGTTTAAAAACTCAGCACGGTAATAACTGAACAATATTTTTTTAGTGTCTTCATTTAAAATGTTTAAAAACTCAGCATGGTAATAATTGAAATTTATCTCTCCTGACTCCTCTCTTGAAATAGAACGATTCAATCTATGGCTACAAAAAAAGGGTGAGTTTTATGTTCCCTGTTAGATGTTTTGTTCACAAAGGACAAGGAAGAGGTTAAAAAGAAAAAGCACATGAAATATGAAGAAGGGAACATAGGAATAGAATAGGGACAAGGATGAGAAATGATTATTATGACGTCAACTTAGACCATCATACTGATGATGACAGAAGCAGCCGGAATTAGAAGGAATAAAGACAATGAAAAAGGACAAAGAGAGAAAAAAAAGGAGAGAATCACAAAGAGAATCATAAATCAGACAAACAAGAAGAAAACGAAGGAACGGAAACAACAGAGCAGGAAAAAGATGAAAATGGAGATGAAAGAAGGAACAGAGAAAGGAGAAAAAAGAGGACACCTAAGAAGAAAAGAAAGAAAAAGACTGATTACCTGTCCTCAGCGTTCCCAACTTCAGCCATAATTCAAACACACTTCAATCGAACCACGATGGTGTCACACAGGCACAGACATGGGACATACACACACTTCTATCACCTGTATAACCGATGGATCACAGCATTAAACATTGACACTCCTCTTTTACCCACAATCGACACAACACAGCTGTTGCAGTGCAAGTCAACGCTGCACTATGTTGTGGCTGCAACCATGTCCTTAAAACCGGTAACAATTCACCAATGGAGTACAAGGACTGTAAAGTCTACTTCCGCCTGCGAGTTCAGTCAGTGAGAGAAGGAACAAGACAGGAAGGACGACTGTCTCCCGACTCCACTAATCCTCCTTCACAGTGGTGACAGCCAAAGCAGACTCCTGCACACCACAGTGTCTGTGCACTCCTCACTCTACATAAGCACATAGCACAGGAATCAATAGACCTCAGGCGCAACATCTGCTGGACATTGTTCAATGGCCGCAGAAAAGAAAGCTGTGCCTCATCAATTCTTTCATCGACTGCCTGCCACGGATTATGGGAGAGCCCCCATTGGAGCAGCTTGTTGGGGGGAAAAAAAAAACCCAGCAGGGTACAGCTGCCAAATCAATGTCCGTCTCCATCATTGTTCATGGATGACTCATTCCCGGACTGAAGGAGGAGCCCATGGATCAGGTTCTATTTCATTTCTGACAGAGGAAAACCATACACGTATGTGGACCAACAGTGACCTTGGTCTTTAAACATCACGTCACTGCTGAAATGGGTGATGGCTGTGAAATGCACTGCCAGTTACAGTTGATTTCATGCTCTGTGTTGTATCTCCATACCAAACACACATGGCTTTTGTGGGTGTCCGAGGATGACACAGTGAGTAACCTGCAAAGGGCGAATTAATCGAGACACTCGAAGTGATCTCGGTATCTGCTGTGAAATCTCCATACTGCATGACAGCAAAAATCCACAAGAGGATGCATCCATCTTGGCAGAAAATGTCAAAATAATGTCACCCTGTCAGATCACCCTTCAACATGATACTACCACATTTGGCACTGAAAACTTCTTCTTCAAAGTTGTATTAACAATGCTGTTGTGACAAGAGGTAAGTCATTATTATGGAACACCATTCTGAGTGGATGGTGTGAGTGAAATGGTTAATTAGTATTGAATGAAATCTGCACTCCCATTCATGCTGATCTGTAACAGATTGCATGTATTAAACATCTATGCTTGTGAATAGACAAGAAAGTGTGGGAATGATGCCTGTGTGCGTGTGTGTGCATGTGTGTGTGTGTGTGTGTGTGTGTGTGTGTGTGTGTGTGTGTGTGTGTGTGTGTGTGTACACATGCAGGCGCACACATGCACATATGTGTATGCATGTGAACATGTGCAAAGGGCATGGATGTAATAAAATTCACACCAACAATAGTTCAACTAATGATGGTAAATGATGGATTAAGCAAAACAACTGTCTCAGTCTCCAGACTTCAAATACTATACCACACACACACACACACACATACGCGCGCACCCACACACAAACACACGCACCCACACATAAACAAGCCTCAAGAAGAGAAGAAAACCGGTGTATTTCTATACATATTAGACTGCATACACTTTCATAAAATGAACCATGCAGAATAATCACATCATATCAGAACAAACATCACATGTTGTGTGTGTGTGTGTGTGTGTGTGTGTGGTGTGTGTGTGTGTGTGTGTTTGTGTGTGCGCGCGTGCGTGCAACAATGCATGTGTGTGGGCATGTATGCGCACATGCATCTGTGGGGTGTGTGGGTGGCAGGCATTATGTGAATACGTATACATCAGATGTGGGTTTGAAAGTACTAACATGGATAAGTTGAGTGTGAAGGTTGTTTGGGTTTTGTTGTTGTTTTTTCAAATAAATGTCTGATATCATCTGGCAACGAAAAGACATTAAATAAAACACTGAACTGAACCGAATTGAACAAACATTACTGAGCACCACCTGAGAGACCCAGCAGCAAAGCAATGCCTCCTCAGGTACGCTGCCTTAGGGTACCCAAGCGCCGATCTTCATTGCTCCCTATGCTGTTATACTGGTGGTGATTACACTATGACAGAAACAGCCTTGGTGCGGCTGTGCGAAGGCAGCAAGAATGAGCTGTGTGGGACTGTGAGTAATGCCATAAAGAGGGACAGAGCACGAGACAACCACCACAACAACAAAGGCATAAAAAGTATTTAGAAAAGAAATGCCCAATTTCAGCTGTCTTTGATATGGTTATAAAGGATTATGTATGATACATCTTTTTTTCTCCTAACAATGGCTCAGTCCACACAGGACTTCCAAATTAAAAGAAAAGGAATGGGGGAGTAAAATAACCAGGAAAAATGGTTGATTGACAGCAGGGAAGAATACACAGCGCTGTTTTCAAATCAGGAAGAAAGAGATGGTGTTTGTCAACAAACAGAGCAGTAAAGGATACAAAGTGTTTGCAGAGATGGTGAGCTGATAACAACAAAAATAAAAACAGCACTTACAGTACATTAGTCTCACATCTGCATGAATGTATTACTGGACAAAGGGCTCTAGTTATCAAGCACAGGTCTGATATCCAAACAGATGTTCGGTTAACAAACTGGTCAAAGACATTGTTTCTATTGAAAACTTTGAACACACACCGACCCACCCACACATTACTTCACAACTGCACATGTACAGCACATATGAACAGTCACTCTACATACACCAAATCCACACCCATCCTCTATCCACACACACAGACTCCTCACACCCATCCTCCACGGACACACACATACTCCATACACCCTAATCGACCCACAAACTACACACTAACACACTCCACCACACACACACACACACACACACACACACAGAGCAGACAGGTACATGATAGGAAATGGGAGATCACAGCCATTTCCAATACTCATTTCATAAGGGCTTTCCATCTCTTGAATCTTTAAAGGATTACTTCACTCTCTGCTTTCAATTTGTAAGGGTACTTTCTACCCAATCTGGAATTTTTTTTTCTAATGGGTGAAAATTATGTGCCTTGCACATGATCCGTGTGCAAGTTGAGATCTTGTGTTCATTTAACTCCAGCACATTGCATTTATCTATGGTTGTAGACTTTACAGCTTTAGTATTTCAGATCCTTGTCTGATCCTATATTCTCGTTTTATGAAGCAGTGACAGCTACACCCTTTCCCTCCCCTTTTGTCACATTCAGACATGAAATTTGCTACTGAACCATTCATGTACACACAGCCAGAGTCAGATTAGGAGTTTGAACATTAGTATTCAAATAAACCCCACGGAACTTTAAAAAATACTTTTTCCTTGTGATAATGTGCGTATTAATTGCCGAATGTACTTTCTCTTAAAAAATGTTGACTCTACTGCTTCCATCGGACTGTTTATTTGCATGTGTTAGGCCGTTTTCAGTGAAAGTGGCACATCATCAAATGAGTTGAACAGATATATATGAATATCAAACGAGTTGAACAAGTATATATGAATATCAAATGAACTGAACATGCATATAAGATAAAGACACCTGCTTTTGTTTTTGTTTTATAACTGTCTTGTCTTTGCCTGTTCTTGCTTTAATTTCTGTCTGCTTTTCTCTCGACTAAGTATCTCCTCCATTAAAAAAAAAAAAAGAAGAAAAAACCTTCAGTGCCCCTGGAGAGATGTTGATTGACCCAATTTCTTTGAAGTGTAGAAAGTGGATGAAGAGTACAAAGTGATGTTGACTGACCCAATTTCTTTGAAGTGTAGAAAGTGGATGAAGAGTACAAAGTGATGTTGACTGACCCAATTTCTTTGAAGTGTAGAAAGTGGATGAAGAGTACAAAGTGATGTTGATTGACCTAATTTCTTTGAAGTGTAGAAAGTGGATGAAGAGTACAAAGTGATGTTGACTGACCCAATTTCTTTGAAGTGTAGAAAGTGGATGAAGAGTACAAAGTGATGTTGATTGACCCAATTTCTTTGAAGTGTAGAAAGTGGATGAAGAGTACTGTCACCGATCGGCGGTACTAAACTAGTACGTCCACGTGTTTAAGAGTAGTGGTGGTCCAAGATAGAGATCGTGTGCGAGTATGCGTGCGAGTGTGTGTGTGTGTATGTGTGTGTGTGTGTGTGTGTGTGTGTGTGTGTGTGTGTGTGCGTGCGCGCGCGCTCGCATGTATGTGAGGTTGGGGTTTAGTTAGCTAGAGTTAGGTTAAGTTCCTCAGGGTTAGGTAGAAAGATTAGGCTAGGTAGGGGAGCAGGTGAAGTAGGACATACAATATTCTTTCATTCCAGTCTTCACTTATTGAAGGAATGGAATGGAAGCGGGAGGTTGGTTTCGTTCCCGACTGTTACCCTTTTGTTACTTTGGTTCTATACCAGAGAAGGCGGGGCAGGATATCGGCTGTTGTTGTGTTGTCACGTCTGTGAGTAGTTGTGGTAAATTGTCGTGTTGTTGCACGAGCAATAACTAGTCCGTTGGTCAGGCGTGTCAGCTCTGCGGAGGGATACACTGCTCTGACCAATCGTTGTTTTGTGTGGTGAGTAGAGTTCGCTTGATTCCGACCAGGGCGGAATGTGTTGGGGTAGCTTCACTTCGGTCCCTGGTGTTCGTCGGAGTGGACGTACTCCTTGTAGGTGCGGCGGCAGCGCCGTTAGTTTTGAAGAGTGACTTCGAGTCATAGTTAGTGCCAGGTCCTCGTCGGGGTTGGGTGCCCTTGGCCTGTGCTGAGTCGGTGTCGTCCTTGTTGCAGCCACTGTCAGCCAGTTGCAGAACTGGTGTGGTTGATCGTCTGTATGTCCAGTTGTGTCAGCAGGTATCCTGCTCCGTCCTGAGGCTGGGGCCAGATCACCGCAGTCTACTGCCGCGTGCTGGCAGGTGAGCGGCGCTTTCCAGTGCCTGTTGTTTTCCCGGGAGAGGGAGACCACCCAGGCCGTCTGCCTTCTGTGGGGCAGCTCTCCTCCGGCTACCGGTGCTCTTCCGGGAGTTCTCCGGCGCTGGTTCCTCGTCCCTGTTCAGGCGTCCTGTGAGAGGGCGCTGCACCAGGCCTTTTCCCTCACCCTTGGTGTCCGACGGGGCCTTCAGAGGAGGAGGCGTCCTACGAGCCCCGGACCCGTCGAGAGGGCGTCTGTTGTGTACGTTGGGTGTCGTGCCCATCGCAGGGGGGAGTCAGACTGCGGGAAGCCACAGTCAGCGCCGGGGTGCAGAGTCTTCCGGGCAGGTGTCAGCCTGTGAGGGGCCACGTACAGCGCCGAGAACTGGAGCTTTCCGGGCCGGGATGGGTTGTCCCATGTTTGTGATAGAAGGGGTGTAGCGTTAGGCAGTAGGGTTAGGGGTGTTAGCTACTGCCTCCTTTTAGGACGTAGTGGCCGGCACAGTGTAGGGTACGTGTCGTTGCCTCCCTTAGGGACGCAGCGACCAGTTTGGTAGTGGTCCCGGGTTAAAAGAGAAGGGTGAGTCCTGGGGAGAGGTGTGGGTGGTAGCAGTAGTTAAGAATTTAGAGTCCCTTGGGTAAATCCTCGTCCCTAGTAGTTAGTCACCACGTGTGCGGGCTATCACTGTGTCTCAGGTTACAGTGATATACCGCAACTGGTGTGTTAGGTTAGGTTAGGGTTTTCTAAGTCATTATAGTAGAGTAGGGTGAGTCAGCGGGAATTGGGATACTTGTGTGCAGTTGTGGATGTGCGTGAGTGGTGGCGCCATGGAGAGTGTGTGAAATAAAGAAGCGTGCGTGATTGTAAAACTGTGTTAGTGTGCTGTGTTGTCTGACCTAGTGTGTGATAGGCGTGGGTAAGGGTGGTAGGGCCGTCCGGCTTAGCGACCGTGACACTTTGGTGGAGATGCGGGGTACCATAAGGGGTTCTGGGTAGGTGATAGGTAGCTAGGAGGGAGGTAAGGGGGTGTTGTGTCCGGTGTGTACGTTGTGTGAAATGTAAGTGGGTGGTTGGTGGGAGCGTACCAGTACCCTGGGAGGTGGTACGTAGTGTCCCTGTTCACTTCAGGCAGGTTTCCATTGGCATTGGGCAGGGCACTTGTGTTGGTGTGAATGGGTTGGCGCTACCGAGTGAGTGAGGTATGAATGGTCAATAAACATTGAGTGGTTGTTGGAAGTGTGAGTGATTACACCGTACAGTGTAGGTGAGGTGCCGGAGGGTACCAGGTGTCTTTTGTGTCCCTTACATGTGGTATACCCCAGTGAGTAGGTAGAGTGGTACCCGGCCCGTGACTGTGCACGCTGTGTGCTCGGATATCCTGTGGGGATTAAGGGCAGTGTAAGCCCAGGTGACTGTGTGTGGGAAGCACGAGGGTGTGCAGGGTTGTTGCATAGGGTATGCTGTGAGTGCACCTGGACTTGAGGGGTGCAAGTGCACTGTGATCGTGTGGGTGCGGCCTACCAGAGACAGTGAGGCCTGTGACTGTGGGTAACTGGTGCGCATGCACAGTGGACGGTGGACACACGGTGTCACGTGATTCAGTCAGTGACCAGACAGTGTATTGGTAGTATTGTATGGGTTGGAGCCCATGTGGGTATATGTATGAGGTACACAAGTGTGGGTGGAGTTATGCTTGGTGCGTGACACATTGAGAGTATTGTGTACTTGTGCTGAGTTGCTTCAGGGGCTAGTGCGTAGTCAGGAACCTCCAGTTGCGCTCAGATCGCATACTGTCCGTTGCTAGTTCTGTGGTGGTAGGGGTACCCTATGTCTAAACACACCCGAGCCCATCCGCAGTACGACCCCGATAGTGTCATGGATCCACAGGCCCCTGTGGCGGATACCAAACCTAAGGTTAGTGACCAGGATGCGGGGGTGGATCAAGAACAGGGGACGGGGGCTTATGCAAAGTTTGCCAAGTTGGGAGCGGCGATGGGTTTAGCTGGGGGAGACCTCGCCAAGTTCGTCACAGACTCAGTTCGTAATGAGGATGAGAAGACGGCGAGAGAAGTAGAATTGGAGCTCCGGATGGAGGAGAAAGTGAGGCAGAAGATGAAGGATGAGAGGGAGTTAGAAATGCAGCGGACGCAGATTGAAGAGAAGAAGGCTGCTAGGCATAGGGAGCTAGAGATGCAGCAGAGGAAGATAGAAGAGGAGAAAGCTGCTAGGCAGAGGGAGCTAGAGATGCAGCAGAGGAAGATAGAAGAGGAGAAAGCTGATAGACAGAGGGAGCTAGAAATGAAGCAGAAGAAGATAGAAGAGGAGAAAGCTGCTAGGCAGAGGGAACTAGAGGTGAAGCAGAAGAAGATCGAAGATGAGAAAGCAGCGAGACAGGTGGAACTGGAACTGCAGAGGAAGAAGATGGAGGAAGAAAGGGCAATAAGGGAAGTAGAAGCTCAGACACGGCAAGCCAAGTTAGAGGCAAGGGAGCGAGAGATACTGATACAGGAGAGGCAGGCCTTAGATGAAGCAGCGCATAGGAAACGTTTGATTGAGGTGGAGGAAACGAAGCATGTCCACCTTGAGCCGTTGGGAGAGAACGACGACGTGGACGCTTTCATCGCCCAATTTGAGCGTGTAGCCCAGATGTGCAGATGGAGCGAGACCTCATGGCCCACACGTCTGATGTCTCTGCTGAGAGGAAAGGCTAGAGAAGCGGTGATGCGGTTAAGTGCGGATGAGTTAGGCGACTATGATCAGATAAAGGGCGCCCTGTTAAGCCACTTTAGGCTAGATGCCGAGGCCTACCGAGAAAAGTTCAGGAGCATCAAGAAGGACGCTGCTGAGACTTTCGGCCAGATGCTGGGAAGGATGAAGCGGTGGTTTTCCCTCTGGTGTGCGGCAGCGGGCAAGGATGAGAGTGTGGCAGAGGACGTAAAGGATCTGCTGTTCCAGGAACAGTTTTATCAGCTATTGTCTCCAGAGTTCACAACTGAGGTGCGGAAGACATGCCCGAAAACTGTGGAACAACTTGCAACGGAAGCTACTGTTTTGGCAGAGGCCAAAAGACTGGGGAGGAAGGCGAGGCAAGACCGAACAGTTAACCAGCCCAACCTGGGTAATAGGCACGAAACGGTAGGGAGCCAGCCCACACAGAGATCCCAACAGAGTGATGGTGCACTACAGCAGCTGAACAGGAGATCAGAAGGGCCTAGATCGACCATAGTTTGTTTCAACTGCAAGAAGCCAGGCCACATCACTAGGAAATGCCCTGAGCCCCATTCTGTTGGAGCTGTTCATTGTTGTGACCAGCCCCAAGCTCGAGTGGTCCCTACGTTGTGTCGCCCATGCGCTGAGCAGCGGTACGAGCCTGCGTGCATTGTAGAAGTTAACGGGTCTCCGGCCAATGGATTACGGGACACTGGTGCCGGACACACCGTAGTGGCCAAGTGGTTAGTACCGGCAGATGCGTACACAGGAGAGACAGTCCCAGTAGTGTTGGCTGAATCCAGATGTAGGTCTGTGTTACCTGTGGCGGTAGTAGAGTTGAAGTCACCATTCATCGCAGGGAAGTTGGAGGTTTTGGTCATGAATAGCCCTGTGCAGGAAGTCCTGATCGGAAACTTCGCAAAGAGAGTAGGAGATCCCGGTTGGACACGTGTGCCTGTATACGCAGACCCGGCGTTGGTAGGGGCAGTGCAGACACGCGCGCAGAGAGCCAGGGAGCAGCAAGAACCTGTACCACTGCCCGTCGAGGAATGCATTCTGAACACCTCTACCCAGCAGTTAATTCAGATGCAGGACCAGGATGAAACCTTGAGGAAGGCTCGGAGTGCGTGTGAAGCAGGGACGCACTTCCACACCAAGTTTGGACGAGTTGAGTACGCGCGGAAGTCTGGTGTACTGGTCCGGCGGTTTGAGGGTCCCAAGGACGTAGCGAGTCAGATCTGCGTCCCAGCTGAACTACGGACCACGGTGATGAAGCTAGGCCACGACGTACCCATGTCTGGACACTTAGGTACCACCCGAACCAAGGAGCGAGTGGGTCGCCATTTCTATTGGCCAGGCATGCATGCTGACATTCGTCGGTACTGCCAGTCATGCGTCCAGTGTCAGCGTACAGTGGATAAGGGAAGAGTGTCAAGAGTTCCCCTTGTAAGGATGCCGCTGATGCGCAGGCCCATGCAGATACTGAGGGATCTGTGGTTGCAACCAGAAAGGCAAGAGCTCCGCACAGCAGCAGAGTACGTCGTTAACTTAAGGAACAAGGTAACTGAGACGTATGAGTTGGCAAAGAACTTGGCAACCACAGCTTGCAGGTACAAGCGACATTCTCATTTGAGGACGAAACCCAGGAAGGTAGCTGTGGGGTCTACAGTACTAGTGGGAGAATCACAAGGTGGGCACTGCAGCTGCAGCCATTCCAGTTTACGGTGCAGGCAGTGTCTGGAAAGGACAATGTGGCGGCAGACTTCTTGAGTCGTTGCCGTAGAGAGAGAGAGAGAGAGAGAGAGAGAGAGAGAGAGAGAGAGAGAGAGAGAGAGAGAGAGAGAGGTAACCTGAGGGTTCCATTAACCTGTGTCGTGAGAGGTTGACATTATTGAAGCTATGCATGTCATGGGAAGAGAATGACGTAGCACGTGTTACTGAGGGTGTGGTGTTTGTAGCACGTGTCGCACAGCGGTCGTGCATAGCCAGAGCAGCCTCAATTATGAAATTTATATGTAGTGCGTAGTATAACGGCTGCCTATAAGTGCCTGCGTTAAGGTCGTGTGAAGCAGCGTTAGACCAGGTTGATTAATGTAACCTGTGATTGTTGATGTATTTAAAAGTTGATGCTGTTGGGATGGAAGTTTTGGAGTGCATCAAAAGTAACAGTAGGACAGAATGAGTGATAGAGAATTGGATTGTCATAGGTAGGGTGTGGCTAAAACGCCGATCGAGTGAGAAGTTGTTGTTTGTTTTAACCTGTAGTTAAAACTTAGGCAGGGGGGTGTGTCACCGATCGGCGGTACTAAACTAGTACGTCCACGTGTTTAAGAGTAGTGGTGGTCCAAGATAGAGATCGTGTGCGAGTATGCGTGCGAGTGTGTGTGTGTGTATGTGTGTATGTGTGTGTGTGTGTGTGTGTGTGTGTGTGTGTGTGCGTGCGCGCGCGCTCGCGCGTATGTGAGGTTGGGGTTTAGTTAGCTAGAGTTAGGTTAAGTTCCTCAGGGTTAGGTAGAAAGATTAGGCTAGGTAGGGGAGCAGGTGAAGTAGGACATACAATATTCTTTCATTCCAGTCTTCACTTATTGAAGGAATGGAATGGAAGCGGGAGGTTGGTTTCGTTCCCGACTGTTACCCTTTTGTTACTTTGGTTCTATACCAGAGAAGGCGGGGCAGGATATCGGCTGTTGTTGTGTTGTCACGTCTGTGAGTAGTTGTGGTAAATTGTCGTGTTGTTGCACGAGCAATAACTAGTCCGTTGGTCAGGCGTGTCAGCTCTGCGGAGGGATACACTGCTCTGACCAATCGTTGTTTTGTGTGGTGAGTAGAGTTCGCTTGATTCCGACCAGGGCGGAATGTGTTGGGGTAGCTTCACTTCGGTCCCTGGTGTTCGTCGGAGTGGACGTACTCCTTGTAGGTGCGGCGGCAGCGCCGTTAGTTTTGAAGAGTGACTTCGAGTCATAGTTAGTGCCAGGTCCTCGTCGGGGTTGGGTGCCCTTGGCCTGTGCTGAGTCGGTGTCGTCCTTGTTGCAGCCACTGTCAGCCAGTTGCAGAACTGGTGTGGTTGATCGTCTGTATGTCCAGTTGTGTCAGCAGGTATCCTGCTCCGTCCTGAGGCTGGGGCCAGATCACCGCAGTCTACTGCCGCGTGCTGGCAGGTGAGCGGCGCTTTCCAGTGCCTGTTGTTTTCCCGGGAGAGGGAGACCACCCAGGCCGTCTGCCTTCTGTGGGGCAGCTCTCCTCCGGCTACCGGTGCTCTTCCGGGAGTTCTCCGGCGCTGGTTCCTCGTCCCTGTTCAGGCGTCCTGTGAGAGGGCGCTGCACCAGGCCTTTTCCCTCACCCTTGGTGTCCGACGGGGCCTTCAGAGGAGGAGGCGTCCTACGAGCCCCGGACCCGTCGAGAGGGCGTCTGTTGTGTACGTTGGGTGTCGTGCCCATCGCAGGGGGAGTCAGACTGCGGGAAGCCACAGTCAGCGCCGGGGTGCAGAGTCTTCCGGGCAGGTGTCAGCCTGTGAGGGGCCACGTACAGCGCCGAGAACTGGAGCTTTCCGGGCCGGGATGGGTTGTCCCATGTTTGTGATAGAAGGGGTGTAGCGTTAGGCAGTAGGGTTAGGGGTGTTAGCTACTGCCTCCTTTTAGGACGTAGTGGCCGGCACAGTGTAGGGTACGTGTCGTTGCCTCCCTTAGGGACGCAGCGACCAGTTTGGTAGTGGTCCCGGGTTAAAAGAGAAGGGTGAGTCCTGGGGAGAGGTGTGGGTGGTAGCAGTAGTTAAGAATTTAGAGTCCCTTGGGTAAATCCTCGTCCCTAGTAGTTAGTCACCACGTGTGCGGGCTATCACTGTGTCTCAGGTTACAGTGATATACCGCAACTGGTGTGTTAGGTTAGGTTAGGGTTTTCTAAGTCATTATAGTAGAGTAGGGTGAGTCAGCGGGAATTGGGATACTTGTGTGCAGTTGTGGATGTGCGTGAGTGGTGGCGCCATGGAGAGTGTGTGAAATAAAGAAGCGTGCGTGATTGTAAAACTGTGTTAGTGTGCTGTGTTGTCTGACCTAGTGTGTGATAGGCGTGGGTAAGGGTGGTAGGGCCGTCCGGCTTAGCGACCGTGACAAGTACAAAGTGATGTTGACTGACCCAATTTCTTTGAAGTGTAGAAAGTGGATGAAGAGTACAAAGTGATGTTGATTGACCCAATTTCTTTGAAGTGTAGGAAGTGGATGAAGAGTACAAAGTGATGTTGATTGACCCAATTTCTTTGAAGTGTAGAAAGTGGATGAAGAGTACAAGGTGACCATGTAGGATAAAACAGGCAAAATTTTTCTTGTCTGCACTTCATCTCCTATCAAAACTGACTGATGCTGCATGTGAAAACTCGCACAAAGACTCTCTTAGTGTCCAAAGAGAGAGAGGTTCTTCTCGATACTGTCAAGAAAGAGAGGTTCTCATAAATACTGAGAGCATAGTGTGGTCCTCATGAATACTGTCCATCCACAGAGGTTCTCTTAGTGTTCTGACATATGGGTTCTCTTTGATAGTATCCACTCAGAGAGGTCTTGTTGATAGTGTCCATACAGAGAGGTTCTCTTAGTGTCCATACAGTGAGGTTCTCTATGTGTCCATACAGAGAGGTTCTCTATGTGTCCATACAGAGAGGTTCTCTATGTGTCTATACAGAGAGGTTCTCTTAGTGTCCATACAGAGAGGTTCTCTATATGTCCATACAGAGAGGTTCTCTTAGTGTCCATACAGTGAGGTTCTCTATGTGTCCAAACAGAGGTTCTCTATGTGTCCATACAGACAGGTTCTCTTAGTGTACATACAGAGAGGTTCTCTCTGTCCATACAGAGGTTCTCTATGTGTCCATACAGACGGGTTCCCTTAGTGTCCATACAGAGAGGTTCTCTATGTGTCCATACAGAGAGATTCTCTTTGATAGTGTCCATACAGAGAGGTTCTTCTAGTGTCCATACAGAAAGGTTCTCTTTGATAGTGTCTATACAGAGAGGTTCTCTTTGATAGTGTCCACACAGAAAGGTTCTCTTTGATAGTGTCCATACAGAAAGGTTCTCTTTGATAGTGTCCATACAGAGAGGTTTCTCTTTGATAGTGTCCATACAGAAAGGTTCTCTTTGATAGTGTCCATACAGTGAGGTTCTCTTTGATAGTGTCCATACAGAGAGGTTCTTTTAGTATCCATACAGAAAGGTTCTCTTTGATAGTGTCCATACAGAGAGGTTCTCTTTGATAGTGTCCGTATAGACAGGTTCTCTTTGATAGTGTCCATACAGAAAGGTTCTCTCTTTGACAGTGTCCATACAGAAAGGTTCTCTTTGATAGTGTCCGTACAGAGAGGTTCTCTTTGATAGTGTCCATACAGAGAGGTTCTTTTAGTATCCATACAGAAAGGTTCTCTTTGATAGTGTCCATACAGAGAGGTTCTCTTTGATAGTGTCCATACAGAGAGGTTCTCTTTGATAGTGTCCATACAGAGAGGTTCTCTTTGATAGTGTCCATACAGAAAGGTTCTCTTTGACAGTGTCCATACAGAAAGGTTCTCTTTGAGAGTGTCTATACAGAAAGGTTCTCTTTGATAGTGTCCATACAGAGGTTCTTTTAGTATCCATACAGAAAGGTTCTCTTTGATAGTGTCCATACAGAGAGGTTCTCTTTGATAGTGTCCATACAGAAAGGTTCTCTTTGATAGTGTCCATACAGAAAGGTTCTCTTTGATAGTGTCCATACAGAGAGGTTCTCTTTGATAGTGTCCATACAGAGAGGTTCTCTTTGATAGTGTCTATACAGAGAGGTTCTTCTAGTGTCCATACAGAAAGGCTCTCTTTGACAGTGTCCATACAGAGAGGTTCTCTTTGATAGTGTCCATACAGAAAGGTTCTCTTTGATAGTGTCCATATAGAGAGGTTCTTCTAGTGTCCATACAGAAAGGCTCTCTTTGACAGTGTCCATACAGAAATGTTCTCTTTGATAGTGTCCATACATAGAGGTTCTTCTAGTGTCCATACAGAAAGGTTCTCTTTGATAGTGTCCATATAGAAAGGTTCTCTTTGATAGTGTCCATACAGAGAGGTTCTCTTTGATAGTGTCCACACAGAAAGGTTCTCTTTGATAGTGTCCATACATAGAGGTTCTTCTAGTGTCCATACAGAAAGGTTCTCTTTGATAGTGTCCATATAGAAAGGTTCTCTTTGATAGTGTCCATACAGAGAGGTTCTCTTTGATAGTGTCCACACAGAAAGGTTCTCTTTGATAGTGTCCATACATAGAGGTTCTTCTAGTGTCCATACAGAAAGGTTCTCTTTGATAGTGTCCATATAGAAAGGTTCTCTTTGATAGTGTCCATACAGAGAGGTTCTCTTTGATAGTGTCCACACAGAAAGGTTCTCTTTGATAGTGTCCACACAGAAAGGTTCTCTTTGATAGTGTCCATACAGAAAGGTTCTCTTTGATAGTGTCCATACAGAAAGGTTCTTTTAGTGTCCACACAGAAAGGTTCTCTTTGATAGTGTCCACACAGAAAGGTTCTCTTTGATAGTGTCCATACAGAAAGGTTCTCTTTGATAGTGTCCATACAGAAAGGTTCTCTTTGATAGTGTCCATACAGAGAGGTTCTCTTTGATAGTGTCCATACAGAAAGGTTCTCTTTGATAGTGTCCATACAGAGAGGTTCTTTTAGTGTCCATACAGAAAGGTTCTCTTTGACAGTGTCCATACAGAGAGGTTCTCTTTGACAGTGTCCATACATTCTCTTTGACAGTGTCCATACAGAGAGGTTCTCTTTGATAGTGTCCATACAGAGAGGTTCTCTTTGACAGTGTCCATACAGAGAGGTTCTCTAAGTGTCCATACAGAGAGGTTCTCTTTGATAGTGTACATACAGAGAGGTTCTCTTTGATAGTGTCCATACAGAAAGGTTCTCTTTGATAGTGTCCATACAGAGAGGTTCTTTTAGTATCCATACATGGAGGTGAGGTTCCCTTAGTATCCATACAGAGATTCTCTTTGACAGTTTCCATACAGAGAGGTTCTCTAAGTGTCCATACAGAGAGGTTCTCTTTGACAGTGTCCATACAGAGAGGTTCTCTAAGTGTCCATACAGAGAGGTTCTCTTTGATAGTGTACATACAGAGAGGTTCTCTTTGATAGTGTCCATACAGAGAGGTTCTCTTTGATAGTGTCCATACAGAGAGGTTCTTTTAGTATCCATACATGGAGGTGAGGTTCCCTTAGTATCCATACAGAGATTCTCTTTGACAGTTTCCATACAGAGAGGTTCTCTTTGATAGTGTCCATACAGAGAGGTTCTCTTTGATAGTGTCCATACAGAGAGGTTCTCTTTGATCGTGTCCGTACAGAGAGGTTCTCTTTGATAGTGTCCATACAGAGAGGTTCTCCTAGACTCCATACAGAGAGAGGATCTTTTGATAGTGTCCATACAGACAGGTTCTCTTAGTGTCCATACAGAGAGGTTCTCTTAGTGTCCATACAGAGAGGTTCTCTTTGATAGTGTCCCTACAGAGAGGTTCTCTTAGTGTCCATACAGAGGTTCTCTTAGTGTCCATACAGAGAGGTTCTCTTTGATCGTGTCCAAACTGAGAGCTTCTGTTAGTGTCCATACAGAGAGGTTTTTTTAGTGTCCATACAGAGAGGTTCTCTTAGTGTCCATACAGAGAGGTTCTCTTAGTGTCCATACAGAGTTCTGTTAGTGTCCATACAGAGAGGTTTTTTTTTAGTGTCCATACAGAAAGGTTCTCTTAGTATTGTCCACACAGAGAGATTCTCTTAATGATGTCCACACAGAGAGGTTCTCTTAGTATTGTCCACACAGAGAGATTCTCTTCAATATTGCTGAGACAGAGTGGTTGGTTCTCTTAGGTATTGTCCACACACAGAAGTTCTCCCAGTAATTCTCCAGACAGCTTGGTTCTCTTACAAACTGTCCACACAGACAGATCGTTCAAGTAATTGTTCAGGCAATATGGTTTTCTTAGATCTATACTGTCCACACAGAGAGGTTCCCAGAGAGAGAGAGAGAGAGAGAGAGTGAGAGAGAGAGTGAGAGGGGGGGGGGGGGGGTCCCACACTGTCAAGGCAAAGGGATACTCAAAGATCTATATTGTCCAGAGGTATTCCTATCCAGAGGTTCTACCTAATTATATTAATTATTATCCAGAAAGAGTACTAACATGATCTATTTATAATTTTCCAGACAGCAGGGTTTTCATTACAGTATCCAGACAGAAAATAATATGATCTATTGTTCAGACAGAGGGATAAGGTATAAGACAGAGGGGATTCTGATCCCTCATATTATCCAGTAAAGAGAATTAGCATGATCTGCATTTCAAACAGTGGGGCTCTCATGTAGTATAATATCCAGAGAGAAAATTCACATGATCTATTGTCCAGACAAAGGGTTCTAATCTATTGTATTATCCAAACAGAGAATTAACACGATCTTTTGCCTTGACAGAGAAATTCTCATGATCTATAATTGTCCAACAGAGGGATCATTGGCCAAATGTAGGGAATGTAACAATCTTAGACAACTAGACAAAAAGTTTCTCATCCATATGATTAACATTGTCTAAACAGACTCCCAGATGGAGTCTGATCTTTATTTTAACACACACTGACACAGGGATTCTAGTATCTTACTCTGACAAATGGGTTCTTGACCATATTGCCCAGACAAAAGATTTCTATTATCCAGATAGACGGGAACTTTCATTTATATTGTTCACAGGAATTGTCTGGGATTCTCAGCTGTACTGACCAGCAGATGGGTTCTCATCTGCAGTGCCTTGATAGATGGGTTCCTATATCTGTATCGTTCAGACAAATGGATTACCAGTAATCTCCAGACAAGTAGGTTCCTATCTATACAGAAGGCCTAGGGATTCTCATACTGTCCTGGTGCTTTTCACCTTCATAGTAATACAGGTGCAAGTTGAATGGCCCAGTTATCACCAACACCAAGGACACACACTTTGATACCCGTTGATCGCACAGATCGTTTTAAGTCCACAGTCTGACCAGGTCAGACTAGATACAAACGTATCCTACATCTGGTGACTTGTCTTCACTACTGATAACAAAGTGCTACGATAACACTGACAAATCATTCTTAAGTCTTCAAAAGACATTATACTTTAGCATAAAATAAGAAAAGAAAATAAACCAACATCATTTTTTTTCATAACTCTTTTCAGGGCACCTCATAATTTCTGAAGTCCAAAAGATTTTCAATTTTGAATTCCTTTCTGTTCAAGGGGTCCTGGTTTGTCTGTCTAGCTTCCCCCCCCCCCCCCTCCCCCCTAATAAATAAATTCAGAGTCCAAGTATTGAACTTATTATATCTGCATGAGGTGTGCAATCTGCTGACAGACATTCTGCCCAAATTCCAAGCCTCACACTTTCAATTCCTGTGCCTACCTATTCAGGTGTGTTTTAGCACCTGCTTGGGACAAAATGCAAGCAATCTATTCTATTAACTCTGATGACAAACCACAATTTTCGAACACGATTTTCTAGTTTCTACAGTAGAACCTAGAAGCTTTTAACTAACGCTCCCAGCCTGAATGTATTTTTTCAATGTTGAATGGTATAGTGCACTAGATTTGCCTGTAGAATAAGCCTCTTTTCCACTCAAAATTTACTAGAATTTTTTTTAGGCTTTCATAGTGTATAGAAGTATTATAGTCATTGATGTCTACCCTCATTTGTAATTTTTCTTATTACTAAACAACAACCCCTCATCTCCATCCCACTGATCCGTTAAACCACTGAATGATAAATGAGTCTTCTCATAGCTAAAACACACTTACCTACACTCCCAGTTACTGCTCACATCTGATGTGTACTTCCAAAATATACTGTTCTTCTCGTCAAACATTACAGTGTGCTTGAAACCGAGACTATTAAGGGGACTAATGTTACTCTTGCTCTAGACATTTTCTTATCTGAAAGGTAAGGCTTTCTATCAAAATTTGTATCTCACTATTCCTACATGGTTTAAATGGATTGTTAGTGTATGGCAGTTTAGACAATTTCCATTTCAACTGCTACTCTCATTTTTGCTGATATCATCACACTCTGAGGTCACTCTCCAGCCAATAACAAAAACTGGAAAAAATGGATGCTCTTCCAATAAATTGTCACAAAAACAAAAAAAATTCCATATTACTGTCACTTCCTGTATTTTACCTGGGTAGTGTGTTTCAAAATGTATTGTTTGAAATTGGTGAAAAATGCACAGGTCAAGAAGTGCATAGGTTCATAGGTCTTAAGCACTCTTTTCATCATGTTTACTGTTGGGTGTATCGACAGTTCTCAATGTAATTGATTAAAGCATCTTTAAACACGTTTATTTTCAAGTTTAATGGGGTTCTTTTTCAATTCCCTCTTTGTTGTTTGCTCTCCTGTACATGTCATAAAGGTTCTGCTTTATTACTTGCTAGGGAACCAGACAGCTAGAAGTCAGTGACCATTAAATGATTAATAGCTGACTGATTCACAATGTTGAGTTTTGTTTGTACTGAATATGGCTGGTCAACCAACCTAGACACTGCAGGATTGAAAATCCAAAATGTCAAGATCTAAGGCATGGTTGTATGAAATTTTCTTCTTTATTTTTAACTTGAAATCAAGAGATATATTTTGAGTTGTGAAAGAAAACAATGCATTGCTTAAATCATAGAAACAAACATGTACACTTTACATTCAGAAAATATTTCCACTATTAGTACAAAAGAATCTGATTTGACTTGTTACTTCTGTATGTTACAGCAGCTGTGGAATGAAAGAGAATTCATGAATGATGGTTTATTGTGGTAAGCTTTACAAAGCCCATTCACAAGGTCGGGAAACAAAGGGGATGGGAACTGTACACACACAAAATTTAGAAATAAACATCACTGATACATCACAAGAAAGAGCAACATGATTGGATTCCAGATCAAGTAATTGTATAGACCAGTAAATACAATGAGAACACAGATAACTGTCAATCGGATTTTC
Source organism: Conus canariensis (assembly GCA_033310375.1). Taxonomy (NCBI): domain Eukaryota; kingdom Metazoa; phylum Mollusca; class Gastropoda; order Neogastropoda; family Conidae; genus Conus; species Conus canariensis. The sequence goes on along the minus strand of CM065741.1, from coordinate 46,695,073 downwards.
CGGATGTTCATGAACATGATATGAGAGAGAGAGAGAGAGAGAGAGAGAGAGAGAGAGAGAGAGAGAAATTGTAACAATGTGAGTCTACATAGAGATGTGTTACTCTCATAATTCATTGTGTGTATTCATCTCAATATCAAAGATTGACACCTCTCACATTTACCCTTCTGAATTCATCCGCATGAAGTATGGAATAGCAACTTTCTCAAAGTAGCATCACTCATGCACACATGCAAGTTTGTGAAATTTGCTTTTCCATACTTCAAACAGAGGAGTACACAGGGGTAAATGTGGATATTACCTAAATGTCAAATTCATCACAAGTGCTAACCATTCAAAACTACTATGCTTTCCAGCAGACACTATATCCCACCAACACTGTGTGAAATCATGTTGCAGCATTGGTAATGCAATTGTAACACACGCTGTGCACTTTATTTTTCTTTTAGAAATATTACACCAAATTACATTTTGTCTCATTCTCAGTGGCTTTCCATCTGCTACATCCTTTCATGTTCATTTTTAATTTGTGGAAATGGAACTTAAGAACTGTGAATAAAACGCATGCATGTTTTGTTAACGTTTTATTTGCAGTATATGACCATGTTTGCACAGTGTGCACAAGAATTTACACGTACACATACAGTCCCAGGTTCTGCAGCTCTGCAGTGTCACAGAGTTACCGAGTCAGACTTGGTCTATCAAATGACTTGTCAGTGAGTACGTTCACAGATTGCTGTCTAAAAGTTTGAAAGAAGCAGACGACAAAATTGTATCTTTACCTGTGTCCAAATCTCTGGTTACCAGCTGTTTTAGCCATTTCTACCAACAAACGTATGTTTCCATGTGCTGTTCCAACGCAGAGCCGGAAATTATCGATTTCTTAGAATCGCTAGTGGACTGTCATTCCCGCCCCATTGTCACATGTTATCGTCTTTCGGCTTTCCCCCGACACCCATAATAAGTTCAGCGTCGTGGCCAACGATTGGTCGTGACGAAGTTTCTTTCCCCCATCACAAAAGAGTAATAAAAGGGAGGGAATTTTGAAAATATCCTGCCATGAGTTGATTTACCCTTTCAACTGCCGAGTCCATTAAAAAAGAGAAGAAAAAAAAATCATGAAAAAATGAATGCACGTGCAAAATAAACCCAGAAATAAAACATGTTGCTTTTACGATGTTTACCACAAACTCCTGATGACGTATAGATATGACCCACGGCGCTGGAAGGGCCTTGCCTGGCTCAGTGATATGACTGAAATTTCGGGTTTCCAACCCAGTTTCAGTTTTAGTTTCATCAAGGAAGCGGTGTCGCGGTCAAATTCGTTGCACGGTCAAATCCGTTGCTGGTATACCATCTTAGCCAAAAATGACGTTGCTTGCATACCAGCTTAGCCAAAAATGATGTCATAACGTAGTGTCGCTAATAGTCACGGCAAAACTCCACAGTTTCAACTACTACTACTACTACTACTACTACTAGATTTTTGTTGATCATTGTGCCGGCTCAGTATTTGCATTGAATTTGCCCAAGCAATGAATTTGACTGAAGCTGCAGTCAGATTGGTTGCAGCTGAATATCATGACCACTACTACGTCGACTACAACGCTACCACCACTACTACTTTAACATTTCGTTTTTTTTTTTTTTTTTTCTCATTCTACGGCTCCATTGTGCGATTTCCTAAACCTGGGAATGAAACTGACACGCGTGCGATCGTCATTTGCAACGAATTTGACTGATCAACAGGCAGTTGTTGTTGTTGATTTAAAGTCTGTTCACACTTGGTGATATTAGACTTTACTGGGGGGTGGGGGTGGGGGGGGGGGGCGAGGGGAGGGGGGGGAAGGGGAGGGGGGGCGGGGGGAGGGGAGGGGGGGAGGGGGATTGGGGGAGGGCGGAGGAGGAGGACAGGGGGGAGGAAAAGGTCAGGAATAATGTCAAGAACAGTACAAATTTAAATATAAACTGCACTGTCATAATTATAACAATATGCTAATTTGAGATTGAGAGATAATTTTTGCAACCTCAACAATTTCTGAACTGAAAGAAATAGCGTGAACCGGTTTAGATTTCGAAATTTCAATGTTTGCTTTTGAATAAAGAGCATTTAAAATGGGGCAATGGAAAAGTATATGTTCACCAGATAATGGCTTAGAACATGCACACGCTATATTTTGGGAATATTTGGTCTTCCAAGAGTTCAAACGTATCTTGTATATTAAACTAGAAATATGTCTAGGATATGTTTCCATTACACATTTATCTTGAGACTTCTCAATTCGGAAACAGCTTTCCAATAACGAATGTACTTCATATATATCTAACTTCAAATTACTTTTTGCAGCATTACCCATTGCCCCGCGTCTGGCTAGTTTATCTGCTATTTCATTCCAATAAATACCACAGTGTGAAGGGACCCAGCCGAAGACTATATTTACTCCTGTGGAAATAATGTAATTATATTAAAAGCTTTATTTCAAAGATTACATCCTTCCTTGTTTTAACATCCCAAACTTTCAAACTATCTAACACTGCCTTAGAATCAACACAAAATAAAATGTTGCAGAAAGAATGATTACTATCACAAATAAAGAGTAATGCCATAAGAATAGCATACAATTCTGCCGTAAAAATAGAAAATCCTTTTCCAAGGCTGTATGCTTTTTTAACTTTTAAAGCCGGAATAACAAAACCTGAACCTGCACTTAACTGGCAAACGGAACCATCCGTAAAAATTTTTAAGTGATTAGAATATTTGTTTTCTAAGTTTTCTCTCACTTTATAAGTTAAAATGTTAATGTTATCATTTTTCCGGACATTAGTGTAATCTACATCAAAGATAGCTTGTCTATGTTCCCATGGAGGCACCTGGGGAACAACAGGAGCAGGTGAGAGTGAAGTGACATCAATATTGCATTTTTCAAAAGAATCTTTCGTGTAATTTCGAACGGGACAAAGATAACCTAGCTGTTGAGCTCTTTTGGGATATTCAGCATTTGAATCCATCAACACTTCGTTTTCGACTGAATTAGGTACTGAAAGACTTCTTGCAATATATTTGGCCACAGCTAATCTACGTTGATCTGACAGTGATAGCATATCAATTTCTTTGTACACCTTCAATGTGTTTGTGTGCACTGGGACACCAAGCGCTAATTTGATAGCTTTGCTGTCTATACTTTGCAATTTTTTCAGTAGACTTTGAGGAGCTGAAAAATAAACTTCTTGTCTGTACACTAGTTTTGATCTTATTAGAGAAACAGCTAGGTGCAGGATGGTTTTTGTATCTTGAGCCCATGGTTGAATACAAATAATTTTCAATAAGTTTAAACGTTTCCTTGTTTTAGCTATCAAGCTTTCAATGTAAAAACGCCAGTTAAGTTTAGGGGTTAAATTCACACCCAGAAATTTTATGTTTTGTGAGTACTGCAATTCAGAACCATTCAATTTGAAGCTTGGCAAATACATTGGATTGTCTCCATTATTGAAAAACATTAATTGTGTTTTTTTCACCTGAGAGAATAAGCCCGTTATTTTCCATAAAGTTGTTTAATTTATCTATTTCTAACTGATATATCTTCTGTACATGATTCGTAATTCTCTTGCCAGTATGCTTTCGAATATTTGTATTTATCCACATAGCAATGTCATCGGCATATTGTACTACATTCACACTTTTTGATAATATCTTTGGAAGATCATAAATAAGAATGTTAAACAACATGGGGGCTATAATAGAACCCTGTGGAATTCCGATATCAATGCTCTGAAAAGACGAGTAAACTTTCCCTATTCTTGTACATATGGATCTCTGCGATAAAAAGCTTTTAAAGTATTGAAACATTGTTCCATTAATTCCTATTTCTTTCAATTTATATAGTAGTCTAGCGTGCCAGATACTATCATACGCTTTTCTGATATCAAAAAAGGTAGCAAGTGTACTTTTCCGTCTAGCAAACTGCTTTTTAATTTGACTTGTAAGTTTCACCAAATGATCTATTGTACATCGACCTTTGCGAAATCCCACTTGATTCACTGGGATTATATTTTCTTTTTCACAAAAATATAAAAGACGTCTTTGGATAATCTTTTCTAACAACTTTCCAACGTGAGAGGTTAGTGCTATTGGCCTGTAGCTACAAATGTCTGACCTGGGCTTACCTTGTTTTGGAACTGGGACTACAACAGATCTCTTCCAGATACTAGGGAGAGTTCCATTAAACCAACATTTTTGGTAAAATGAATGCAGTAATCGTTTCCAATATGAAGGTAAGTGGTATAACAGTTGATAGGATATACCATCTAGGCCAACAGCACTTGAATTTGAAGAAAAAGATTCTAACGTCACATAAAATTCATCATATGTAATAGGAGCGTTTAAATAATGGAAATGATTTGGTGGTGGATCCTGATAGATAGTTCGTTTTTCTTCCTCCTCTCTAAAACACCTGATAGATGGACTGAGACTAGACAGCAAGTTATTTTCTGAAAATATTTTGACGAATGCTTCAGCTTTCTCCTGTGAGGATGGAAGAGCATTATTATCTAACTTAATTGGGTACTGTTGCAAGCAATAACCATTTTTCAATTTTTTAACCATTTTCCAAACCTTATGGATATCTTTTGATTCCGATATTTTGGATCTACAAAATTCTGAGAAATGTATTCTTTTCGCTCGGGCAACGACTCTGTTACTGTTATTTTTGGCATGTTTCATCGCTAGGAAATTTCATCTGTCCTCACTTTCAGCCAAGCTTTATAAGCTTCTTTTTTTAAGAGCTACAGCTATCGCACAATCTAAATTCCACCATGAATTACCAACATATTTCCACTGTTGGGCATCTTTACAAATAGGAATAGATTTTCCGGCAGCCTGTAAGACATGTTGACAAAACTCTGTATAATATGCATCTATACCTTCATTTTCAATACTACGGAAATGTGTATTCGACAAGATCGATTCATACAGAGACCAATTTGCATTTTTATATGAAAACTTTGGGATGCTATCTTCATTTCCATTTTCTTCAATTTCAATATGCTCCTTTAACTAACTGTATGACGATTGGGAAATGATCGCTGCCCAAATATCATCCTCTGTTGACCATACTGAGTTTACTGCCAACTCCGGAGAAATGAAAGATAAATCAATAGAAGTAGGTTTATGAGTGGAAATGTCTGGCAGTCTGGTAATACTACCATCGTTTAATAAAACCAATTTGGAGTCAACAATATTTTCAACTAAACGGTTGCAAGTTATAGTGGTGCAACCATATTCCCAAAATGGAGCATGCGCATTGAAATCTCCCAATATTACCCATTTGTTGTTTGACAAAGGAAGGTTTTTTTTTATCCAGTCTGTATTATCTGCCTTTGGGCCACTGGGATAGTAAGCAGAAATGATGTTTAAATTTGTCTGCTTGTTCAGTTTTACAGTAACCCCAGTTGCGAAAACTTCAGCATTAGTGGGAGTAGGAGGGTTCAGATGACAATAATTTAGATCCCTTCTCACATAAATGGCAGTTTGAATCTTTTTACCATCATTCCCATAGTTATACAAAGGTGGATAATAAAAATTGCGTATTTTCGGTAGCTTATGAACATCTACATTTAGTGATTGTAATGCTAGCACTGAATAATTATGCTGATATATATGATTTTCAAAGTGTAAGACATTTGTTGATACTGACCGACAGTTCCATTGAAATATTAATAAATTATCATTGGAAGTTTTCATAAGACATAGTTAACAGAGTCAAATGGCAAGGTGAAGTTGACGAGTCACCAAGGGACGAATTGCCAGCTGAAAGAGTCCCATGTGTCCCCTGCACGAGGATGGAAATGCCACGGACCGGGAGCTCCGACACGACCAGCAGGAGGTGGGAGGAATGGCTCGTGGTTCCAGGCGCCTCTCCCGCGTGTCTGATTCTGGCGATGTCTCCGGCGTTGTCTCTGCCAAAAGAGACGATGGACATGCCGCCCCAGATTTCCCGCGAGGATGCTGGTACCTCTGTCAGACGGGTGGATGGCATCCCTCATGAGCCGGTTGTTGAGAGGATCAAGGTTCTCATGAGAGAGAAGAGATGTCTGATGACGAGGAAATTCGGAGAACAGTAAAGCGTTGAATAGTTGTCGTCTCCCCTCCAGAATCTGATCTTTGACTGGCGTTGCTTTGCTTACCACGACTTTTGTTTTCGGAGATTGCTGTTTGATTTTGTTGACAACACTAATAATCTTTTTTGCTGTAACTCCAGGGTCAGTACTTTTCAAATCATTTATTCCAGTATGCAGTATCACACAATCAACCGGAACTTCTGAACCAATGTTTTCAAGTTCTTTTTCACAGTCTGAGATCTTGAATGCTTTTTTGGAGACAATTTTAAGTCCATAGGCCTCTCCCAGGCGCCTAGCGTTGACTCTTGACATAACAGAGTCGTGCAAAAAAAGAACATTGGGAAGAGAGTCGGAATGTACCTTTTTGGCGTCATCGGACTTGATGCCAATAGATTTGACGTCAGCCAACTGTTCCTTTTTCTTTGCTTTCGATGGTTTTTCTTCTGGGGGCTTTTGTGGCACTGACTGAGAGGGGAGTTTTACTGAAATAAATTTTTTGTGAGCTGGAGATTTCAGCTTGTCTGCATATGTTGGTATGTTGCTGCGTTGTGTTGCGTCGGAAGATGCTGTTGTTGAACTATTTGTTTGTGTACCAACACTTACAGTTTCAGCTTGTTTGTAGATCCATTTTTTGCTGCTGTCTTTCGTCAGCTCCTCTAATTTCTTTTCGAAGACCGAAATTCTGTCGCAGAGCATTTTAATTGTGCACGTCAGTAATTCTAAGGAACTTCCAGACTGACCAGTATTTCTATAAGGGTTTTCGCACGCCGTTGCAGGGTCTGATGTGCTGTGGCTGTTCGTTTGGCTAGATCCCAGCTCGTTCTGAGTCGTAGATTGAGATTGCGATTCAAGCCGAGAACATTCACAAGAATCGAACTTACTTTTTGTTGAGCATTTTTTCATTTATTTCTTTGTGGCTGCTCTTGTTTTCACCATTTTGTATCTCGTACGAATTTACTGGATTTTTCAATGAGAGCTAAAAGTGTACATTGAAGCAATCCACCATGTTGGCGTAGGAATCCATCAACAGGCAGTCAAATTGGTTGCAGCTGAAAATCATGACATCTACTATTCCAACAACAACAACAACAGCAACAACAACAACAACAACAACAACTACTACTACTACTACTACTACTACTACTAGGTTTTTGTTGGTCACTGTGCCGGCTCAGTTGCAGTATTTGCATTGAATTGGCCCAAGCAATGAATTTGACTGAAGCTGCAGTCAAATTGGTTGTAGCTGAATATCATGACCACTACTACGTCGACTACAACGCTACCACTACTACTACTACTTTAACATTTCGTTTTTTTTTTTTTTTTTCTCATCCTAGGGCTCAAATGTGCGATTTTCTAAACCTGGGAATGAGACTGACAGGGGTACGATAGTCATTTGCAACGAATTTGACTGATCAACAGCCAGTCAAATTGGTTGCAGCTGAAAATCATGACAACAACAACAACAACAACAACAACTACTACTACTACTACTTCTACTACTACTACTACTACTACTACTACTAGATTTTTGTTGGTCATTGTGCCGGCTCAGTATTTGCATTCAATTTGCCCAAGCAACGAATTTGACTGAAGCTGCAGTCAAATTGGTTGCAGCTGAATATCATGACCACTACTACGTCGACTACAACGCTACCACTACTACTACTTTAACATTTCGTTTTGTTTGTTTGTTTGTTTTTTCTCATTCTAGGGCTCCATTGTGCGATTTTCTAAACCTGGGAATGAAATTGACGGGCGTACGATAGTCATTTGCAACGAATTTGACTGATCAACAGACAGTCAAATTGGTTGCAGCTGAAAATCATGTCTACTACTACTACTACTACTACTTCTACTATACTACTACTACTACTACTACTACTACTAGATTTTTGTTGGTCATTGTGCCGGCTCAGTATTTGCATTGAATTTGCCCAAGCAATGAATTTGACTGAAGCTGCAGTCAAATTGGTTGCAGCTGAATATCATGACCACTACTACGTCGACTACAACGCTACCACTACTACTACTACTACTTTAACATGTCGTTTTTTTTTTGTTTTTTTTTTGTTTTTTTTTCTCATTCTACGGCTCCATTGTGTGATTTTCTAAACCTGGGAATGGAATTGACGGGCGTACGATAGTCATTTGCAACGAATTTGACTGATCAACAGACAGTCAAATTGGTTGCAGCTGAAAATCATGTCTACTACTACTACTACTACTACTACTACTACTACTACTACTACCACTATTACTACCACTACTACTAGATTTTTGTTGGTCATTTTACCGGCACAGTATTTGCATTCAATTTGCCCAAGCAATGAATTTGACTGAAGCTGCAGTCAAATTGGTTGCTGCTGAATATCATGACCACTACTACGTCGACTACAACGCTACCACTACTACTACTACTTTAACATTTCGTTTTCTTTTTTTTTTCTTCTTATTCTAGAGCTCAATTATGCGATTTTCTAAACCTTGGAATAAGATTGACAGGCGTACGATAGTCATTTGCAACGAATTTGACTGATCAACAGCCAGTCAAATTGGTTGCAGCTGAAAATCATGACAACAACAACAACAACAACAACAACAGCAACAACTACTACTACTACTACTACTACTCTAGATTTTTGTTGGTCATTGTGCCGGCTCAGTATTTGCATTGAATTTGCCCAAGCAATGAATTTGACTGAAGCTGCAGTCAAATTGGTTGCAGCTGAATATCATGACCACTACTACGTCGACTACAACGCTACCGCTACTACTACGACTTTAACATTTCGTTTTCTTTTTTTTTTCTCATTCTAGGGCTCCACTTGTTTTCTCATCTTCCATGCCACCTCAGTGGCATTACCACAGTGTTGTTTACACCCCGTTTACGTTCATACCCTGGTCTGTACCACCACAGCCTTGACATAAGCTATCAACCCCAGTGGCATTACCACAGTGTTGTTTATACCCCGTTTACGTTTATACCCTGGTCTGTACCACCACAGCCTTGACATAAGCTATCAACCCCAGTGGCATTACCACAGTGTTGTTTATACCCCGTTTACGTTCATACCCTGGTCTGTACCACCACAGCCTTGACATAAGATATCAACCCCAGTGGCATTACCACAGTGTTGTTTATACCCCGTTTACGTTCATACCCTGGTCTGTACCACCACAGCCTTGACATAAGCTATCAGCAGAGAGCAGTCAGGGTCAAGTCTGAATGGGGAAACCCCAAAGAGAAGACACTGTATACCTGCTGAGTCACTCTGGTGATGCTCAGGGGTTCCTGTCCTGATGCAACACATGTGGAACATCACCTACATAACCCCCTAGTGAGCCACATAATTTGAGAACGAGGATGATGGAGATGATGCTATGAGATCCATTCTACTCTGATACTGCATGACAGGGCTGTACTCAGCATTCGCTTTCATGATACATCTCGACGTCAACCAGGCAGTGTTGGTCAGGATATCGGAGCAACACTCTCAGAGATGCTCGCATTAAGTAGATGAAACACTACTGTGTGGCGATAGTCCTCCAAACTGAAACCACAGCAAACTGAACTCTGGGTTGGTGCTGGCCACAGTAGAAAAATCTCAGAAATTCATGACTGATGGGAACTGAACCCATGATCTCCCAGCGTGGAATCCTTAACTCTCACCTCTGCACCACAGCAGCTGCTGTGTCATGGACACTTGGTTTGATGGAATGCTAAAGAGTGTGCACGTTGATAGATGGGTACATAGAATCACTGACAGAGTCACTAGAAAGCCAGGCAGCAATTTTTTTTTTTTTTTTTTTTTTTTGCTGTCCCAACCTCTGCGCTGCCTCAGAGGCAGTGCACCCACGCCGCTCATTCCGACACCTCGTCCACAGCCACAGCCCGGTCGGCCCCGCCGCAGCCCCGGCACCGGCAATCCACAGGGAGCAGTCAATATCAAGTCGTCAAGAGGCAGCCCACCGGAGAAGACACTGCACTGCTGCCGAGTCACTTCGGTGGTGTTCAGTGGCGCCTGTTCTGATCTAACATACGCAGGACACCACCTACTGAGCCCCCTACTGACGACAATAATTGCTTAGTCGCGGAGCCGGCGTTAGTGAGCTCTCCCTCCGGAGGGCGCCACCACGTCCGTCCAACGACAGTTCCCATGGACTCGCCGATACCGGTGACCCCGACGGAACCAAACCAAGGCCACAGACGTGGAGAGGACATCGAAATTGAGGTCACCATGAGAGCAGGGCATGAAGGGCCACAGACTTTGAGACATTTTTTTTTTTTAATGCTGATCGATGAGAATGAGGATGATTAAGATGATGCTACGGATTTCCCTTTCGGTCTGAGACTACATGACAGGGCTGTATTCTACGCTTCCTTTCATAATATATCCCGGCGTCAACCAGGCCCGAGAGATACAGGCACCTGCAGTGTTGGTCAGGAAATTTGAGCAACACTCTCAGAAACGCATCCATTAAGTGGATGAAACTCGACTGTGTGGTCCCAGTCTTCCCAACTGAGTCCGCAGCAAACTCAACTCTGGGTAGGAGCCGGTCGGGGCAGAAAAACCCACATGACTCTGATGGGATTCGAACCCACGACCTCCCAGCCGGGAGTCCGCGACGCTAACCACTTCGCCACGGCGGCTGGTCAGGCAGCAAAATTGAATGCGCACCCAGTATGTAAGTGTGTTCTGTCCCCTTTGTTCACAGTGACTTATCTTTTTTCTTTCTACAAGGCAACAGCCCTAAAAGAGGCTAATGTAGTCAGCTTGACCATAATGACACAGGCAAAAAAAAAATAAATGAAAAGAAAAGAAACGGATAATATACATACACCTCCACTAATTCATAAAAGACATGCTACTACTCATGAGTTGACTCGCACATTGTACTTAAGATAAGATAAGATAATGTTGCTTATAGCCCAGCCGACCGCAAGGGGCCACATCAGGGCTGTCACCACGTTAAAATCAACTCACAAGTCATTTAAAAAAAAAAAAAAAAAAACACCTTTCACACATCTCTTTAAAAGACATCTTCTAGAAACGCCCCAGAAACTTCGTTAAAAATCTTTCATCCGTAAAATCTTAAATCAGATGAAAAACGTTAATCTCTCTCAAAAACTCAAAGATCACGTCAGGCGGGACATCCCTGAACAGGATTTTCATGGACTCGGCTGTAAAATGTTTGTGTCTCACATCGTGCAAGTCCCAACACTCTAAAAGAATATGTTTCATTGTGAGTGGCACATGACATGGAATGCACCACGGAGCTTCTTCACTCTTTAAAAGGTACGAATGGGTAAAATACGAATGGCCGGTGTGCAGCCGGCACAGAACTGTTTCTTCTTTACGACCACCAGACGCAGATGGGAGGAACTCCTTAAGGTTTGGACGGATCTGAAAGAGTTTGTTATCCGTCTGTGTATTCCAATCCTCCTGCCAGAGGTCTCTCACATAATCGTTAATTTTGGGTTTCAGATCTGAGCAGGGGATATATATGTTGGACAGTTTCTCTCTTGTGGCATTCTTGGCTAAACGATCAACCATTTCGTTCCCTCCAATGCTAACATGACCAGGAATCCAAGCCAAAATAATGTTGTAACCATCCGCTTTCAACTTGGTCAAAAGTTCAAAAAAGTGTAAAAGTTCTGGGTGCTGAAGCTTGCGGCCAGCTATGGCCTCCAACACTGACAGTGAATCTGACAGAACCAGAAAGTCCCTCTTCTTAGATTGTGAGATTATCTTCAATGCCAGAACCAGAGCAGTAAGTTCAGCGGAATAGACAGAAGCATCTGGAGGTATATGTTCTACTTGCCGTCGTCAATAGCCAAAGCTTTTGTCATAGACTTGACAGCTCCCTGCCCATACCATCAGCATCATGATCACAATGACAGACATTGTTATTTTACTGTATTAATATAGTGCATGTGTGTGTGTGTGTGTGTGTGTGTGTGTGTGTGTGTGTGTGTGTGTGTGCGCGCGCGCGCGCGTGCATGCATGCATGCATACATGCATGCGTGTGCGCACATGCATGTGCATGCGTGCATGTGTGCATGTGCATACGCCCGCATGCGTGCGTGCATGCATGTATGCGTGCATATGTGTGTGTGTGTGTGTGTGTGTGTGTAACATAAGGCAGAGTATATCAGAGGGTTGAGATGAGGTGGGGACACAGGGTGGGGTCCCCCACCCCCTTCTGCTCTCCTTTCTCACCTGCAGTGCTCTCTGTCCTGGGGCAAGATTTGTCAGAGTTGTGATCAACTCTTTCTTTAAAGAGCTGGTCTCAACAGTGCAAATTCTTGTTGCTGCACGCTACTGCTTTTTTTCTTTTGTTTTTATCCTCTTGTGATGAAAAACATTCTTGTGATTCATTCGTTCACTTAAAACCCTCATGCATACACAGGCAAAACAAACAAACGAACTACAGCAAAAAAAGAGAGAAAATAATAACAATAATAAAGAAAGGCAAAAAAGGCACGCATGCGCGCGCGCGCGCGCACACACACAATGCAAGAACTTTACAGAGACTTGGATTATGGCCTGGAATGGAATACATGTTTGCTCATAATTCTTTCTTTCTTTCTGCGTACGCAGGCTGATACTCCTGCGGACACTGCCTGTATAGACAGGCAGTGGAGTTTTGTGTGTATGACCGTTTTTTATCCCGCCGTTAAGGCAGCCATACTCCATCTTCGGGGAAGATGCATGCTATGTGTAACGTATCATCCATACCAACGGCCAAACTGGCCTTCTCTTCCGAAAGTTGGTGATGGGATTTTACGTGTGTGCAAGATGTTGTGCGTGTGTTCACACACAGAACCTCGGTTTATAGTCTCATTCGAAGGACTGTATGGGAATGGAGTCAGAACCAATGTTAACTCCGAGGGAAAAATCCCCCTGTACCGAAATTCGAACCCGCAACCCCAGGATCACGAGTCCGGCGCTCTACCAACTGAGCTATTCCGGTCCCCGCTCATAACATTTCAGTGGAAAGAAAAACCAAGACTGACAACAATAATTCCTATAAAGAAAGAAAGAAGGATGAGGAAAAAATAAAGGATTAAAATGATGTAGGATGAAAAGAATGAGTGATTGAGACAAACTAGAATCAACAGAATAAGAGAAGGACACAAGCTACAATAAAATGAGAATAGAATGAGTGTAGTAGATAATCTAGTATCAAAAGTATGAGAAAAGGAGACAAACTAGAATTTAAAAAAAAAAAAGTGTCAGGGAGACAAACTAGAATAAAAACATCTGAGAGAGGCAAATTAGAATGAAATGAAGGAGTCAGAGAGACAAAAGGAACAGCAAGGAAGATGTACTAGAGTCAAAAGAAGAAGTGACGGAGACAAAACGAGAATCATAACAGAAACAAGAGATAAACTAGGATCAAAAGAACAAGTGACGGAGACAAACTAGAATCATAACAGAAATTGCAAGAGATAAACTAGAATCAAACGAACAAGTGGGGGAGAAGAACAAACTTACAAATAAAAAAAATTGAAACGAAAAAGAACAATATAATAGAATCGACAGAATAAGCAATGGAGACCAATCAGAAGAACGAGTAAAGGAGATACACTCCAGCTCTCCACCAACCTTGGTAGCAACGTAGGTGGTTGCCCCTAGCTGTCCAATCTGGGCCACCAAACTGCTGTTGTTGATGATGTTCCCCTGAGTCTTCCGAAGGTGGGGCAATGCATACTGCACAAAATTTATAAAGAAAGATATTCATCTTAATGTTGCTTCTTTCTTCTTCTTCTTCCTCGTTCACTTCCCGTTAGATCCGAAGATGAGGAGCCCGGTGTCCTCGATGAAGGCTGCCGTCCACCGCAGCTCCTCCAGGGTGCCGTACAACTTGGCTTCCACTGCTGTCGGCATTGGCCAGTATTTCCTTCTGGATGCTGCATGCGTCATACAGTCTTGAAGGATGTGGTCGGTTGTCATTGGTCCCTCACCACAAGGGCACTCTCCACTCTGTCCAATGCCAAATTTTGTGTGCATGTGGTGGAGCAGGCGATTGTGTCCAGTCCTCAGGCGGAAGATTTTGACCTGTTCCCGTCGTCCCAGCAAATGGTATTTGTCTTCTGGGTTGTGTTTGGGGTGCTGGAGGCGCCACTTTATTCCTTGCTGTGCCTTGATGATTGTCTTGATTTCATCGTATGACACCAGGTTGTTGGCCTGCTCCTTCTGTGCACCGTCTTTTGCCAGAATATCCGCTTTTTCGTTGCCTCTGATACCACAGTGTGCTGGTACCCATTGTATCACCACTTTCTTCACTCTGGCACTCAGGGCAACAAGGGCTGAAGTAAGATGGTTCTGTTCTTTGCAGTGGGAGTTCTTGAGGGCTTGGAGCACGGAGAGAGCGTCTGAGAACACCACCACCTGCCCTGTTGTTCTTGTGGAGTTCTGCGAGACTGTTGTGGCTGCCTCACAGAGAGCTTCTCGCTCAGCTGGGAAGTTGGTGGAGTATTTTCCTGTTGGGATTGCAATTTCTTCATCTCCGTCTTTGTATCGGAGGAAGATTCTAGCTCCACCATCCCTCATTGCTTCTGTGGCGGAGCCATCTGTAAAGACATGGGTCCAGTCTTCCTGGGGGTACTGGTTGCAGATGTACTCCATGGCCAGGGCTTTCCTTTGGGTGTCTGACTGTGTTCCTCTCTTCTCCACTCCGGGAATGCTGGTGACGACTGTTGGGAACACCTGCCTCTTCCAAGATGGGTGGGTGTCATTTGCCGGGATAGGCTTTGCTTCATGTTCCATCAAGACTGGGGTTTGTCTTTCAAGGCGTCTTGACTGGTGGATGAAGCTGCCTCTTTTCAGCCGGCTCTTGGTGGGTCTGCTCATTCTGTCGTTCATTGGATGGTTTTCAAGGCGTTTGAATTTTGCTGCCTGGATGAGGATCTTTGTGTTCCTTCTGTCCTCCAATGACTGTAGCCCAGTGGTCTCCTCCATTTTCAGGATTGGGGTGGATCTCATGGCGCCAGTTATGACACGCTGAGCTTGGTTCTGTATCTTGTTGAGATGGTCGAGGTTAGACTTTGCAGCTGATGCCCATGCTGATATCCCATACTCAACTACAGGTCGGACTCTCCCCGTATAGAGTCTCTTCAGGATACGTTCGTCAGCCCCCCAGTCCGTCCCTGCAAGTTTCCTCATGATCGCCAGTCTCAGCTTGGCCCTGCTACAGCATCTGGTGATCTGCTGTTTCCAAGTGGGCCTGCGGTCAAAGGTCACTCCCAGGTAGGTAGGTGTGGGTTCCTCTGCAAGCCTTTGGTTGTTCAGAGTCAGCTTCACCTCTTGCTTCTTGCTGGATAGGCTGAAGACTGTGTACGTTGTTCTGCTTGAGCTGACAGAGACAAGCCATTCCCTGGTCCAGTCACTGATCTTATTGAGCGCAGTCTGGAGGCGTACCTGTGCTGTAGTGGTGTACTCTTCAGAGTACCATAGTACCAGGTCATCTGCGTAGATCGCTCCTCTGACCCCTCTTGGCAGTTCTCTGACGATGTCATCTATAAAGATGAGGAACAGCGTTGGCGAAAGGACTCCTCCTTGTGGTACTCCCTTTCTCAGCACCTTCTTCTTGCTCTTTTGGCCCTGAATCTTTACCCGGGCTTGGCGGTTGTGTAGGTACTGGCTGATCCAGGTGTACATCCTCCCAGACACACCACATCGCCGTAGTTTAAGCCTGAGTCCGTCCTTCCAAACTTTGTCGAACACCTTCTCCATGTCAATCCAGACAGCAAGCGTGTTCTTCTTTTCTTGGAAAGCGTCCTCTATGCTTTGAGTGATGAATGTGATCTGGTCTTCTGTTGATCTGTGTTGGCGGAAGCCTGCCTGTTCAGGGCTCAGCAGCTGATGCTCCTCAAGGTGCCAGACAAGCCTTGTGTTGACAAGTCTCTCCATCAGCTTCCCTAAGCAGCTTGTAAGGCTGATGGGTCTGTAGCTGTCAGCCTTCGACTTGTCCTTTCCCTTTTTATGAATGGGGATCATGTCTGCTTCCCTCCAACACTGTGGTACTGATCCTGTCTTCCAGCTGGAGTTAAAAATTGTTAGAAGGACTGCCTTGCTCTTCATCCCAAGATGCAGAATCATTTCAGTGGTGATTCCGTCTGGTCCAGGTGACTTCTTCAGGTTGAGGCTCTGCAACACTTCCTCCAGCTCTTTCTCTGTGAAAGCTGTGGTCATGACTTCCTCTTGGGGCTCTTTCTCATGAAGTTCACCTTGGGCCCTGTGCACTGCTGCTCTATGTTCAGGAGGGACTTCCAGATTGCTGATGTTTTAATAGACGTCTATGAAGTGGTCTGCTGCTTTCTTTCCAGAGAGGTAATTTCCATTCTCTTGTATTGTTATTTTGGACTGACTTGTTGTTTCGTTACTGAGGGTTCTAGCCAGTTTCCACAGGTTGCTGCCATCCTTGTCGAGATTCAGGCTTGCAGTTTTCTCTTGCCAGCTTTTCTTTGCAGCTTGTGCGCAGGACAGCTTGTATCTGGCAGTTACTTCCTTCAGCGCTATGTTGTTCTCCAGTGATGGCTGCTTTTCTGCTCGGTCCCTGGCTTCCGTAACAGCATCTTCCAGATTCTCGAGTTCCTCCGTCCAGTAGGGCTTGTAGTCGTTGCGTGCTCCTCTTGGGATGGATTCTGTAGCAGCTTTCAAGACGGCCTTTGTGAAGTCTTGAACCATCTTGTTTGAGTCCTTCTGCCTGATGTTGATTGGCTTTGTGTATGTATCTGTGAGGGTCTCGAAGAGAGTCCGCCTTTTCATAATTTCATAATTTCAGCGGGGAAAACACTTTGCTTGAGGAGCCTGCAAGTTGAGGTTGATAGAGAGTTTGACGGGCTTGTGGTCACTTGCTCCAAGCTGGTTGAGGACTGTTCTTTTGGCCCTGACGAACAAGTCGTTGGTGACGAACGCTAGATCTGGTGTTGATGTGGTCATCCAGCGTCTAGAGTAGAAGGTGGGTTCATCATCTTCTTGGTTGATGAGATGAAGATGTGTGTCAATCTCCCAATCCTCAACTTCTTCGCCTCTCTTGTCCGTCTCGTCATAGCCCCATCTCTCTGAGTGACTGCTAATATCTCCCACCACCACGCAGTTGTTGTCTGGGATGTTCATGTATGTGAGGGAAAGATCACGATCTTGAGGGCAATAGACATTGTAGATCCTGATGTCGTGTTCTTTAAGGACTATATCAACCCCTTGGATCTCTGCCTGTTGATTGGTGTTGATCTTGAGTTCTTGTGCGGCGATGGAACTCCGCACCAAGACAAGCACCCCTCCTTTGTTTCTTTCCTCACGGCCCAACCTGATGGTCTCTTAACCCCTCACCTGAAAGCGATGGTTTACGGTCAAATGTGTCTCTTGGACACATGCGATATCAATATTTTCTTGTTGCATCCTTTCTGCCAGGCCAAGTTTCTTCTTATGCACCCCTTCTGCATTCCACTGGAGAATGTTGAGCATTCTGGTTGATACTGTTTGCTTGGCACCAGCAGGAGGATGAGGTCTCCTTCCTCGCATAGGCATGCGGAAATTTCTTGTCCGACCACCGACTGCTTGGGGTGGGCCCCTTTGAGGCATAGAGCCCGGCTCCCGACCTCCCCGGCGGGTCTCCGAAGGTTGAGCGCCACATCGAAATTCTGTGGACTGCATCATCATGAAAGCGTAGATGCGTGGTATCGTGGTTTTAGTTGCGCCAGTGGCCCGATACCTCCGTCTTCAGCTGGAGTTTTCTTTCGGGGTGCCTCACCCTTAGCTCATGGCCCGTACGTCCTACCCTGTGAGCACAGGGGGGATTGTTTCTCCGAGGATCCTACCCCGTGGCTAGAGGTTATAACGCGCCTCTTGACCGCATGATGAGCCCGATTTAGGACACGGGGTATTTCAGTGAGGACAACAGTGCCACCTGTTGACCCACCCTGTCCTGGTAGGAACATCACCAGTTGGTCCAGGACTGCTTATTCTGCCAGGCAAGCCTGACTTATATCGCAGCTAACCCCCATATCTGAGGGCCGTTCCCCTATCCGCCACCCGGGGACCCGCCGGGTTGGGGATGGTCGCCCCACTACTGAATTGGAAGCAGCCTGGTCCCGGGTTGCTTCTTTCTATAAAACCTATTTTCATGGAGGGATGAGACTTAATCAATACATTGGAAACCTTAAATTAGCCGGAAAAACGTTGTGGAAAAAGTCTTT
Organism: Conus canariensis; assembly: GCA_033310375.1. Taxonomy (NCBI): domain Eukaryota; kingdom Metazoa; phylum Mollusca; class Gastropoda; order Neogastropoda; family Conidae; genus Conus; species Conus canariensis. The sequence goes on along the minus strand of CM065741.1, from coordinate 46,676,748 downwards.
GTAAAGAGACGTCTTTATAGAAAGTAGACTGATCAATGTGAACACACACATGCAAACAAGTTGGTGCATGTGAACAAAGAGAGAAAGAGAGACGGGGGTGGGGGGGGGGGGGGGGGGGGGGAGGGGGGATGGAGAGGGGGGAGTCTATTCAAATTAAAACTCTTGCAAATAAACCCAGTTACTGACAATTACAGTTACAGCATGTTACATGAAGAGGACACACTGAACATGCTACTGGCACAATGATTGCACAGTCCCAAGATCTTGACAGTATCTTGATACAGGGTTCATACAGGTTTTCTTAGCAAAAATTCAACGACTGTCTAAGGACTTTTCAAGCACTTTTTAAAGCTATTTCAAGGTCTTACTTCAAGGATAACTTTAAGAGAAATAATCCTGAAACACTAACACAAATTAAATTCTTCACTGTCGAGGACCTTTTTGCATATGCGGCAAAAGGCCTTGTTTTTGTCTCCACCTGGGTCTGCCTGCAACCATTCTTTGTACTCTTTTGTTTTCCCATCCAAACCATGTTAAACGCACACTTCCCTGCGTGTTGGCTTCTCAATTTCAAGACAGCGGATCATTCTATCATGTGCACAGGCTCCATGAAGGCTGGTAACTTTGGTGTTTTTACCTGTGGCAGATTATTTATCGGAAAGATCATCGGTCAGCTGTGACTGTCACTTCTTACTTTCATACTGTTTTTAACAATTCAATTTCAGATTAAAAAAAAAGACAGTATTGTGCAAACTGAACTGAACGTAGCTAACAGGGGGAAGGGGGAGCAGGGGGAGGGGGGGGGGACACTTCACCCATACAACAACGTGTTCTTTTCACTTTTCCATCCAAAAACATGGATGTCAAAAAAGTTATATTTGCATCATCATCATAGACACTTTCACTATCACATGAGATAGAAGCTTTCGAAGGGTGCATACTCTCATGGTCCGATACCAAACTGTTTTCATCGAGCAATGATTCAATGACTAACAGTTTAGTACAGCACAAAAGCAGTCAGTGTCCTGTAGATTCAACTGCCGTTTTTTTTTCTTTTTTTTTTCATGGATTGATTCATTTGTTTTTATTGTTTTACATCTCGTTTTTACTTTTAGTTGAAATCAGCAAACTCACTGAGAAGTGGGAGCCCTGAAATACATGTATAAACATAGGAGGACGAAGAGCAGGAAGAATTTAACGCTATCTGTTACATTGGTGATCTTGTACAATGCGCAGAGAGCTTCCTAAATTCAGTGTGATGAGTTGATCATGTTATGAACTAAATATACTGCTGCATCATATTATGGATACAGAACACAGAGATAAATCTGAAATTGATGTATTCTGTTGCCTACATTATGTCACCCAACACACAGGCAGCAGTCTGATTTTACACATTCTGTTGCTTAGATCATTGTATGCAATAAACTAGGAGGGGCTGCATTACGGATAAAGTCAAATGGTAAATAAAGAGCAGTGGAATGAACCACAAATTGTTGTGTCAATAACATTACATAATGCACAGACAGCCATCTTAATTTCATCCAAACAAAGTACTCCTAATTTCACGTCATCTATTGGGTCAATCACATTATATACCTGACTCATAGAAAATGGTCTGAATGTCACACAAACACTTGTGTCCACAGTGTTCCCAATCTGTTTCGTCAACATTTTATGCAAAAGACAGAGCAGTTTCAATGTTTCATACTCTGTTGTGTTAACAATATCAATAAAAACACAGAAACAAATTTCACACAATTTGCTGTGTCAACAATTTGTACACAATGCACAGACAGCATTCTGAATTTCATACAACCTGCTGTGTCAACAGTTTTATGCAATGCACACACAGTATTCTAAATTTCACACAAGCTGCTGTGTCAACAATTTTATGCGATGCACACACAGTATTCTAAATTTCACACAACCTGCTGTGTCAACAATTTTATGCGATGCACACACAGTATTCTAAATTTCACACAACCTGCTGTGTCAACAATTTTATGCGATGCACACACAGTATTCTAAATTTCACACAAGCTGCTGTGTCAACAATTTTATGCGATGCACACACAGTATTCTAAATTTCACACAACCTGCTGTGTCAACAATTTTACACAATGCACAGAGAGCATTCTGAATTTCACACAATCTGTTGTGTCAAAAATGTTATACAATACACAAAGAGCAGTCTCAATCTCTTACAATCTGTTGTGTCAACAAATGTTATACAACGCACAGACGGCAGATTGAGTTTCACGTAAATGAGTCAACAACGTTATGCAAGACACACTTAAAGAGCAGTCTGAACTGTATACAAACTGTTGTGTCAAGGTCGTATCATGTAAAATCACATACTACAAGTCTGTGTCTTTCCTGACCCATGTACACATCAACTGTGAGTCACACTGCAGTATTATTGACAGCCTTGTGTTCTGACCGTGCTACTTCTGTTACAGGGAATGTTACTAACTGACACACACACACACACACACACACACACACACACACACACACACACACACACACACACACACACACACACACACACACACACACACACACACAAACAGACCTCGCAGGTAGCGAAATAGCCAACAAGATTGAGATCCATCAGCTGTCGCATGTCATCACAGCTGAAATCGTCAATCGACTTGGCAGGAGGATCTGAAGAACAAGTCAGCAATCATTACATGGAGATATATGAATAATTGCAGCAAACTTCCAAAAGTCAAGTCATACAGAAGAGTCTGCACTTAAAAATGTTTCATGAAATAAGATAAAAAGGAATTCATGTTACTAATGAAGTTAGTATTTCTTATTGGGGGGGGGGGGGGGGGGCAGAGGGAGTGCGGACATGACATAGTGGGTGTATTGGGGCAGAGGGACTGCAGATGAAGGACATGACATAGTGGGTGTATTGGGGCAGAGGGACTGCAGATGAAGGACATGACATAGTGGGTGTATTGGGGCAGAGGGACTGCAGATGAAGGACATGACATAGTGGGTGTATTGGGGCAGAGGGACTGCGGATGAAGGACATGACATAGTGGGTGTATTGGGGCAGAGGGACTGCGGATGAAGGACATGACATAGTGGGTGTGTTGGGGCAGAGGGAGCGCGGACATGACATAGTGGGTGTGTTGGGCAGAGGGAGCGCGGACATTACATAGTGGGTGTATTGGGGCAGGGAGAGCGTGGACATGACATAGTGGGTGTATTGGGCAGAGGAAGCGCGGACATGACATAGTGGGTGTATTGGGCAGAGGGAGCGCAGACCATGTGACATTGTGGGTGTATTGGGGCAGAGGGAGCGCGGACATTACATAGTGGGTGTATTGGGGCAGAGAGAGCGCGGACATTACATAGTGGGTGTATTGGGGCAGAGAGAGCCTGGACGAAGGGCGTGACATGGGTGGGCGAACTGGAGGGGGGCTGGGCCGGGGTAGAGCGGATGCAGCATGCATGAGGGGGGTGGGGGGGAGGAGAGTGTTGATGCACATGGTTTGCCGTAATGGATGGCGAATCGGGGGTGGAGGTGAGGTGGGGAGAGGAGTGCATGGATGCACATGGGGGGGGGGGGGGGGGGAGGGGAGCATTGGAAGGGGTTGCGCGTATGCGGGGCGTGACATGGGTGGGTGTACGGGAGGAAGGGGGTGTCGCACAAGGAGAGCGTGACATGAATGGACGCACGGGGGTGGGAGGCGAGAGAACAGATTCAGGAGGTGATATGGGTGGGCGGGTGGAGGGGGTGGAAGTGGAGAGGCGGGGTCACAGGGCGTGACATGGGAGGGGGCGATGGGGGCGAGCAGGGAGGAGGGTGCAGATGCAAGGCGTCACATGAAGGGGCGTACCCTGGGGCGCACGTGCACAGTGTGACGTGTGTGGGTGACCAAACCGACTCTGATCATGAACGGAACGGCTGCAGTTCGAAATATAGGAATATGGAAGGAAGTCTCTGTGTGTGTGTGTGTGTGTGTGTGTGTGTGTGTGTGTGTGTGTGTGTGTGTGTGTGTGTGTATATATATATATATATATAATATAGCTGAACAATTAAGTAGTGGGGGAAAACAAGTGCAGGCTAACAATTCTTCAGTCACTATAGTAATGACTTGGCAAAGATTTGAACTTTTAGAAAAGAAAAAAAAAAACTGAAGATGAAGAAAATGTGTGCATATATATATATATACGATAAACTAATAAATTCCAAGGATAAATACCGCACCATTCCAGCAACTTACAGAGCAGCTTGGTGTTGCAATGACTGCAAGAAATATTCAATTATAAACAAAGCTTGCTCTTATGTCTTAGGTTGAAGAAATACGGGGAAATAAGCATTCATATCTGCAGTGGTAGATAATTCTGCCTAACTAACAGTATGTGCTTGAGTGGGTGAATGGGGAAAAAAATGAAATAAATGCTTCTCAAAATGAGCCTTCAGCAAGCTTATAGTCTCCAAGAAGTAAACATTCTCCAATGGGGAGGAAACTCACTAGCATATAACTCCTGGTCAGAATGCTTATTTCCCCGTATTTCTTCAATCTAAGACATAAGAGCAAGCTTTGTTTATAATTGAATATTTCTTGCAGTCATTGCAACACCAAGCTGCTCTGTAAGTTGCTGGAATGGTGCGGTATTTATCCTTGGAATTTATTAGTTTATCGTAATTTAGTCCCTTGCGGATTCATTCCAAAAACTGGCCCTCAGACTTGTGTCTTAAGAGGTTATCTTTTTATATTTTCTACTTTTCATAAGAAAATGTAGCTTGTTTTGCTCTTTCATGATTTTCTTTTGCTTCTTAGGTGGCACCTTTGGTTGTTTTTTTGAAAACTCAACAAACATACTACGGTATTGCACACCAGACTTTTGTAGGATAGCATTCTTATTAAAACCGAAAAGGCAGAGGAGTCAAATTACCACTTTCCGCGGTCACTGAGGAGAAACATTGAGGTTTCGAAATATCGGTATCTGACCAGGAATTATATGCTAGTGAGTTTTCTCCCCATTGGAGAATGTTTACTTCTTGGAGACTATAAGCTTGCTGAAGGCTCATTTTGAGAAGCATTTATTTCATTTTTTTCTCCATTCACCCACTCAAGCACATACTGTTAGTTAGGCAGAGTTATCTACCACTGCAGATATGAATGCTTATTTCCCCGTATTTCTTCAATCTAAGACATAAGAGCAAGCTTTGTTTATAATTGCATATATATATATATATATATATATATATATAATGAACAATATAAAAAGTCCTTAAAAAATCTGAAGTTGCTCAACCCCTTGGGGAGCAACATCTGTCAAAAAATATTTAAAAAAATGAAGTATTAAAAATCTACAAGGTTGTTTCTAGCGTTGCTATCTTCAAGATGTCTTTTGGGGCACGCCAACGATCTTTTATGGCGTGCGGGACTTGATTTCAACTCTGTGTGCAGGCGGATCTCATTTGCTGCACGTGCGGCCTGTGGTTCTTATTGGGGCCTGTTCCGATGGAACATCACTAGCAAATGATATAAAACAAATCCAAAACGATAAAAAGATATTCGTAAAGGCTGACAAAACGAGCAATTTTTACAAAATGGAACCAAACGAATACTCTCAACTCTTAAACAAAAACATCCAGAAAAACTACAAGAAAGCTGATAAAACTACACATAGCAACATCCGCAAAAAAGAAAAAGAGCTTGCACACCGCATGGAGTTAAGTGATAGGGTAGAGGCAACAGCAACAAAAGAAGCCTTCATAACGCTTAAAGACCACAAGCCTAACTTCCAAAACAACCCAACATGTAGACTAATAAACCCATCTAAATCCGAACTGGGCAAAATAAGCAAGAGAATTTTGGAAAAGGCTATAGAAGATATAAAATCAAACACCGAATACAACCTTTGGAAAAACAGCTATGAAGTCATACAATGGTTTAAGAAACTCAACAGAGAAATACAATGTTCATTACATTTGACATAGTAGACTTCTATCCATCCATAGATGAAGAACTACTCAACAAAGCTTTGAAATTTGCCAACAAATACACAAATATAACAGAGTCAGAAATGGAGATTATTTTCCACACCAAAAAAACCTTACTCCATAGCAGAAATGAAACTTGGATTAAAAAAACGAGCAAAAACTCCACATTTGATGTAACCATGGGATCGTATGATGGTGCCGAAACATGTGAACTAGTCGGACTATTCATGCTATCCAACATCCAAAAACAACTTGGAAAACAGGCCGGTTTATACAGAGATGACGGCCTCGCTGCATTAAACAATAATCCAAGAACCATTGAAAACAAGAAAAAAGAATTATGTAAAATCTTTAAAAACCACAACTTAAAAATCACAATAGAAGCAAACAAAAAAGTAGTGAATTACCTAGACATAACATTAGACCTCAATGACCATGTGTACAAACCATACAAAAAACCCAATGACATACCAGTCTACGTAAACATCAAAAGCAACCACCCACCATCTATACTAAAAACAATACCCAATGGTATAAACAAGAGACTATCCAACCTGTCATGCAATGAAAACGCATTCAATGATGCAGCAACAGAATATCAAGAAGCATTACAAAAAAGTGGTTACAATTACAAACTACAATACAGTCCAGACAACAGCACGAACAGAAATAAGAAAAATAGGAAAAGAAAGATCATATGGTACAACCCACCATACGATGGACAAGTAAAAACAAATGTAGGAAAAGAATTCTTTAAAATCTTGGCAACATCATTCCCAAAAGAACACAAACTGTCTAAAATATTCAACAAAAACACCATTAAACTATCATACTCATGTATGCCCAACCTCAAAAACATGATTGACTCATCTAACAAAATGAAAAGCAACATAAAAGAGAAGGGTGCCGAAAGGACATCTTGCAACTGCACTAAAAAAGAACAGTGCCCCCTAAGCAATAAATGTCTTCACAGCAACATTGTATACCAAGCTACGGTAACATCAGAAAATGAAAAAGAAACATATATAGGGATTACTGAAAACACTTTCAAAACCAGATACGCAAACCACAAACAGTCATTCAAAAATGAAAAATACAAAAATCAAACAGAGCTGAGTAAATACATTTGGAGACTCAAAGATAAAAAAATAGACTACAACATATCATGGAAAATCATAAAAAGAGCAACACCATACAACAATATCTCAAAAAGATGAAATCTATGCTCCACAGAAAAATGGTTAATATTATGCAAACCACACTTAGCAACTCTGAACACAAAAGTAGAAATTGTAAACAATTGCAGGCACAAGTGGAAATCTTTGCTAGCACATTCCATCGGAACAGGCCCCAATAAGAACCACAGGCCGCACGTGCAGCAAATGAGATCCGCCTGCACACACAGAGTTGAAATCAAGTCCCGCACGCCATAAAAGATCGTTGACGTGCCCCAAAAGACATCCTGAAGATAGCAACGCTAGAAACAAGCTTGTAGATTTTAATACTTCATTTTTAAAAATATTTTTTAACAAATATATATATATATATATATATATATATATATACACACACACACACACAAGCGCGTGCGCATGCACACACACATACACACACACATGCGCACACATGCACACACACATGCATACATGCACGCATGCACGCACACACACGTGCGCAGTTGAACAAACATTTAAAGTAGTATCATCATTTATATGACTTGAATCACAACCTGGTTTGCGCTAATGGGAAGCTGCGATACTATTTTTGTGGTATTTTTCCTCGTTAGTATTATATGAAAATCACTCATCCCCACTCCCACTCTGTCCACCATCCCTCTTCTCCCCCTGCCTACTATTCTCTCCTCTCCCCCCCCCCCCCTCCTCCGACCTCTCTCTCTGTGTTTTTGTTTGTTTGTTTGTTTGTTTGTTTTACTTCTGTTTGACTATCCACCATGTCATTATCACGTTTATGAATAGTCTGCTTCTCAGCGTAGAATTCGATGACAGTGTTGCTATGTTGAATTGTCAGTATGGATGAAACGTGTTAAAGTAAAGTGTGCATGACAAGTACAGATTGTAAGACTAGGCTTTGCACTAAAATCTTCATCAATGCGTATCAAAGATCAATCAATCAACCTCTCTCTCTCTCTGTCTCTGTCTCTGTCTGTAAGTCTGTCTGTGTGTGTGTGTGTGTATGTGTGTGTGTGTGTGTGTGTGTGTGTGTGTGTGTGTGTGTGTGTGTGTGTGTAACATCACATAATTTTGTGGAAAGACGTAAATTGAAAGTACTACTACTACTACTACAACTACACACATTGCAAAAGAAACAAACTGCAGCGTTACTGGAACACGAGAAAAAAGCAGAAGAGCACACAAAACAAAGTGTGAAGTAACGCAGTTTTAATGGAGACACAAAACAGGACAAGAAATTTTCGGCAATATGCCTTCCTACATTCTTACTTTCACCATTTTGGCTTCACAAGGGGAGTATTGTGCATGTTTATGTCTGTATTTTTTTGTCGCTGAGGAAGGCATATTGCCGAAAATTTCTTGTCCTGTTTTGTGTCGTCCATTAAAACTGCATTACTTCACACTTTGTTTTGTGTGCTCTTCTGCTTTTTTGTCGAACTACACACATTGATACGCTCTCTCTCTCTCTCTCTCTCTCTCTCTCTCTCTCTCAACAAACTTTAAATAGGATAGTTTGGAACAATAATGCATCACCGGTGTTTATTGACTCAATGCAGTCTGAGGAATCTCGTAGAATGCTAGAGTTAGCTGTAAGTTTAATTGATTATGATATTGATGAAGCTTTGTCTATATTTAACGATTGCATTAAACGAAGTGTTGAATGCATGAATAGGCAGATCAGAATTGGTGATAATGATAAATTAGATGATTGGTATGATCATGAATGTAAGGCAGCAAAGAAAATTTAAGAAAGCTTTACAGAATATCCCGTCGAACAGGATATTCTGAAGACGGAAATGCTTTTTGTATTGCACGTAGAGAGTACAAACATTTGTTAAAGCGCAAAGAGAAGGATTTCCACAAATCGTTTTTAGATGAATTGTTATCTTCGGTGAATAATCAAAAGCAATTTTGGGAAAATGTAAATAAACTTTCATGTAAACGGAAACACGTTAGCAACGATATCACTTTGGACAACTGGTTTGAACACTTCAAAACTTTACCCGAAAAAGAAAGTGAACCAGACGAGGACGAATTGAATGTTGATGGTAATGATGTTTATTTCAACCGACCAATATCAAAGGAAGAAGTTATTTTAGCAATTAGAAAGATAAAGATTAGAAAAGCTGCTGGGCCGGATGGAATAACTGGAGAGTTGTTAAAAAATGCAGGTGACTGTGTTGCAGATTTCTTTGTCACATTTTTTAATGCTTTGTTTCAGAAAGGTATATTTCCTGACAGTTGGACAGAAAGTATTGTGCTTCCCTTGTACAAAAAAGGAGATGTCAACAACCCTAACAATTACAGGGGCATTTCATTATGCAATATTAGTAGCAAAATTTATAGTACAGTCATTAATCATCGTTTACAAGAGTGGGTTGAGGAAAATAATATTACTGGAGAATATCAAGCAGGATTCAAAAAGAACTATTCAACTATTGATCATATGTTTACTTTGTTAGCTATCATACAAAAACAGTTCTCTTTCAACAGAAAATTATATGTTGCATTCATAGATTTTGAGAAGGCTTTTGATTCCATTAATAGGAAAATT
>CM065741.1:46659530-46662030 GCA_033310375.1 Conus canariensis | reverse complement strand
TAAAAGACTAAGGGATAGCAACAGAATTTCGCCTGAACTAGACCGAACTCAGTCATTTCAATACAAGATTATAGCACTGCATATGCATGTATTAGTGTATGCATGCTTACGATGATTGTCTGTTTCTCCATTCTATGTGCTGGGGGGCGAGGCAAAAACTTGAAAACTGGGAGTTAACTTTAGGAGATACATTCTGACATTCATGCATAGATCTGTTTTGTCACTACTCTTATCCACTCAAATCAGTGATGCATTATGAGTAGCAATTAATGCTTGTTTATGTTCTGGGTGTTCTGCAAGTTACAATTCAGTAACACCTGAATTAAGACCAAGCAAGTAACCTGACATATTTTCATGCATGCAAGAACGACTCATCCCTGTCCTTTTTTTTACATCTCATACTAACAACCAACCCATATTATCAAACAACTTGAGATTCATCAAAGAAGTTGTTGCTGTTATTTGTTTGAGCATGTGTAATAATTCATTATGAAAATGGTTGTTGAATTCTTTATGCCTAATGAAGCTTCACTAAAGACTGCATGAATACAAGAAGGTGACAATGAAGAGATAGCACACACACATGCACGAGCGTGCGCATGCGCGTGCATGCATACACAACACACACACACACACACACACACACACACACACACACACACAACCACTGAACTGAAACCATTTATTGTCAGATTAACCAAAGGTTGTACTTACATTTTGAACAAAATAAGTAACACAAATTCAGAAAAGTGAATTGAAAGTAAATAGGTTAAAGATAAATATATGACACACTGTCAAATTATTTTTCTTGAGATGAGAAAATTGTAAAGAAATGATTGACGATACTTTAATAGAATTGAAAGGCGACCAAAGTTCAATGAACGTACGAATATCACTTTCTTCCTCTCTCTTATATGCCTATTTACCCCCGTCCTGAGAACCCTTCTTATACCTTTTTATGTCCATAATAGAATTATCATTATACTCTCTCTCTTTCTTCCCTTCATCTGGGCAAGTTCTCAGGAAACGCACACACGCACGCACGCTCACACACACCACCACACACACACACACACACACACACACACACACACACACACACACACACACACTCGCACACACACACACACACACACACACACACACACACACACACACACACACATACACACACACACACACACACATACACACACACACACACACACACACACACAACACACACACACACACACACACATATGTGGGCGCAAGAGTACATGCGCATAAATGCGCACTTTCTCTTTCTCTCTCTCCTCTCTCTCTCTCTCTCTCTCTCCTCTCTCTCTCTCTCTCTCTCTCTCTCTCTCACCACAACACAACATATACACACATATGGAAAAAAATGCACATGTATATATAAACTAAGAAATGAAACAGAGATTTCATTTGTGAATTTAAGCAGGCACTGGTTGCTATACATGGCTGAAAGGGTAATCATGAATAAAAGGATGAAGAACAATAAAACGTGAAACAAGAGAAGATATATTTCACTTTATCAGGTTGGAGCAGCCACACTGTGCAGTAGACTTACTTCAGTGGCATTGGTGTCCTTGGACACAGCTAAAAAAAAAACTGCCATTTGATGGCAGAGAGAGATGGGTTGGAAGTTTGAGAAAGGGGTGGGATGTGTTTGTGGGGGAGAGGGAGTGTTGGCAGGGGAGGGGGGGGGGGGAGTATTTCCGCAGGTACACACACTTTGATGGTCGTTAAACAATGCTTGTTTCCCCCTATGTTCTGTCCTGTTGTGATTCAGTTTTGGATAGTGAACAGTCTTCTCATGTAAAAAATGACTGGACATCTAGCCAACTGACGGACAGCCCCTATATGGCCCCTCTTGATCTCCGGGTCTAAAGATATGAGCTGACAGAACATGACAGAAGGCAGATTGTGTTTTCCAAAATGGCAGGAGAGAGTCTCTGAACTTATGTTTGCTGATTCACCATGTTTCATCACAAATAAACTGGTAGACTTTTATTCACACTCAACACACGCATGCACACACACACGCGCGTGCGCGCGCGCGCGCGCGCGCACACACACACACACACCACTCACTCACTCACTCACTCACTCACTCACTCACTCACTCACCCACCCACTCAGTTACTCATAAACACACACACACACACACACACACACACACACACACACACACACACACACTCACTCACTCACTCACTCACTCACTCTCCTACCCTTCCAGTTACTCATAAACACAGACACAGATGCACACACACACACACACACCACACACACACACACACACACACACACCCCACACAGAGCCCCCCCCCCCCCCCCCCACACACACACACCACCCACACACACACTCACACTCACACACACACACACACACACACACACTCACACACTACACACACACACACACACACACACACACACACACACACACACAACTAGAATAATTGACAAAATGAAAGTGCATGCTGTTTATTTC
>CM065741.1:46582030-46654530 GCA_033310375.1 Conus canariensis | reverse complement strand
GTTGACACTGTGGGGTTATTGTGTGGTGTTATGGGGGTTCAGAAACCTGTTTGGAATCGTTGACACTGTGGGGTTATGGTGTGGTGTTATGGGGGTTCAGAAACCTGTTTGGAATCGTTGACACTGTGGGGTTATTGTGTGGTGTTATGGGGGTTTAGAAACCTGTTTGGAATCGTTGACACTGTGGGTTATTGTGTGGTGTTATGGGGGTTCAGAAACCTGTTTGGAATCGTTGACACTGTGGGGTTATGGTGTGGTGTTATGGGGGTTCAGAAACCTGTTTGGAATCGTTGACACTGTGGGGTTATTGTGTGGTGTTATGGGGGTTCAGAAACCTGTTTGGAATCGTTGACACTGTGGGGTTATTGTGTGGTGTTATGGGGGTTCAGAAACCTGTTTGGAATCGTTGACACTGTGGGGTTATGGTGTGGTGTTATGGGGGTTCAGAAACCTGTTTGGAATCGTTGACACTGTGGGGTTATTGTGTGGTGTTATGGGGGTTCAGAAACCTGTTTGGAATCGTTGACACTGTGGGGTTAGTGTTGTGTTATGGGGGTTCAGAAAACCTATGTGGGATACTTCAGTAACCAACAGGGGTGAGTTCCAGTCCTAAGCACCCAGCACAAACATGGACATCTTCATGGTAGATGAGTTGACCCTGAAGTGTAGTTCCCATTCCCGTGTAAGTTCCATTTTCTGCTGTACTCGTGTTTGCTGACACAGAGTTTTGCAAGCGTAATGATGTGATGTTTTTTTTTTTTTCTGTGATGATAGCGGCTCCTTAGCAGCCTAGATGAGTGTTCTGTTCAGATTTTTCTCTTACTGAAGCACTTAAAAAATTCTTTTTATTTTATTTTTTTACACTTGAAACGGAAGTCCATATTGGTTTCACCTGTTTGCAGTTAAAGATGAAATGCTGTATGTAGTCTTTGACCCCTCGCGTGACTGTGCAGTATTTTTTTTTCTTTTTTGTCGTCTCATATGAATGGACATGGGCCTAAGTCAATCCATTCCATGCCGTCAGTGTTGTGATCTTGGTCAGTCTCATGCCTGTGGGCATTGCCAGGTCCTCAGTGGAGTGCAGCTGGAGTGTGGCGTGGTGCAAGGTGTCCACTGCTTGCCTGTTGTGGCCCCAACTGTGTGTTGGCCATGGTCTGTGCCTGTTTCTTTCTGGGGGTGCACAGCTTTGCTGGTTTGTTTGTTTTCTGCCTGCTAGTCTTGGCCCTTGTGCTGTGCACTGTCACTGTGTTTGTCTCTGGAGAGCTGTCAGTCACAGAGCCCCCAGAACAATGCCACGGCTTCAACTGAAGTCAGACAGGTCATACCCCCACTGGAGTTAAAGCTGTGTGGTCCGAGACAGTGGTGTGAACCAGGTACAGGTTCCACACGGGCAGTGTCCAGTGATGTGCGTTGAATGGTGTCACTTACTGTCAGCAGTCGGGTGTCTTGACTGTCGTTGGCAAAACCTTCAACACAATGGTGTTTGGGTCGGCAAGGAGGTTTCGGCAGGTGACCTGGAAGTATGAGCTTTCTCCTGCCTGCCCTCTTAGAGTATGCGGCAAGATGCGTGCAAAATGCGCAGTGTGAGGACCAAGGTGGCTCAGCTTTCACTGTGATGCGTCTGAGGCAGGTGTAGTGTGAGGATCAAGGTGGCTCAGCTTTCACTGTGATGTGTCTGAGGCAGCTCAACAGACGTGGCCATGTGTTGTCATAGCCTGTCTAACACTGGTAAGTGTCTGAGGCAGCCCAACAGACCTGGCCATGTGTTGTTATGGCCTGTCTAACACTGGTAAATGTCTGAGGCAGCTCAACAGACCTGGCCATGTGTTGTCATGGCCTGTCTAACACTGGTAAGAGAGGGAGGAGTGGTGGAGTGGGGCCAGCTCTGTGGATCAGTAGGAACTACCTGATGTTGGGCGTTGTTCAGTGCAGAGGGGCTCTGACACAAACGTTCCCAGGCTGAAGTGAGTTGCAGTGAGAACTTCCCCATTGGCTTTTTTAAAAAAGTACTTATTTATTTGTAATAAGTTCAAATGTCTTGTGGGGAGGAGAGAGATGAGCCGGGTGTTGAAAAGTGCTATATGACATAAAACAGCGGTATGGCAAGAGAGGGGGGGGAAGGTGGAGGGGAGGTGGTGGTGGTGATGGATGATGGTGGTGATAGTGTGTGTGTGTGTGTGCGCACGGGTGCGTGTGTGCTCGTGTGTGCGTGCATAAGTTTGTTTGCTGATTTCCTAACAGGTGTGCAAGGCACATGAAATATGATGTAGTGAATGGTGCCATCATACTATGCAGGTCTCTTGTCTCTCACCTATCAAGTTCACTGTATCAGTAAAAGACACGGGTTTTGTTTGACAGCGTTGTGGGAAGCATGTCATGCATATGTCATAATGTATCGTCATTGTGAAACCGTTTTGTGTGTGCATGTCCAGTGTTGATCAGGCAGAACACAGTGAATAGCAATGGCTCAGGGACATGGTGATGGAATAGTTCATGTGTGGGGCCGGAATAGCTCAGTGGTAGAGCGCCGGACTAGTAATCCAAGGGTTGCGGGTTTGAATCTCCGCCGGGCCATTTCAGTACAGGGGATTTTTCCCTTGGAGTTAACATAGGTTCTGACTCCATTTCCCATACAGTCCTGCGAATGAGACTCTAAACCGAGGTTCCGTGTGTGAACGCACGCATAACATCTTGCACTCACGTAAAATCCCATCACCAACTTTCGGAAGAGAAGGCCAGTTTGGCCGTTGGTATGGATGACACGTTACACATAGCATGCACCTTCCCCGGAGATGGAGTATGGCTGTCTTAATGGCGGGATAAAAAACGGTCATGCACACAAAACTCCACTCCCTTTGTTGGACAGATGGAATTAATACTTGCCAGTCTATATAGGGAGTGTCGGCAGGAGTATCAGCCTGTGTATGCAGAAGAAGAAGAAGAAGTTCCTGTGTGTTGTGTGTGAAGCTGCGGGATGACCAGAGGGAGAAAGGACGGAGGGACTGGATGGTGTGGAGACGATCAGACCAGACAGAAGTATTTACAAAGAAAATCAGTTGGTTCTTTTTTCTCACTACCACCTTTCCCTTGGAGATAAAACAGAAGAGGTGGTAAGGGGCAGTATGCAGAGTGTGTGCGTGTATGTGTGTGTAGTGTGTGTGTGTATGTTTGTGTGTGCATATGTTTGTGTGTGTGTGTGTATGTTTGTCAGTACAACCTTCAGTTAATCTGACAATAAATTGGTTTCAGTCAGTCAGTCAGTGTATGTGTGTGTTTGAGGTCAGAGGAAAGTGCAAAGAAAAGGTAGAGGATGTTGGAGGCTAAAGACTTGAAGAAGGAAGCAATATATGAATATAGGATAAAGGCTATGAAGGTAGTGATGAAGGTTGGAGACAGATAGGAGAGACAGATGATGGTGGAGAGGAACAACAAATCCTAGATTAGAGAGAAGGTCTGGAGAAGGAGAGTAAAGACTTGGGGGAGGAAAATAGCAGCCTAGTCAGATGAAAGAGGATTGTAGAGGAGAGAAGGGAAGGCCACAGTAAAGGTAAAGGATTTGGAGGGGAGACAGGGAAAGACATAGCCAGAAGCAGGAGGATTATGGAGGGGAGAGAATGGAAGACCTATGCAGAGGAAAGAAGATTATGGAGAGAGAAGGGAAGACTATGCAGAGGAAAGAGGATTATGGAGAGAGGAGAGAAGGAAGACCTATGCAGAGGAAAGAGGATTATGGAGGAAAAGGGAAGACCTATGCAGAGGAAAGAGGATTATGGAGGGGGAAGGGAAGACCTATGCAGAGGAAAGAGGATTATGGAGGGGAGAAGGGAAGACCTATGCAGAGGAAAGAGGATTATGGAGAGGAAGGGAAGACCTATGCAGAGGAAAGAGGATTATGGAGAGGGAGAAGGGAAGACCTATGCAGAGGAAAGAGGATTATGGAGAGATGCAGGAAAGAGGAAGGAGAAAAAGGAAGACCTATGCAGAGGAAAGAGGATTATGGAGAGGGGAGAAGGGAAGACCTATGCAGAGGAAAGAGGATTATGGAGAGAGAAGGGAAGACCTATGCAGAGGAAAGAGGATTATGGAGAGAGAAGGGAAGACCTATGCAGAGGAAAGAGGATTATGGAGAGGGGAGAAGGGAAGACCTATGCAGAGGAAAGAGGATTTATGGAGGAGAGAAGGGAAGAAGGAACCTATGCAGAGGAAAGAGGATTATGGAGAGAGAAGGGAAGACCTATGCAGAGGAAAGAGGATTATGGAGAGGGGAGAAGGGAAGACCTATGCAGAGGAAAGAGGATTATGGAGAGGGGAGAAGGGAAGACCTATGCAGAGGAAAGAGGATTATGGAGAGGAGAGAAGGGAAGACCTATGCAGAGGAAAGAGGATTATGGAGAGGGGAGAAGGGAAGACCTATGCAGAGGAAAGAGGATTATGGAGAGAGAAGGGAAGACCTATGCAGAGGAAAGAGGATTATGGAGAGAGAAGGGAAGACCCTAAGTAAAGAGTAGAGGATTATGGAGAGAGAAGGGAAGACCTATGCAGAGGAAAGAGGATTATGGAGAGAGAAGGGAAGACCTATGCAGAGGAAAGAGGATTATGGAGAGAGAAGGGAAGACCTATGCAGAGGAAAGAGGATTATGGAGAGAGAAGGGAAGACCCTAAGTAAAGAGTAGAGGATTAAGGAGAGAAGAGAATGGAAGATCTGTGTAGAAGAAAGAGGAATATGTACACTGAGGCACACACACACACACAAACACACAAATGCTCATGCATGCACGCGCGCGCGCACGCACGCACGCGCGCGCACACACACACACACACACACACACACACACACACACACACACACACACACACATTTTAGTCATCTGTAAGCACATACAAATCAAACATTTCTTTACATACCTCTGATTTTAAACAGTATCAAGCACCATGACTTTGCTCTGATTTTACTTTTCACCTTGCAAAAACTCGTATCAAATTGCATGAGAGCTCTGAGGTACTGACATACGTTTGTCCCATGCCTTTGCTTTCTGTCCCCTCGCTTCTAGTTTCTAGCTGCCAGGGGAGATGTGTCCCATAATGACTGGTAAAAAAAGATCTAAAGCTTTGATACAACTATAATTGTGGTGCAGACAGTGTTAGGTAGGTACCCAAGGTCTGACCAGCATGTTGAGCTAATGCTCAAGTTAGACATCGGCCACGTTGTATCCATGAGACTTGCGTTCTATCCTTTCATCTTATTCATCCATTGATTTATCCATCTAGAGGCGTAAATCCTGTGCTGTGCATTCTCATAGCGTAGCAGACGTGGTGTGCATTAATTATATAGACTAGTCTGCGCGCAGTGACACCACTTTTGATGACACTGAAACCATGGAAACCTGGGTCCCTGGCAGTCAGCTAGCTCTACAGGCGGCATGAATTGTAACTGTACATACTTCCCAGTTCAGGTTGCATGGGTTCTGCAAACAGTATGAAGTGTAGAACATATTCTTTTCAACTGTTGGGACTTGCATAATGTGAGACATAAATACGAGACCGTAGACTTCATGAAAACCTTGTTCAGAGATGCCCCACCTGATGTGATCTTCAAATTTCTGCAAGAGATTAACATGATGCAGCCAGGTGTTATAAATGGGCATATTTCTTGGTTATCAATAGAAGAAATGTTTTGTTTGAGAGTTACTTTCCCCCTTACCTCCATGATTGATGAATCTTTTGTTTATTGTGTGTAAACTCTTTAAAATGTGAATGCCTCAGAACCTGCATAATTATACATATGTAACTGAAGTCACAAAAATAAATGAATTTTATTTGTTACCACTGTATCGGACCAAAAAGCCCATATTTGTTCTAAACCAGTATTTTGCACAATTATTTTTAGTGCCATTTTGAATCTTCTGTTGGCCAAACCTTGAATATTTATTGTTTTGGCAAAAAGTGTGAGAAAAACTGTATAATCAACAACAAAAAAAGTAAAGTCTGTAAGCTCTCATTTCATGTAGCACATGCTTAGGATATTTTCTGTGCAAGCTTGCAACTATATGAAATGACTGACAGCGCCGACCTCCCTTGAACAGTCGTCTTCTTTGTTGCACTCTTTGTCATTGTCTGAGTTTTGATCTAAATTGTCATTCTACGAAATTCAGACATCACGATTGATATCTTGTTAATAACTGCATTTCTGTGATAAATTTTACTGAAAATGTATAAGAATCATCATCTGGTAGTCCGATTCAACAGAGTAGTTTTTGATCAAAAGGGGTCAACGGCCATATGGTGAGGAAAGCCAGTTGTGTTTTGAATCAATTTTCAAAGACAAAGTTTTCCGCTCAGACAGTTTTAAATAATTAAATCTGTACGTGTGAAAAGAGTGAAATGCCTGCTATTCATTCATTACAAAATTGTTTCATGCTGTTTGGTATTTCTTATCGCAACAGAGAAAAATATGACACAAACTCATTAAAAGTGGGGTTGGCTCTCCGACTATAATGATCAATAATGTAATACAGCAACAAAATTTACTGATAGGCTTCATTTTATTCCTTGGGTTCTGAGGTTTTCATCGATAGTAAATATGTTTGAACACTTTGAACGGACGGTGAGCCAGACGACACAGGAACTGTGACAGGTAGCACAAATTTCTGTCAGTTCCTGTCTAGCGAGGCGTTTGTTGTTGTTGTTGTTGTTGTTGTTGTTGTTGTTGTTGTTGTTGTTGTTGTTGTTGTTGTCTTCAATTTAACGTCTTTCCACATTAAGTGATATTAGACGAGAGGCGGTTTGTCTCCAACACTGTGTTGCTGGCTTTGCGGTTCGGCTTGCCACTATGTTTTTAAAGGCGCTGACTTATAACTAACAAGACAACAACAACAATTTTATGATTTAACTAACAAGACTACCGCCAAAGAACGACTTGCCCTTAAAGGCTTTTGCTGTGAGAACCTAAATCTCAACTATTCTTTATAACTAAAATGATATTTTCTGGTTTTACTGACAGTCGTTATTGACAGGTATTTCATGATTGCTTGAACACTTAATTTGAAAGAGTTTACGTATGGTTTTTGCCATGAGCTTTTCAATGCTGACTTCCAAAAACGACAGTGCAGATTCAAAGATGGCACAAAATGCAGAAATGGTTTTCTCATACTGGGTTCAACATTCTTACTGTGAAAATGCTAAAAACTGGTGTACGATAAGATACAAGCAGAATTGTTACTGTCATAAAATGTCTTATTTTTTTTATATGCATATAATCATCACAATAACTAGCTGTTGTCTTTTGAATATAAACCGTTACCAGTTGACTGCTCTTCGAATGAATCTTTGTGGT
The DNA here is from genome assembly GCA_033310375.1 of Conus canariensis. Classification (NCBI taxonomy): domain Eukaryota; kingdom Metazoa; phylum Mollusca; class Gastropoda; order Neogastropoda; family Conidae; genus Conus; species Conus canariensis. Next base: position 46,647,197 of record CM065741.1, on the reverse strand, counting down.
GTGTTTTACTGTGGCTGCATAGTGAACTGATGTCTGTGGTGTGTTACATTGTGGCTGTCTAGTGGACTGATGTCTGTGGTGTTATACTGTGGCTGTCTAGTGGACTGATGTCTGTGGTGTTACACTGTGGCTGTCTAGTGGACTGATGTCAGTGGTGTTACACTGTGGCTGTCTAGTGAACTGATGTCTGTGGTGTTACACTGTGGCTGTCTAGTGGACTGATGTCTGGTGTTTCACTGTGGCTGTCTAGTGGACTGATCTCTGTGGTGTTACACTGTGGCTGTCTAGTGGACTGATGTTGTGGTGTTACACTGTGGCTGTCTAGTGGACTGATGTTGTGGTGTTACACTGTGGCTGTCTAGTGGACTGATGTGGTGGTGTTTCACTGTGGCTGTCTAGTGGACTGATCTCTGTGGTGTTACACTGTGGCTGTCTAGTGGACTGATGTCTGTGGTGTTACACTGTGGCTGTCTAGTGGACTGATGTCTGTGTGTTACACTGTGGCTGTCTAGTGACTGTTGTCTGTGGTGTTACACTGTGGCTGTCTAGTGGACTGTTGTCTGTGGTGTTACACTGTGGCTGTCCAGTGAACTGATGTCTGTGTTGTTACTCTGTGAACAGCCCCAGTCAGAGGAGGACATGTGGCTGGATCTCCACACTGGATGCCCCCTGGTGTCTCAGGCTCCTCCAGGGGTGGGAACCATGTCGCCCTCCAGGCCCCACCAGCAGTGGGGAGGGATGTGGAGTTGCAGGAGTCAACACCCCCCGGTGTCCCTGGCCCCTACAGGGGAAGGAGGGATAGTTGCAGTTTTTCCCCGTATGTCAGTATGGGTGCTGCTGGCCGTAGGGCCAGGGCCGGTAATGTTAGTGCCCCTTCTGCTGTCCCTGCTAGAATAGGTACAGACATTCACACAGACAACATCGTCCAAAACACAGGCAAGCAGACACAGTCAAAAAGTTCAAGCTGGGAGTTCTTGTCGGCAAACTCCACACAGCACTCACACACCAACAGACAAACCAACGACTCACAGGACTTCATGTCGGCACGAGAGGGTCCCTCCCTGCCCCATGATGCTCCGCCCACCTCCACACCGGTCAGGACCCCTGGACAGCAGCCTCCCTCTGTGCCAGGTTCATCTAATAGCAGGGAAGGGCAGGGGGTAGGGGACAGGGAAGAGAGGGAGGTGGAAGTTCAAGGTGGGAATGGGGGAGGGTTAGGGCGTCGGCCCTCGGCTCCCGTAGTAGAGCGGCCCTTGCGTCGCTCTACCCGGGTGCGCCGAGCCCCTGTGAGATACCAGTCTGTTGATTTCCGGAGGGAGGGCTACCTCCGTTGTCAGGAAAAGGACAGGAGAAGAAGGGTGGGCGCTGATTCTTCACAGCCTGAGGGCATGACGCCATTAGGAGTAGGCCATAGAATGAGCGGGGTGGGGGGGGGGGGGGTAGAGTAGATGTGTAGGGTTTAGTGAAGGGTAGGAGTGACGGGCATGGGGTCTAGAGAAATATGGGATTAAATTCTGTAGTGTTGATCCTGTGATGGGAGTAACTAGCATTAGCGCTAAATCCATTAGAGCAGGATGTTCTTTCTTCTTTCGCCAGGCACAGCCGTAGTTTCTCAAATAACTTGAGTAATGTGATTTTTTTTTCTCAAGATAAATTGTTTTCATTTGAAAAAAAAGAAGAAAATAAAGTAGGTATATAATTGCAAGCTGATTTTGATAGTTTACATTTTAAGTGTGATAAAGACTAACTTATCTTTTTTTTTTTTTTTGTAATAGGTTGTAAACCTAAAGCAACAATTTAGTTTAAAGTATAGGAATGATGTAGGCCAGGGCCCAGGCCTTAGATAATTGTATGATTGTAGGTTTAGCTTAGGTCAGTTTAGGGAGGCCAGCAGCACCACTGGGATTCTCTTTTTGTCCTGTTGTGGCTTCTTCTTGTTCGCCAGTGGCTTTTCTTACATTTTTCTTTGTCGTCATCTTTCTAGTGGACAATGTTTGCTTATTTATTGTGTTCGCATTCATTTACTTCTTTATTTTGTTTATTTCTTTAAGATGGGGAAAAAAATCTTGAATGCATCCTTTTTCTTTTCTTCCTTCCGTTTCTCTCTCTCTCTCTTCTGTCTCTGTCTGTCTGTCTGTCTGTCTGTCTGTCTGTCTTCTCTCTCTCTCTCTCTCTCTCTCTCTCTCTCTCTCTCTCCCTCCATCTCTGTCCATCTGCCTGTCTGTCTTCCACCCTCCCTCCCCCCCATTTCTCTCTCCGTCTCTGCCATTTCTCTCTGTCTGTCTTTCTCCCCCCCCCCCCCACTTCCCCCTCCCTCTGTCTTTCTGTCTCTATCTTTCTGTCTCTCTGTCTGTCTGTCTCTCTCCCCCCCTCTCTCTCTCTCTCCCCCTCCCTCTCTCCCTCTCTCTCTCTCCACTGAAGCCACATAACAGAACCTCAACCAGAGCATCCGCATGGGTGTACCAGCCCATATTTCATGACTGCAGAAAGAAAAGAATATGGGGTGGTACACCCATGGAGATGCCCCCGTGGAGGTTCTGTCGTGTGCCATCAAATGGGGTAGAGTTCACAGCAGAAACCTCATGACTTGATTTCACCACTTTATACCACTTCCCTCGCCCCCTCTTCACGCTCAACTTCCTTGTCTTACCCATCTACCCACTCCCCCTCCCCATTCTCGTTTTTCCTCTCATTCTACTCAGACTGCCACTTGTTTGCTGTAAGTTCAACCCTTACCTGGCATGTATTTTGTTCACACCATTCCTATAATCTCCATTTTTCTCATCTCCTCAACTTGTTTTTGTTTAAAAATCCATGTTCCAGCTTGACCATTTATCCTTACTTATTACTGCTGTTCCTATTTTAAAGAGTTGTATGAATAAATGACTTGTGAGTTGATTTTAATGTGGTGACAGCCCTGATATGGCCCTTTGCGGTCGGCTGGGCAATAAGAAACCTTACCTTACCTTACCTTACCTTACTGCTGTTCCTATTCTCGCTTCACTTAACACCTGTCTCTTTCCACTTGATTTTCTAATCACCCCTGACTCCTACCTGCAAGGTTTTGCTTTCTTTTTCTCATACTCGCTTCCCTTCCCAAGCCCACCTCTGCACATACATGTCCATCTACAGCTCTCTGTACTGGGTGATGTGTGAGAGGGGAAGGCGCCTGTTTCTTCTCTTCCCTTCCCAAGCCCACCTCTGCATGCATCTATAGCTCTCAGCTTACCAATTGTTGTTATTCCCTTTTTCTTGTTTCTTCACCGAACATGTTACATTTCACCCCAGCCACCATCATTTCTCACCCCTGACCTCTTTCAACTGCCACTCATTGTCTTACCTGCCTCCAGTTTCTTACGCTTCTTTTGCCTTCATTGGAGGGGCTCACTCCCACGTCTAACAAGCCATAAGCCCTTTCATACTCCTTCCAAATCCATTCACGTCCATTTAACCCAGGTCTTAATCCATTTCCATACCCACTATTTATCCATAATTGTCGGCTTTCTTCTTCAGCTTCTCTCTCCCACTTGAAATACGAAAACCTGCCACCATTCTTTGTCTCCTGTTCTGCCAACACACATTCTGCTGTCAACTTTTTTTTTTTTTTTTCTATTTCCATGCTTCTATTTTCCCCTCTCAGTATTTGACTACCAGCTTAAAGTCGTACTGAGAGATATGCCACCTGACGTGTAGTTTTCACAAGAGGATTATTTTTCTTTTGATCTCATTCACATCTGTGTCATGGCAGATACATATAAGATGAAGTGTATGCTCTTCCCATAGCCTTTGTATTACGTCTCTGTTGATTGGGTTTGTTGATGAGTTTTGAATGAAAGTGGACTGAGGTCTGTGGTGTTACACTGTGGCTTTTCACGTTCTCTGCCTTGTTGTGCGGCCATGTTGAGGCCCGTCGTTCTGGCTTGTTTTTTTTTTTAAATCTCTTTTCTTATTAATTAGTAGTCTTTATGTGTCTTTTCATCCGTGATGTGGTTGGCTGGACTGCAAAAGCCATGACGTGAGTTTGTGTGAAAACAGATCCAGTTTAAAGGCTATTTGAAAGAAACTGGTCTGTTTATGTTGTTGTGTGTGTAAGTGTGTACATGTGTGGTTTTGTTTGTTTTCACAACAAACATGCATACAGATGCTGATGTGACTGCCCTTATTGTGCTGGTTCCAATCTCATTCACTTTTGTGGAACTGTGTGTGGTGGATTTTTTCATTGCTTAAAACAACATTTAAGGTTTTGACTTTCCATGTACATAGTTTTGATATTTCTTGTTTTTGATTGTGTAGTTAATGCCTTTGAAGCTTAATTTTCATACTCCTTGTCCACTAGAAGAGTGATCATACATTTTGTATGAAAATGTTTTGAAACTGTTGAAAATTCTTTCTCAGATTTTTGTTGCTACATTTGAGTAAGTGAAGCCACAACTTTTGGATGTTTTTTGACTTTTCTTGTACATAGTTCTTAAAGGGAGCAGAGCCACAATTTTTTGGTGTGTTCTTTCTTTTTCCATTTAATGTGTTGTCTTAATTGCCTTGGAGGGGAGGTTTGCGACTTCTAGAGACGATGAATTTGTCAGAAATTCACTTTGAATTTTCTTGTATATTAAATGAGCATTATTTTCCGCTCTGTTTAGGTATTTTAGCTTGTAACACTGTTATTTTTCACGAAAAGATCTGAATATATGGAGAAGCAGCAGGAACACCAGAGGACAGAAATGCTAGGAAATCATCATGAGCTGGGGGGGAGAGAAAACAAATGAAGAGTGCAGCATCAGATGAGAATAGCAAGTTTGATGACATGCGAAAAGTGAACAGAAAAGTAAACATGGGACAATGGGGCATAGGAAAAAAGTTAAGTTATCAGAAGTAACAAATAGAATTGAAGTGAAAGGGAAAGGGAGGGAATAACTTGGTATGCAGAACATTTGTGGGGATCTGCCCGTTTTGGAAGTCCTATTCAAAACGTACAAACAGGAATAGTTGGAAGGTAGAATGAAATGCTACACACAAACAAAAAATGTTGCTAAAAATGGCAGCAAGATGACAAAAAATGTTGCAAAAAATGGCAGCAAGATGACAACAAGCAAAGGATGAAGAGCAGAAAAGTGGCATAACCAGGACTGAGAGAGGTAGTGGAATGCAGATGGATTTTAACAGAATGCGTTGGAACAGCTGTGGGAATGGTCAGTAAATCAAATATCGATGGCAGTTCAAAATCGCAGTTTTTGCCTATTGATGGGACACTCCCACAGTATCTTTCTGCTTCTCTGTCCACCTATCAAACTTCTCGGTCTCTTCGCTCATCTTCTCAAAAACTTCTGAAAATTCCTAGGCGCTCGTTAAAGACAGTCGGTGAGAGAGCATTTAGCTTTAGTGCGCCCACTCTTTGGAATTCTCTTCCTGACAGCTTACGTGACCTGCCTACAGTATCTAAATTCAAGTCGGAGTTAAAAACATACTTCTTTAGGAAAGCCTTCTTCAACCATAATATCTGAATGCTGTGTCTATTATTATGACCTGACTTTTTATGTACTGCATGCATAACTGTATTGTTTACGCTTGAACCGATGAACTTGATAAGTGCGCGCGCTCGCGTGTGTGTGTGTTGTGTGTGTGTGTGTGTGTGTGTGTGCGTGCGTGCGTGCGTGCGTGCGTGCGTGAACACATGTTAGTGCGAGTGTTTGAGTGTGTGCTGAGCGCAATGAGTTGATCCCAAGAATTGCGCTATATAAAATCCATACATTATTATTTTATTTATTAAATTCAGAGAGAGCTATGATACTGAGTTTCGAGGGCTTGGGCACCGGAGGTCAGTGAGGGAAGCACAAGAATGGGACTTGGTTGACTCAAACAGTGGAAACACAGGGTCTGAGGGCTGGTGAAAATATTTTAAGATTTGACAGGGTGAGAACGAAAGCAAAAGTGAAGTAGGTATTCTGAGAAAAATGGGACACCAATGAGGAAAACAAATGAGAGGATTTGAAAAGTCGAAATGGATCAATGGACAAAAAAGAAGCGACATACTGCATGAAAACTAGTTGCCTCGAGTTCGTAGGGATTTCACAGTGAAGAGTGCCTGTGTGTGGAGATGGAACAGGGTAGACAGCAGAGCATATTATTAAAATGGTAAACCTTGACCGTTGAAATCAGAAGGCAATGCCAAAAATAAGCTCAGGAGGACAAAACAGCAAAACCTTTTTAAGGTATGTAGCCGGGTGCTAACAGTGTATATTTCTTGGTCACCCGTCGTAAACGAGATATTTTGTTCATGAGTTATCTTCCCCTTACCTCCCTTGGTTGAATCTCATTTTTATTGTGTAAATTCTTTAAATCATGAATACCTCAGAACCTACATAGTTGTGTATACGCCGCTGAAGTCACAAAAATTAGTGTATTCTATTCATTACAATCGTGTTGGACCGAGAAGCCCATATTTTCCCCAAAACTGGTATTTCGACCAAATTAATCTTGGCGCCATTTTGAATTGTCTGACGAACAAACCATAAATAATTCTTGATTTCACAAAAAGTATGAGAGAATCCAAAGAATCCATGAATGCGCATTGAAAGTAAAGTCCATAAGCTCTCATTTCATATATCGCATGCCTATGATCTTTTCTGTACAAGCTTGCGACTATACGAAATGACTGACGGCGCCGGTCCCTTGAACAAGTCCCCTCCTTTGTTGATTGTCGGAGTTCTGATCTAAATTGTCGTTTCATGGAATTCGGACTTTTCCCAATCGAAATCTTTTTAATGACTCCATTTCTATGATAGAAGCAACCGAAAATATACAAAAGTTATCATCCGATGGACCATTTCAACAGAAACACTTTATCGAAGATCGTGTTCGAAGCACATGGCGACGGCCATGTGACGATAAAGCAAGTTGTGTGTTTTTTTTTAATCAAATTTTAAACGCAAAGTTCTCCGCTTGGACGGCATCTTGGATAATGAAATTTACATGTATAAAAAGAGCGAGATGCCAGCTTTTCATTCATTACAAAAATATTTCATGTTCAGTATTTTTCATCGAAATAAAGGCAAATATGACGTGAGCTCGTTAAAAGTGGGTTCATTCTCGGACTTTAATCATCAATAACTTTACACAGCCACAGAATAGTCAAATATGACTTACTGCATTTTATTCCTTGGGTTCTGAAGTTTTCATCGATGTCAAATATATTTGGATACTTTGAACGTACGGCGAGCTAGACAGCGCAGAAGCTGAAACAGATAGCACAAATTTTGTCATTTGCTGTCTCGTGAGGCTCATTTTGAGTGCGGCGCTGTGTTGTCTTCTTTGCGGTCCGGGCAAGCTGTATATATATTTGAGGGCGCGGCGTGAGTGCGAGCCAAAGACTACCGTGAATGAAAGACATGTCCCTAAAAGCTTTCGCTATGAGGACGTAAAACACAACTATTTTCACGGGTGAGTGCGAGCAGTGTTGCCTGGAGTGTTCCCGGCAGTGTTCGCGAGAGAGCGGTGAGTGCGCTGAGAGGAGAGAGAGAGAGAGAGAGAGAGAGAGAGAGAGAGAGAGAGAGAGAGAGAGAGCTCCCAGGGCTGTGTTCCTGGTTTGAGCTTATTATGGAAGGGCAATAAAAGGAGAAAAACTCCACGTCGTCCTCTTGTGTCTTCTTGACTGGCTGCTGTCCCTTGGTTCCTGCACATATCACCATCTGCCTGTCTTCACCTGCACACCCCTTACCCCTCCACACCATCACAGGTAAATAGCATTGAGAACTAAAGATGTGAGGAAAAGAGAAGTTACAGAGGGTACGGGAGGCCAAAGGAATATTATGGATACTGAGAAGCACAAAAATGACAAGATTTCAAAGAGATGAGAAAGCAAGAGATTGTTTGAGGGTTCTAAAATGGAATGAATGAGCGGGAATGAAATGGAAAGAAAAACGTGAGAATTGGAAGAAGAAATGGAATAGAATTTTTAATACAACAGCACGAACAGGAGTTGGTCAACGTTCATTCTCAATAAAGATCAGCACTTTCACCATAAACATTGCACGCATGCACATGTGCGTGCGCACACACACACACACACACACAACACAATCTCTCTCTCCCTCTCTCTCCACAAAGTATGAAGTGGATAGGGGTGGCTGGTTAGGATAGAAAGAGATGGACATAGCAGTGGACATAGCAGTGAACAGAGTACATGACCTCAAAAAGTATGACAGTGGATATGGTCTGCAATCTCACAAAGTATGACAGTGGGTAGGGGTGGTCGTTTAGGACAGAAAGAGATGGGCATGATGGGAATGGAGTTTACAAACAATGGCAATAACAAGGCATGAGGCCATTCCTGTTCATGTTCCCACTTGGAGAAAAATTACAGTTGGGGAAAACAAGAATGAGTAGGGATAGAAGTGAAAATACTGAAAGTGAAAAGGGATATGTTCAGGGAGAGCATGCTTGCACAAACGTGTGTACTCTGTGTGTGCGTGCGCACGCGCACGTGTGTGTGTGTGTGTGTCTGTAGTGTGCGTGTGTCACTGTATGTGTGCGCGTTTATGTGTACATATGCGAGCACGCAGGAAGGGTATGCAAGAAGATGAAAACGCAGTGACATGGAATAGCAGATGAAAGATTTAAGTGAGGAGATCATTCACATGGTCCATCACACATATTGTAGATGTGTAATACAACACCACCCAAAAACGTCACACAATGACATACATGTCCTACCAAGTCCACAAATCAGCAACGATGACGAGCACATCTGTTCAGATTGCACACAATTCGGATCGCTGAGATTTCCACTGAAAAGTAAGTGCCATAGGATATGCAAGCAGATGGTGTTTCACATGTTGATTTCTATCACGTTTTTCTCCAGCAAAGTCAAGAACAAAGACGGAGGTTCTGGGTCCCTGGCGCTGTGTCCTGGAGGCCGATGTCGAGAAGGAAGATGTGTAGACAGGATACAGGATCAGCAGACAGCAAGCAGAGTCAGGCAGCCAGGCATGAGGTGCCTAATGCCTTGGCTGGCAGGACAGCACACACCTGCTAAGGGGGGGGGGGGGGGGGGGGGGGGGGGGGGGGGGGGTTGTGGTGACACAGTGTAGGTCAGGCTGCCAGAAGTCCTGAATCTTTTTGCGGCCCTGAATCCAGTTTTACACATAGACATGGTCACCAACATGGGGATCATGCCAAGTTGTCGGCCGCTTGTTGTACCGGGCCCGTCACTGTGCCGCTTTGTGCAGACGATCATTGCCTCCTGGTGAGCTGCCCTGAGTCACTGCTGGTGGTGTTTACCCAGTCCTTGCCATTGTTGTGTTGGGACGTCCCAGGAGGTTGTCAACAGGTAGCCTGGGCTCCTGCCCAAACAGGAGGAAGTGTGTCACAAACCCAGTTGAGGCATGTGGCGGGTTGTTCGAGGCCTGCACCACCTCTGGTAGATATACTGGCCAGCGTCTCTTTGCCCAGGGGGGAAGGGTACGAGGCAAGTCAAGCTGTGAACAGTTCAGCCAGTCACACTGTGCATTCCCCTGAGGATGGTATGGCGTAGTTCTGGTCCTCTTAACGCTGTACAGCTGACACAGCTCCTGCTCCAATTTTGACTCGAGGTCACTGCCTTCACTGTTGTGGATTCTTTCAGGCACATCATAGTGCTGGAACCACTCGCATGCCAGGACGAGTGCACCTGTGGATGCTTCCTGGTTGTGTGTGGGGATGGCCTGAACAAACTTGCTGAAGACGTCGGTCAGGACTGGGACAGAGTCACAGCCATCGCTTGCAGGCTCCAACTTCATGAAGTCGGGCACTGGTGGAGTGGGCAAGGAACTGTTCTGCTGGGCTGTCTCCATCATCCCTTATCCAGTGCTGTGCTTCTGCGCCTATGGAACATGAAAGCGAAAACTGTGGCATCACAAGGTAGTCTACAATCTGAGTCTCACAAATAAGGGTGCGTAACTCAGAGTCTGTTGTTCAAATTAACAAAGATTAACCAGGCAATCTTTCGCTCCAAATCTTAGGCATTGCTGGGACATACGAGACGTGGCATAATTTTTGTGGCAGTAAGTAAATCTGTTTTGACTTCCTCAATCAACATAGCATAAGCCCAGGTTTCATAACTGACTGCGCCGAGCGTTGATGTGTCACACACATGTAGATAGAAAGAGTGGAGTTCTGGAGTACACAAAATACAGGCTGCAGAAAAATAAGCCTTGTCAAATTTGAATATCACTGACAGAAATATGCTCAGGAATCTTCCCCTCTATCTTTGAAAGATTCAAGTTATCAGTATGTGTTCATACTTCTCTTATTGGAAATGCTTTCAGTAGCAGGTTTGGAGGCGTGTATGTACCTACATGTCAATGAGCAGCATGCGTCTTTCCACACACATATGATGGGGCTTGGATGGCTGATATCGTTTACGTAACAACAGCGGTGGAGGAAGAACAGGTTGTTGTTGGTTGTCATCCATTGCCTCTTCAGACGTGGAGTCCAGCTTCTTTGAAGAAGAGTTCTGTTGCCTGCAAGAAGAGGTCAATTCTGTCAACTATCAAGATCACTGTGGTTCCACAAAACATGTAGAATGCACTTAATTGCTAAGGGAGCATAGTCCAATGTCATTGGACTTTATAATTCACTGACAGTTTTTTTTTTAAAGATGTTGTTTTTGCTTCCTGAATCCTCATTGATGCTCTAACACAATTGCTTCTTTCTGTCAAATATAACTCTCACTCTAATTGTTGGAAATATAACAAAAAATTTTTTCAAAAGATCATACAATTATGTAGATTAACTGAACTAATCTTAAAAACACACAGAAAGTAACTGTATGGAAAGAATAAGAGTGGAATAAGGAAAGGAGGGTGGAGGATGATTTTTTTCCCGTACAATGTTTTCATCCAAAATTACTGATCTAAAAGACAATTGAAGGTGGGATGATAGTTTTGTGGCAGGTGTTCAGTTAAGATCGTATTACTATTATAATCATCATTATTATTATCATTATTATTACTAGTACATATATAGTGCCTATCCACCATACGAGTCTAAGCTGTAAGGGCTTTACAATCTTCACTGTCCTTGACACGTGCTTCCTGTCTGGGTATAGCCAATGACCAGCCTGCTGGCACTACATTCAGTCATGTCCCGCCTCTTTCAGGCTGTCAGTCAATCACTACATTCAGTCATGTCCCGCATCTTTCAGGCTGTCAGTCAATCACTTTTTCATTCATATCTTCGTTCTTTCTGTGCAGGCTATGTGTACCTGTGTTATCCACTCCAACGGCCAAACTGGCCCTCTGTTCCGAACGTTGGCGATGGGATTTTACATGTGTGCAAAACGTGATGTGTGTGCATTCACACATGGAACCACTGTTTATAGTCTCTTTTGAAGGACTATTTTGACCCTACTCCCTCTCACCAACTTTTCTCCCTATCACCTCTGGCTCCCCATCCTCAGTGAAAATATTATTTACTCCTCCCTAAAATTGACTCACTATCCTGCTCAGACGAATGTACCCCAAATTATTTCACTCATCTTTCAAAAGCAGTAAAAGATGCAACGAAGACATTCCATCCATCACCATCAGTACAGAAGGCGTCTGCGATCTGCTCAGACAGCTACAACCCCACAAGGCTTCGGAACCAGACCAATTCCCAACCTCATCCTGAAAGAATGTGCCAGTAACCTTGGCCCAGCTATTTCAACTATGCTCCAGCTTTCCCTCAACAAGGAGACCTCCCGTCTGATTGGCTGAGTGCAAACGTCGCCTGTGTATACAAGAAGGGGGATAAGCACGCAGCAGAGAACTACAGGCCTATCTCTCACATCTGTCACCTGCAAACTTCTTGAACACATCATTTGCCGCCATATCCTCACCCACTTTGAAAAACACCACACTCTGACCACTCTCAACCATGGTTTCCGCAGTGGTTTCTCTTGTGAGACCCAACTTCTTTTGACCTCACATGACCTCCTGAACTCTTTTGACCAGAAACATCAAGTGGACGTCGTTATTTTAGATTTTTCTAAAGCGTTCAACACTGTCCCCAACAAACGTCTCCTTCACAAGCTGCACGAGTATGGAATCAGAGGTCCCCTTCATACCTGGTTATCCAACTTTCTCCAGTGCAGGAAGACGGCCGTTGTGACAGAGGGTGTCACATCTGAAGAGACCTCGGCGGATTCCGCGGCACCTCAAGGAACAGTGTTGGACCCGCTCCTCTTCCTGTGCCACATCAATGATCTCCCGGATTGAGTCAAGTCCCAAGTTCGCCTGTTTGCTGACGATTGCCTTCTTTACCGCCAGATCAACTCCCTACAAGACCATATTCAGCTTCAAGAAGACCTTAACCAACTCGAAACCTCGGCCACTGACTGGGGTATGAAGTTTAACTCCAGCAAGTGCTACATCCTCAGTATGCAGCTGCTTACCAGCTACATCTCCCTATGTAACGACCCCCCCCCCTTCAGTATGTCCACACAAACCCCTACCTTGGTATCCAACTCTCCGATGACCTGAAATGGAGCACCCACATCGCCCACACCTGCAAGAAAGCACACAGCACCCTTGGCTTTCTCAGGAGAAACCTGCGTTTCTGCCCCCTGCAATGCAAGAAGAATGCCTATCTATCCCTCATCAGACCAGCCCTCGAGTATGGCTCCATCATTTGGAGTCCTTACCTCAAACAAGACATTGACAGACTGGAAAGAGTGCAGCGCCTATCTGCTCGGTTCATAACCGGCAAGATTGCGCATGCGCGAGGATGCAGTTTGTTTTTCGTGAGCTCTTCTGGTTGTAGTGAAATTTAATCTTTTTTTTTCCCAATTCAAAACAATATTTTTTGACCAGAGACCCTTTCCCTTGACCCTTGCTGCAGTAAGGTAAGCAATTTCATCATCTCCTTACCTGACTATCGAAGAAAATCATCAAACCGGCTATATCCACGACCCTGTTCAGAATGTAAACAAACATGGCGGACCTCGTGCTCACAGCACTGCCCTGAAAACCTTGATTCCAATATTCCCCACGGGCTAATATACCTCTATGTTGACATCACGAAAACTCTCTATGTACACTGTACTCACCCTCCTTGTTATGTCTTTCACTTCAAACCGTGGGCAAGTGACAGTCCCACCAAATGGCCTGCAACCCCACGACCCCTCAAATGAAGACACGGACTCACAGCTACCCGTGTGGTGCTTGTGACCGAACTGTTACCTGGGACCAACTAGGTGTTGAGTGTGAGTCTTGTGACAGTGGTTCCACGCAGAATGCCAGCATATCGGCAGTGGATCCTAAGACCTCCTTGGCAGAAGCGATGTCACTTGGCACTGCGTTGTTTGCGCCAATGCCAACTACAGTACCGTTGCCTTTGACTTGCATGGTGTAGGTACCATCCCTCTTAGTGAAATATCTGACTCATCAAATTGCTCCAACATAAACAGCCCCTTCAAACCACTCCATACTTCCACACCCTCCAGAGCAAGTAAGCAAGACAAACACAGCAGACGACCCCTCCGCTTCCTGAATGTGAACTGTAACTCTATCGTTGGTAAGGTAGCCGAGTTCAGCAATCTTGTCCAAGCCACAAGACCAGACATCATTGTCGGCACAGAATCATGGCTGACCCAGTCCCAGTCGAACGCAGAGATCTTCCCCAGGGGCTTCACCATTTATCGCAGAAACAGACCACCAGGTGAATGGGATATAGAGAATGGTGGAGGTGTTTTTATCCTTGTCTCAGAAGACCTGACCTCCCATGAGATGCCTGAACTCTCCGCGGGTTACGAAAACCTTTGGGTGAAGATCAAGATGAAAGGACGGCGCACACTGCTAGTCTGCTGCTTCTGCCACCCCCACACAGAGTACACTGAGAGCATGAATGCCTTTGAGAAATCTGCCCGCCTTGCTTCCCACTCGTACAGGAATGCTATCATCGTTGCCGGTGGCGACTTTAACCTACCAGGCTGGCACTGGCCCACCAAGACGCTAAAGAAGGAATGCCCCAAACCAGATATCCACCGACAGTTTATGGACGCCATCATTGATGTAGGCTGGGAGCAGATGGTAATGGAGCCAACTAGAGGAAATAACACCCTGGACTTGTTCCTCCTAAACCACCCCAACCTTGTCCCACGAACTGAAACACTCCCTGGTATAGCTGACCATGACACGGTGTACATGGAGCTGCAGATCCATCCCCAAAGGAATGCCAACCCCAGCGACTCATTCCCACCTACACTGAGGAATGCAAGGAGCCACTTAAAAAGGCAGCACAGAAGATGAGCAATCACATCATGATCAAATTTGATGAGAAGAGCAATGTTGAGGAAGTATGGTCTGAAATCCGCATTGGCCTGAGCCAAGCCCTTTCAGATCACGTCCCCATAAGCAAACCAGACCCAAACCAAGCCTTCCCTGGGTTGACTATGAGACCAAGAAACTCATACGTAGACGAGACAGGATCCATAAGCGCATGAAGAAAAACGGAGATGAGGCCCTCCGACAGGAATTCAAGGCACTCAAGCGCCTTGTCCAGAAACGCCTACGTCGTGCCTACTGGAGACACGTAGAAGGCCTGATCTCTGACGAAGGAGAAGCCAGACCACCTCCAAGAAGAAGTTCTGGAGCTTCATCAAAGCGAGAAGGACAGAAGGAGTGGGCGTTTCTCCACTTAAAGAAGCCGGGAAACTTGTCTCCGACCCCAAGGAGCAAGCACAGATCCTGAATACCCAGCTCCACTCTGTATTCAGCCCCAAAGACACCATCACAGCTGAAGAGTTTGAACAGCGTGCCCCCCTGGACCAAAACTTCCAGACTACCCAGCATGCGACGACATCAACATCACCGAAGACGGCGTAAAGAAACATCTGCTCAACCTTGACCCTAATAAAGCCTGTGGCCCAGATGGCATTACTCCCAGACTTTTGAAGATGGTTGCAGAGGAGATCACTCCAGCCCTCATCCTACTCTACCGCATTTCATACTCCTCCAGTACCCAGCCGCAGGACTGGAAACATGCCAACATCACACCTGTCTTCAAGAAGGGAGAAAGATATAACGCAGCCAACTACCGTCCCATCTCCCTCACCTGCATAGCCTGCAAGCTGATGAACATATCATCACCAGCCACATCATGTCCCATTTTGAGAACAATGAGATTCTCTGTCCAGAGCAGCACGGCTTTCGCATGGACGGTCATGTGAGACTCAACTCCTAGGGTATGTGGACGAAGCGACCAGAGAGATCGAGAAGGGAAACCAGGAGGACACTATCGTCCTTGACTTCTCAAAGGCCTTCGACAAAGTTAGCCATACCCTACTTGTCCACAAACTACGTCGTTACAGCATCGTAGGCCGCACCAACGCCTGGATCAAGGACTTCCTTGCGGACAGACAGCAGGCTGTGGTGGTGGAGGGAACAAGATCCGACTTTCTACCTGTAGAATCGGCGTCCCTCAAGGCTCGGTCCTGGGGCCGAGTCTTTTTCTTCTCTATATAAACGACCTTCCTGATGGCATCAAGTCGAAAGTCCGCCTATTTGCCGATGATACCATGTGCAGCAAGACCATCACGAAGAAAAAAGACGAGCGAGTGCTGCAAGAAGACCTACACTCCCTTACCACCTGGGAGGAGAAGTGGTTTATGGAGTTCATCCACAGAAGTGCTAAACGCTGAGAGTTTCTCGGAAGCGGAACAAGATTGCCCCTGTGTATGAGCTACATGGACAGAATCTCGAAAACGTCAACACCACTAAATATACTGTGCACAAAAAGAAACGCATATTTTTATTTCAGTCATTTCATGCGTCATTTAGCATTCAAAATATTACAACCACAGAAGAAATAAGACATCAATCTACTGTTATGTCTATTTATTATGTCCGACTATTCCCACTGGACAGAGTTCCCTGCTATACGGGGCATGTTTCTGTCAAAATTTGCCTTAATATTTTCAGCGAAAAAAATATGCGTTTCTTTTTGTGCACAGTATACCTTGGTGTCAACATCCAGGACAATATGCAGTGGGAATCTCACATTGACTCCATCACGAAGAAAGCCAGCAAGACCCTAGGCTTCGTCCGGCGCAACCTCAAGATCGGCAACAAGAAAACAAAGGAAACTGCATACAAAACCCTTGTTTGCCCGCTTCTTGAGTACGCAGCCACCGTCTGGGATCCCTGCACTGCAAACGAGATTGAGGCCCTCGAGAAGATCCAACGAAGAACAGCAAGATGGGTGTCAAATCGCCACCGCCAAACATCATGCGTCGACTCCATCCTTGACTCTCTTAATTGGCCTTCCCTACAACAGCGTCGTAAGAAAGCCCGCTTGGAGATGTTTTATAAATTCCATCACAGACTCATCTCCATTAACTCCACGTACCTGCCCAAACCATCTGACAGCAGGCTGAGCTCTAGGATCAACAATGACCTGAGCTACAACATTCCCACCTGCACGACGCGGTACAGGCAGATGACGTTCTTTCCGAGGACCATACTAGAATGGAACAAGTTGCCTCAGGAGGTTGTGACAGCTGAGTCGCTGGACTGCTTCAAGTCCAGGCTGGCCTCCGATCTTTAGAACCTGAAACCACCCCCCCCCTTCCGCACCACCCCTAACCCTCCCCCCTTACCCTCCTCCTGACCACTATTCCCTAAAATCCTCCCCTTCCCCCTGCTTTTTTTTTTTTTTTTTTTTTTTAATCCTCACAACAGCACAATCTTCGGCAATCTCCCCAAATACGACAAAACCACCAGCAAAATGATGTTGGTCGTACAAAAGAAGAAGAAGAAGAAGAAGAAGAAGAAAAAGAAAGAACAAGAACCGGCGATTACAATTTCAGAACACCCGGCTCCATCACCAAGATGCTTCACACTCTGCAACTGCCAACACTTCAACAGTGCAGACGTGATCTGCGCCTCATCTTCCTCTACAAAGAGGGGTTGGTACCGGCCATACCATCTGCTGAGTATTTAATTCCACACAAACCAGGACGACTCATAAGGCCACGAACATCTGGCAACTACCATACCACCAGTGCGATCTCTGACTGTATTAAAAACACAAGAACATTCCAAGTCAGCAGATGCCAGACACAGCAGCTCAAACAGTCATTTTTGTTAGCGCAGTAAGAGACTGGAACCACCTAGAAGAAAATATTGTTAGGGCACCATCTATCGAAAGTTTCAAAAGGCTGATCGCAGTTAACTTACTATAGGTTGCGCGCACCCCCAACCTGTCGCGATAGTGCCCTAAGACGTGGCGACGGCGACGTACGCTTCAGATTCAGATTCAGAACCCATCTGCAACGCATGGTATCATTTCCTGCCAGCACCTCCCTCCCCATTCAACCTTAACTCTCACCTTTCCCTCCCTCTCTAACATGTAGGCCCACACAAGTCGAAAATGGAAAAATTTCCTTTCGTAACGCCCCCCCCCCCCTCTCCCCCAGCACCCAGAGCAGCTTTTTATCAATACACCGAAGCCGATATATTGAAATGACAAGGCACTGTCTGTTTCCTTAGCAAATTGAACGCAGTTATTTTCTTCAGCTGACAATGCCCTCATGACGGAAAGAAGTGCCTGAACAGGAGAGCGGGTAGGTGTGGGATGGGATGAACCCCCCCCCCCCCCCCTCCTGCCCCTCCCTCCTCCTAAGTTCGTCGTATTTATCGCATTTTCGCCAAACATGTGTACAAAATACAGCGACATCCTATGGATAAACAGGTCTGAACATGACAAACAGAAATCATGTTTCACAGCAAGCAAATCTCACTGTTAAGTACCCCTGTACTTGAGATGAGCCAATAAAATATGGAATATAGAGGAAAGGATGGTATGGTGGATGGGTGTGGCATTGATGAACCCATATGAACAATTGCATTCAAGGAGGATGTTTTGAGAGAGAGAGGAGAGAGAGAGAGAGAGAGAGAGAGAGAGAGAGAGAGAAGAAGACAGACAGAAGAGAGAGAGAGAGAGAGAGAGAGAGAGGAGAGAGAGAGAGAGAGAGAGAGAGACTTTGACATTTTATTGTCATTACCAAAGAGGTCTTTTGACAAGGGGGGAAGAGGTAACAGAACAGTAACATTTCCCTCTTCCTTTCCTGCAAACAAATAGTACACTTTCATTCCTAGTGTATATCAAATCCAAGGTTAACAAAAACAAATAAATTCGTAACATTTCGTTAGTCCTCACGCACAGGAGTAATGCAGTAAGTTTTAAAAAAAAAAAGGAACTTAAGACTGACTCGACCATCCACTCAATCAAATGATGACAGAGAGAGAGAGAGAGAGAGAGGAGAGAGAGGAGAGAGAGAGAGAGAGAGAGAGAGAGAGATTGTGTGTGTTGAAGCAGAGAAAGAAAGGGGGAGCAGAACGATTAGATGGAGCTATGGATGACGACATGGGGGTAAGAACTACTTAGGAGGAGAGAGAGAGAGAGAGAGGGGGGGGGGGGGGGGGGGACAGCTAAAGGAGGAGATCGACGTGGCGTTTCAACTCCGGGATTTGAAACATTCCACATGAGCAATGATGCTATTTCACGTGGAAGACCAGTTGGCAAGATTACCTTTCGTACCTTCCAGCAGAACAGCTTCTTTCCATAAAAATGGCACTGCCTCTGGTGGAGGACTATTCGGCAAGATTACCGTTCATACCTTTCCTGTACAAGAGCTTCTTTCCATCAAAATTTTACGCCACCAAATTGTCCTTGACATTTGAGGGGGGAAAAGTGTTTTTCAGATGGGGACACGAAACGAAATCTTTAAGAATATTCCTAAAAATGAGATTTTCAAATGGAAAGACATCATTTGATACTGGTATTACTGTTTCTCTCCATAAAAAAATTAATTCGGCTGCAGTGAAACACACAACACACACACACACACACACACACACACACACACACACTCTCTCTCTCTCTCTTTCTCTCTCTCTCTCTCTCTCTTCTCTCTCTCACATACGCACGCGCGCGCGCATGCACACACTTTCGCACACATTCACAGAGAGAGAGAGAGAGAGAGAGAGGAGAGAGAGAGAGAGAGAGAGAGAAGAGAGAGAGAGAGAAATGGACTAATACTTGGATGGAAAGATCTTGCAATGGAGCCACACAAAAGGAAATCTTTCCCAGTATAAACCGTTTCCCGGCATGTTTTGTTTTGTTTTTCAATCAGTGGGAAAACAGTGGTAATGGAGTGACTGGAAATCCCTCCCGATTTGTCCTGTCAGCAACACCACATGTGACAGACAGAGCAGAGAGAGATGGGAGTGAGGGCAGAGATCGAACGTGTGTGGGTTGACTTAGCTGCTTTTTCTTCCTTGTCGAATTTGGTTAAATTTTTGTGGAAATGCCCACACAAGTTTAGGGGCCCACCTTTCAGCACCCCACCATAATCACCCACGAAAGGAGGTGGAAATCGTCCTGCCTTAAAAACAGACAAACAAACTTACCTTTTTTTTCAAAAAAAAAAAAAAAAGGCATCAACTTCACGGAATCTTGGCCACAGTGTATGTCAGTCAAGACAGCCCTTTGCGCATCTTTCATTTCGTGTCCAAGCAGTTTCATTTATGGCAAGTCACAGGGCGAAACAGCCATGGCGAAATGTCACAGGTTGGCCTTGCTTCACCGCACCACCGACCGCTCTTATGTAGTGTACAACATTAGCCTAAATGTCAGGGCGACTCACCCCCTTCAGTGCTTGATTTTCCGTCCCTGTTTCTATCAATCTTTCATAAGCCTATTGTGCCACAGATTTAGTCCAGTCCTCATTTGTTGTCTATGTGTCATGGCGGCCATCGTCACATGTTTACACGAAACGTGAGTCACCCTTTAAGCCAATGACTTTCAGCAGATAAAGGAATGTTGTGAGATGAGTTCAGGCATGAAGTAGCTTCCAAACATTAAAAAAAACCCCAGGGGACACAATCCAGGTCTCTTTTGGCTTTGAACAACGCCTCCCCGTCCCTTCCCCCTCAGTGTGTGTGTGTGTGTGTGTGTGTGTGTGTATGGTGTGTGTGTGTTGTGCGCGCGCGCGCACGCTGGAGTGTTGTGTGTGTGTGTGTGTGTGTGTGTGTGTGTGTGTGTGTGTGACTCCATGGCCATAGTTACCTTCTCCTCACTCTCTGCCTATTGTGTGTGTGTGTGTGTGTGTGTGTGTGTGTGTGGTGTGTGTGTGTGTGTGTGTGTTAGCTCCATGGCCATGGCTGCCTTCTCCTCACTCTCTGCCTAGTGTGTGTGTGTGTGTGTGTGTGTGTGTGTGTGTGTGTGTGTGTGTGTGTGTGTGTGTGTGTGTGTGTGTGTGTGCTGGAGTGTTGTGTGTGCAGATGATGAATGCACTAATTGTTTGAGTGGCGACTAATGGAGTTGGCTTCAATGTGAGTCCTTGGTCTCTCATATCGAGTTCTTTTTGTTAACTTTCTCGGAATATATCTCATCTGCATTGATGTAAAACGCATAGAGCAATAGATAATGACTAGCATTAGACTAAGCAACGTCGTGTTTCTGCTCTTTTGCGATGACATTCAATGAGGGTCTAGCTTGCTGCTGAAGTTTTTTTTTTTTTTTTTTTTTTTTTTGTTGTATTTCTAATATTCGAAAGACAATGAACCATGTGGCAATGACCTATCTTGACTTGTTGCGATCCCCAGCCCATTATGTCTTTCTGTTTGTCTACTTATTTGTCCGTCTGTCTGCTGTCTATCTGCCTGTCTATATGTCTCTCTTCTTACTATGTATGTGTGCTTACCAGTCTATCTCTCTACCTCTGTCTATCCTTCACTTTTTTCTAAAAGTGCCCAGATTAAATACGGGTAGCAGTTCTAAAATATTAGACATAAAATTACTGTTTATGATGGCTTGCACTGCATAAACTACAATGTACTTCTGATATATATGTCACCACGTAACCATACTTTACATGCCTATGCGATGTCATGCTCAAGTTATATCTTCTTTTCTGTTTGTTTCTTTTGCTTGCTTGTTTTCTACCTGAATTGAGGTTTTTGTAATGTTGTTTTGTCCCTCTTTTTCTGCAAAAGAATAAATAAAAGCAAATAACAGATGTTTAAAAAAAAGTCACCCTAATACAAAATGTCACCCTGGCAGAAAATGTCACCCTCAGTACAAAATGTCACCTGGTTAAAAAAAATGTCACCCAGTACAAAATGTCACCCCAGTACAAAATGTCACCATGCTGTAAAATTTCACCCGGTGACAATGTGCACCAACGTCGGTACTGGGTGACATTCTGCATCACTAGGTTACATATTCCACTGGAACACATCGACGCTAAACTTGAGAGTATGGTTTCGTTGGGTCAGTCTGACCAGTCACTGTTCTGTGATACAGTTCTATATGGAAGGCCTGTATCCGATAGCTCGATGCTGTAAGTAAAGCCTTCTGATGGTGGTGGTGATGTGTTGGCGGTGGTGGTGTGAGAGAGTGAGTCTAGTCTCTGACATACCAGACTGTGCTTGTATCCAACAGCGACCACATGGAACAAACTACTTCTCTCTCTCTCTCTCTCTCTCTCTCTCTCTCTCTCTCTCTCTCTCTCTCTCTCTCTCTCTGTATTAACGCTAAGAGTGTGAACATCTGATCAATAGTTGAGTAACCTTTCTTAAACCCTGCTTGATGTTCACCTGTGATGTCATTTTGCCGTACCCATTCTTGTAGCCTACAATTGATTATTGAACTAAATACCTTACTACTGATGTCACCCAATGATATACCTCTATAATTGCCAGGAACATCAGTTGCACCCTTTTTAAACAGTGGCACGATTATTGACTCTGTCCATCGTTCTGGAAATAACCCATTATCAAAAAGTGTATTGAAAAACTTAACAAAGAAATCAATAATAACATTACCACCAAATTTCAGTAATTCTCCAATAATTCCATCTGGCCCAGTAGGGGCTGTGGCCTAACTGAATAAACCATTTTCCATTTCCATTTCCATTTCTCTCTCTCTCTCTCTCAGACATTCAGATTCTTTCATTTAAAGACAAGCTGAAAACTAGATCTTATCCGTAGTAAGCAGCACATGCATAGGGTTTATGCAGTGTTTGAGATCGCACTGAAATGGGTTTTTTTATGTATCTGAAGCAAAACCTCACGCAAATAAAACTCATAAAAAGGACAATAATACGTATTCGTGTTTTTGCCAGAGGTCTCACCATGCACAAATGATCAGCTGTGGAGGTATGTGATTTGAACATTTCATGAACTCCCCAGAAGCCAGGGTGACATTTTGTACTGGGGTGACATTTTAAAAAACATCTATCATTCGCTTTTATTTATTCTTTTACAGAAAAAAAGAGGAACAAAACAACAGTTCCACCATAGCTGCTCGTCGTTATCTGATTTTCGATGTGGTTTCATTCTCTTTTTCTTCACTTAGCCAAGAACCACAACACTATGAAGTCAATGAGTTGTTAACGAAGAGAGATACTGGCTTGATGAAAACAGTCTGGCCTTGACTGCATTGAACTCGATGACTGTATGAAGCACCGTGACAGTACACTACTTTGGATGGTTTCAATTCTGCAAGTCTTACCCATCTGAGAGTGAAAGCGTCCATGACGGCGAAACGAGCTGAGCTGTCAGCACTTAAAATGCTCGTTTATGTTCAATCCGTGCCTCTGAAAAAATGTTTAACAACAGATATGATGGTCTTCTTCTTTTCTAGACAAGGGTTTAAATGCACCCTGCTCTGAGAATCATCTGTCACATTGTGATATACGGAATAGGTATGGATAAGTTGAGCACTGTTCGCGTGCCATATGCATGCAGCCGTATACGTGGAGTATGAGCCAATGAAGGATTGTATGTCAGTCGTGAGGTCAATGAAGGATCGTATGTCAGTCGTGAGGTCAATGAAGGATTGTGTGTCAGTCGCAAGGTCAATGAAGGACTCTGTGTCAGTCGTGAGGTCAATGAAGGACTGTGTGTCAGTCGTGAGGTCAATGAAGGATTGTGTGTCAGTCGTGAGGTCAATGAAGGATTGTATGTCAGTCGTGAGGTCAATGAAGGACTGTATGTCAGTCGTGAGGTCAATTAAGGACTGTGTGTCAGTCGCAAGGTCAATGAAGGATTGTATGTCAGTCGTGAGGTCAATGAAGGACTGTGTGTCAGTCGTGAGGTCAATGAAGGACTGTGTGTCAGTCGTGAGGTCAATGAAGGATTGTATGTCAGTCGTGAGGTCAATGAAGGATTGTATGTCAGTCGTGAGGTCAATGAAGGATTGTATGTCAGTCGCAAGGTCAATGAAGGACTGTATGTCAGTCGTGAGGTCAATGAAGGATTGTATGTCAGTCGTGAGGTCAATGAAGGACTGTATGTCAGTCGTGAGGTCAATGAAGGACTGTATGTCAGTCGTGAGGTCAATGAAGGACTGTGTGTCAGTCGTGAGGTCAATGAAGGACTGTGTGTCAGTCGTGAGGTCAATGAAGGATTGTATGTCAGTCGTGAGGTCAATGAAGGATTGTATGTCAGTCGTGAGGTCAATGAAGGACTGTATGTCAGTCGCAAGGTCAATGAAGGATTGTATGTCAGTCGTGAGGTCAGTGAAGGATTGTATGTCAGTCGTGAGGTCAATGAAGGATTGTATGTCAGTCGTGAGGTCAATGAAGGACTGTATGTCAGTCATGAGGTCAATGAAGGATTGTATGTCAGTCGTGAGGTCAGTGAAGGATTGTGTGTCAGTCGTGAGGTCAATGAAGGACTGTATGTCAGTCGTGAGGTCAATGAAGGACTGTATGTCAGTCGTGAGGTCAATGAAGGATTGTATGTCAGTCGTGAGGTCAATGAAGGACTGTATGTCAGTCGTGAGGTCAATGAAGGATTGTATGTCAGTCGTGAGGTCAATGAAGGACTGTATGTCAGTCGTGAGGTCAATGAAGGATTGTGTGTCAGTCGTGAGGTCAGTGAAGGATTGTGTGTCAGTCGTGAGGCCAATGAAGGATTGTATGTCAGTCGTGAGGCCAATGAAGGATTGTGTGTCAGTCGTGAGTTCATGGTGCAGAGTGCTGTCACTGGCTGTCTGGAAAGTGCGCTAAAGAAAAGTCCAGTGGTAGTCATCAGAGTGGTGATGGTTGGAGTCAGTAATAAAGGTGGTAGTAGAAATAGGAGAAGGAGGAGAAAATGGAGGCAATGTAGCAGCAGCAGCAGCAGCAGCAGCAGCAGTAGTAGTAGTAGTAGTAGTAGCAGTAGCAGAAAGAGGAGGAGGGGGAGAAATTAGAGGCAAAGTAGCAGCAGCAGTAGTAGTTGCAGCAGTGGTATAGCAGTGGTAGTAGTAGTAGTAGTAGTAGTAGTAGTAGTAGTAGTAGTAGTAGTAGCAGCAGTAGCAGTAGTAGCAGTAGTAGCAGTGGTGGATGGGTGAGAAGAAGAAGAAAGCAGGGAAGTCATGATTAAAAAAAAATCATCACAGCTGGTGATCTTGGAGTTTGCGGTTCCAGTCCCATCAGCTGTATTCATTTTAGCGTTGTTCCGTCCTTCACCAGCTCCTGCTCAGAACTAGCATGCTATGGGCCTAACTGACAGACTGGTACCATATAGCTGGATTTAATCAACTCTAACAAAGGCACTGGGACCCCATAGTTGGATTTAATCAACTCTAACAAAGGCATCTTTCTGAGTGTTATTCAAATGACTGGGACCACATAGTTGGGTTTAATCAACTCTAACAAAGGTATCTTTCCGAGTGTTATTCAAATGACTGGGACCACATAGCTGGATTTAATCAATTCTAACAAAGGCATCTTTCCGAGTGTTATTCAAATGACTGGGACCACATAGTTGGATTTCATCAACTTTAACAGATGCACCTCTCAGTGTGTTATACAATTTTATTTTTACCAACACTGCAGGGGTCTATGTCTCTGAGGCCTAACTGATGTATGGTTATATCATAAAAAAGAAACGTAAAGCACATTCCTGTCTGCAGTCTCAAACCAGAGTAAGATTCGTCTACATACTTTTCGTCATGCTCATTCATTCTTATAAAGAAAGTCTCATATTCTATTTCCTTTCAAACATTTTTCATCCATAGA
This sequence comes from Conus canariensis, assembly GCA_033310375.1. Taxonomy (NCBI): domain Eukaryota; kingdom Metazoa; phylum Mollusca; class Gastropoda; order Neogastropoda; family Conidae; genus Conus; species Conus canariensis. Next base: position 46,622,170 of record CM065741.1, on the reverse strand, counting down.
AATCTTAGTTTTGATTTCTTCTTAATATGAATGCCATGAGTGAGTTCAGGGTTGAGGTCATGGGTATCGGCTCCTTCATGAGAACTGTCATGAGATGGATGCAGAGCTGCACACTTCTGAAGACACTTGAGAGGAACATTTTTGAAAATTGAGAGGAATTTCTGACAGTAGAGAGGAAGACGTACGCCATTGCACCCAAAACAAAACAATGACATTCCAGACACTTTATTTTTTTTCCTTCCGTCGAGTGCTTTCATGGCATCACTGTCTCTGTCAGTACGTTGTTGCTCTCAATCATTTTTGAAACACATTGTCACTGAGCTTCATTTTATGACTTGGCTCATTTTTGTACTTGAGAATCATCAGTGCCTCTGGAGTGTCTTGACCCAAGGAGGGACGAAAATCTGTAAGGTTCTTCCTGACAAGGCTGAACACTTCCACAGGCCGAATTGCTGACTGGGATCAGCAGCACTACCATCATGACAGCAGAAAGGAACCTGAATCTGCACTTCTGCTCTAAATTCCTTTTCTTCTTCTCTGCCAGAGGGTTAATTGGTCCAGCAGATCATTTTGATATGATGGCGGCGGAAGAAGCTGAACCAGAAATAAGTTTCCAAAACAGCTCTTTGACTATACAAACAGCAGATGTACAAACTCTGCAAATAAATAGCCCTTTTCTTTGAAAGCAGAATTTCTTGACGTCACGCGGAATAACATGCGTTTGAGCATAATAAATTCTGTCAAAAGCTAGACTGGCAGCTCTGTGGATGTGATGGCGCCATCTGGAGGGCAATGCTCACTCATGCTGGCTCTGCGACAATGTAAATATCATCGTCATCAGTGGGGTAAAATGCATCTCTGAACATGACTTGGTAACAGTGCAGAGTGTCCTCTAATGGGTTGCTTAATGTGACATGATGCTGACTGCTTCTAAGAACAACAGATGCTAGGTCTCTGACAAGACGAGTCCAGGTGTAGCTTTGTATGGGGTGGCTAAAATGGGCAGCACAAAAACAATGTCAATGAGAAGGTATGGAAAATGACATTATACAGGGAAAATAATGCCTTATGTTTACTTAGAATTTAACGGGTTCCAGCATTATTGATCAGGCAATCAATATGTCCACATTTGGCTACAGTCCTGTCAATCAGATTCTGAAATCAGCACAAAACATAAAAACATTAATGTGTGTGTGTGTGTGTGTGTGTGTGTGTGTGTGTGTGTGTGTGTGTGTGTGTGTGTGTGTGTGCCGTGGTGCATGCGTGTGTGTGTATGTGAGTGTGCTGTGTGCGTGCGCCCATGCGTCGTGTGTGTGTGTGGTGCTGCTGGTGGTGGTGTGTGTGTGTGTGTGTGTGTGTGTGTATGTGTGTGTGTGTGTGTGTGTGTGTGTGAGAGTGGAGGGTGGTAGAGTGTGTGTGTGTGTGTGTGTGTGTGTGGTTTTGTGTGTGTGTTTGTGTGTATGCTGTGGTTGTGTGTGTGTGTGGTGTATGCGTGTGCATGTATGTGGTGTGTGTGTGTGTGTGTGTGTGTGTGTGTGTGTGTGTGTGTGCGAGAGAGAGAGAGAGAGAGAGAGAGAGAGAGAGAGAGAGAGAGAGAGAGAGAGAGAGAGAGAGAGGATTGTATGTGGCACGCGTGAGCATGAATAGTGGTGCGTGTCGCATGTGCGTGTGTGGTGTGTAGTGTGTGTGTGTGGTGTGTGTGTGTGTGGTGTGTGTGTGTTGGTTTTGTGTGTGTGATGTGTGTGTGTGTGTGTCGTGTGTGTGTATGTGTGTGATGTGTGTGTGTGTGTGTGTGTTGTGTATGTGTGTGTGTGTGTGTGTGTGTGTGTGTGTGTATGTGTGTGTGTGTATGTGTGTGTGTGGTGTGTGTGTGTTTTGTGTGAGTGTTCATGTATGTGAGTATGTGTAGCGTATGTGCACACACACATGCATGTGTGTGTGTGAGCATGTCTATTTGTGTGCGTGTGTTTGTGCACGTTTTGAAAGAGTGCATAGAACTGGAAGGACTCATGGGCTAAGGAAGCTTATAATGCTTTATAAACACACTTCCCCTCCCTCCACTTAACAACAAGAAAAGCAAAAAAAAAAAAATGCAACATTGTGAGGTAATGTTTACGTCGAGTTAAACCAGGTAATATCCCATCTCATTTTAGTCATGAAATTATCTTCATATCCTCCTTGTGGCTCATTTGTCCCATCAACATCCCCCCCCTCCACCCTCCTTCCCTTTCCTCCTTGTCTGTTTCCCTCCCCCCCCCCCCCTCATCCCATCATCCGAGTTAAATCCATGTGTTTTCTCTTTCTCTACCTGTTTTTCTTTTTTTAACTCCCTGCCTGTTGATTATGTATTCAGATCCTGTATAAATGTATCATAAACTTGAACCAGCATCTGTTTCCCAGTCTGATGTTGGTAAGCGCCTCTGTAACAAATGTTTCTCCTGGTTACACCTACATTCTTACTTACCATTAACAACATTTTTCTGACAAAGCATTTCAAGCGGAATTGTTTTCCTTGCCCAAGCAGCAGTTTCCGTGGCTGCTGACCAACAAGGGCTCTTCTTATAACCACAGCACTTGCACTAAATGTAGAACGTTTATCTATCATACATAATTTACATAAACACCAGTGTGAATGGCTTCAATGGTGCACATTATAAAGATTAATATGTTTTGTGTAGCAAGTTGAAATTAAATTCTGACATTCCACAAAGTTTATATTATCATGGGCTTCCTATTCACTTCTCTAACATGAACTGTTGAGGGCACTGATGAGGTTGAGGATCTGTCACTGCCTTCATTCTTTTCTCCACGACTCATCTTACTCTGTAGTTTATAGATATCAGCTGCGTTTGTAAATTTTATCGTTTGTGTCCAATGATGTGTTGGAGCAGTTCTCCTGGACACAGTCTCCTTTCCCTTACCTTAATCTGATCCTCCTGGGTCAATCACACTTCACAAAGGTTGCCTCCCCTGGCCCCATCCGGTTCATGGCAGCTTCCACTTCCAGTCCCTCGTTCTCTGCACACATTACAGAGAATGTTGGATGACTTGTATGAAGTTGTTGGAGAACAGGTTGGAGGAAGGAAGTAGACAGTACGGCCAAGGGGGTTATGGGATACTGCATGCTAAATAGGTTATAAATCATCACATTGACTTGACAATGCTGTTTATTCATTGCAACTCTCAACCTCACAACACTTGGCCTGTGTAGGTCTCTCAGGAGAAATTGTCAAAGTGATCAACCTCTTTACAGTGCTAATTTAGATTCAGTTATAAAACTTTAATGACTAAAAATAGTGCCATTATATTTTTGTTCCCTAAAATAGAAATGCTTTCATAGTCAAACCTCTCTTTACATTGCTTGAAACAGTGAAGATTTGCTCTTTTTTGTCAATAACACAAAACCATACACAATGACCATATTGTATGTGCACTACAGGAAAAAATGCTAAAACTCATTTAAATCTACTCTTGTGTGTCAATGTATATGTACGTGTACATGCTCTGTGTGTGTGGTGCGGCGGCGCGGCGCGCGCGCGCGCGCGCGCGCGCGCGTGGTCTGTGTGTGTGTGTGTGTGTGTGTGTGTGTGTGTGTGTGCGCTTGTGTGCAAGCTGATTCTGTTTCCTCACCTTCTGGGGCACAAAGAGACTTAGACCATTTTAACTGAAAAGAATCACTTCAGTTAAAGTACAACAACACACACGCTCATCACGACAACACACACAACACATACACATACACACTACACACACTACACGCACGACGCGCACACGCACACACGCACACAACACACACACACACACACACACGCAGCACGCACACACACACACCACACACCACACCCACACACACACACACACACACACACAACACGTGCGCGCGCACACAGGGAAAAAAAAAAAATGATAAAAAAGAAAACAAATTTCTGAGAAAAATAAGAGATGAACTAGACATTTTCCTCCAGCAGAACTCAGTGACGGTGAAGAAAGATCCACTGACCACAGGGAATGTCCTGCTAACTGTGGAAAAGACTGTAACTCAGGGGGCATATAAGACCTCATGGCAAAAGCTTGGCTGTGTCTGGAGATGTACTGTCTTAACCTGTCAGTGTAACAGCAATGAGCGAGACTGTGTGATGCACACAGCAGTTGCTTAACGGTGTTGTTTTTCTCTAATGCGCTCTGCAGTCATGACCTATGCGCTGGTACACTACGTGAATGCTCCCGTGTCACATTACATCCTGAGGCCATTACGCAATGGCATCTGCCAGAGAGCAATTATGTCCCTTGACCTCTTAATGGAATGCCCTGTGCATGCCTGCACTTTATGTGAACACAGTCACAGTGCAGGCTTCCAAGGGTAGTGCAGCTCGTTTGTACGGCAGTTGAGGACAGTACGTCTCTGGGTTCCACCACACCTTTGGGTGTATCCTTTTCTCTCTTTAACAAAATCATCAACACTTAAACCAGTATAAACATGCATGCCTGTGCATGCATATACATGCACAAGCACACAACACACATGCTCCTCCCTCCCCCCCCCCCCCCCCCCTCAAAGAAGAAGTCTAGAATAGGGGGTTTGGCCCAATAGGACCTAATCACAACTTCTGTGCGTGTGCATGTGTGTGTGTGTGTGTGTGTGTGTGTGTGTGTGTGTGTGTGTGTGTGGTGTGTGTGTGTGTGTGTGTGTGTGTGGCATATGTGTGTGTGTGTGTGTGTGTGTGTGTGTTGTGTGAGCATATGTGTGTGTGTGTGTGTGTGTGTGTGTGTGTGTGTGTGTGTGCATGCATGTGTGCATGTGTGTGTGTGTGTGTGTGTGTGTGTGTGTGTGTGTGTGTTGTGTGTGTGTGTGTGTGTGTGTGTGTGTGACTCAGATCCTCCCAAGTCCTTGGCCTTCTGCCAGCGACAAAGGCTGTCAACCATCCTTCGCTAACCCTACAGACTCCGTTCTGGATCACTGTGTCAATAGGGGTTTGACCCAATAGGACCTAATCACAACTTCTGCCAGTAAAGTGCATGGGTGATGTTATGGGTCCTGTCAACACACACGCACAATTCACAACTTTTCTTTTCAAACAAACTAAACTCTCACCATAGCATCTTAAGTCCGTATGATGACAAGCACTGTCTGACTCCACTACAACCTCAAATAAATTTATTATTCCACTCTATAATTTCATAAATAACACAACCACAATATGACAGCAGTTCACATCTTTATCGACATGTCAAGAACACCTTTCACATACACATTTCCATATATACAGTAGACTTTTCCTTTGTAACCCCTCTAAATTAGTCTTTCTCCACAACCAGCAATCTTCGATGGATAATTTTTCTCAGACTGTCAGGACTGTTCATCAGATACATCCTCTCAATGGAACCATGACCTGAAAGTTCCGTGTATCCCTAAGTTACCTTTCCACAAGTTTCACAACAACACACCCAGTCTCCTCTTGCACACTTTCAGTCTTGTTTTCGCTCATAGATAGTCTCACTCTTTCCACACGGTCACCTCCAGTCATCAGTTCTTCTTCTCATGCTGTTTCTTCTTCTTCTTCCTCTTGTTCTTGTTCTTCTCCTTCTTCTTCATTTTTGTCCTCTTCCTCTTCGACTATTTCTTGTTCCCCTCCTCCTTATTCTCCTTTTCCTTCTTCTTCTTCTTCCTCTTTGACTTCTTATTCCCCTTCTCCTTTTCCTTTACCCATTTTTGTTAACTTGTCAACATTATTCTTCTTCCTCTTGTTTTGTCTTCTTGTTCCTGACCTCTTTTCCTTTGGTCAACTTCTTTATCATTTGAGACATTTTTCCAAAACAACCTTCCTCTTAGAAATCCCATCTGACACACTAACATTATCTGTGAGAACAGAGTTCACCCACTACAAGCACAAAGCACAAGAAGCCCCAGTTGCCTGTAGTCACACACACACACACACACACACACACACACACACACACACACACACACACACACACACACACACACACACACACCACACACACTGCATATATAGACTTAAATTCAAGCTTCAACCAATTAAACAAAAAAATCTACTCACTCACACACAAAAACTAGTCCATATTTTAAAGGCCCACTTTAGCTATAAAGAAAATTAAATCTACAGCAAAACTCATGACCCTATGACATCATGACAGCATGGCTCGTATAGAAGTCTCCCTTTTTCTTACCACCTTTTCTTCCTCTCTTCTCTGCGGCCCTGGCACTCTGACACAGGATCAGGATCAGGACTTCTACATTGCTGGAACCTTCCTAGCTTATAAACAGCAACGGAAAAAAGAGAGAGCAGCCCTCTTCAGGTAAATAAAAGCTTATTTTAAAATTTGGTTTATTTCCTTTTTAAAAACATTCTGACCCAATGAAACTGACGCCCCAACCGCCATCCCCGAGTTCAGCTCAATGGGACCCTGTTGCGGCTCTGCATCCACCTAGGCTATCAGGATCAGGATCAGGATCAGGATCAGGATCAGGATCTTATTCTAAGATTGACCTGTATGGTTTAAAAACATTTTTGTTGCAATTTAGTGCAAGGATGGCAACATAGTGACTCTGCTGATTGCTGCAGAGAACGCTGCCACAGAGCGTGCCTGGACGTCTTGCTCGTTCAGTTCATTCCAGTCCATGACGGTCTGCACAAAGAAGGAGCACTGGTACTGCTCAGTGCTTGACTCTGGACTACATATCCGCCGCTGTTGATTGATGTGAATTTTATGACGATGTTGTTTGTCACGAAGCCATGAAACATTCTTGGGCGGATTTTTCTCTATTCACTCTGATCCAAGTGCGTGTCATCGTTGGCTGCCTCAAAACAAGAAGGATATTACGTCACGTTTTCTCACCCGTCACGTTTTCTCACCTGGTGAGAAAACGTGACGGGTATATCGTCACGTTTTCTCACTCGTCACGTTTTCTCACTCCGGGTGAGAAAACGTGACGGGTGGTGCCATATTCATCATACGACACATTCTCAAAAAAATCTAAATTCTCTCTCTCTGTCTCTGTCTCTGTCTCTCTTTCTTTCAATCTCTCTTTTTCTCTTTCTATCTCTCTCACTCGTTGAATTCGATGTGATTCTGAGTTTGAGTGTGTGTATGTTTAGGCGAGCACTCGCGCGTGCGGGTGTGTGTGTGTATCTGTTTGTGTGTGTGTGTGTGTGTGTGTGTGTGTGTGTGTGTGTGTGTGTGTGTGTGTGTGTGTGTGTGTGTGTGGTGTGAGAGAGAGAGAGAGAGAGAGAGAGAGAGAGAGAGAGAGAGAGAGAGAGTATGTGTGTCTGTGTGTCAGTCCATCTGTACTTATAGAAATCTAGTGTTTTTATCAGATTTTAACCAACGTTGATAAGGCGTTAGCCTTTGCCACGTGTCATAAGGGTTGTCATAGCGTGTTTAAAATTGTTATCAGACGGACGGAAAGATCGCAGTTGTCGACCGTTTGGTCCGACTTTCAATCTTTTGTCGGATCGGACCAAACGGCCGGCTCTAGGTAAGTGTCCTTTTCGTCCGACAACTGGTTACCTTCCGAAATATAAACTCCTTTTTCCCAAAGACATTTTTTCTGATCCAGAGAGAGAGAGAGAGAGAGAGAGAGAGAGAGAGAGAGAGGAGAGAGAAGAGAGAGAGAGAGAGAGAGAGAGAGCACAAGGAGTGAGAAAACGTGATAGGTGAGAAAACTTGACGATATACTCATCACGTTTTCTCACCAGATGAGAAAACATGACGATATACCCGTCACGTTTTCTCACCAGATGAGAAAACGTGACGGGTTAGAAAACGTGACGGTACAAAGGCTGTGTGTTCTTGTTCGGGAACAGTTTGCCTTAAGAGTCTCATGCTGACATAACTGAATGCTAGTCTCAACCAGTATGACACACCGACTCTGGATCTGGATCTAGATCTGGATAATTACGTCGCAGGAATCAATCAACGACTATAAGCACGACGGAACATGGAGAAAGCAAAAATAGTTTAAAAAGCCACCACTTTGGGCTAACAATCTTCCATTGGGTTCAAGTCTCAGTGAGTAGCTACAACAGGTATATGCAGGTTTAAATAAAGCTGGCAAAAAAACTCTACTGCTGCCAAGATGCTAGTAGGCAGTGTCGCGGTCAAATTCGTTGCATGGTCAAATCCGTTGCTGGTATACCAACTTAGCCAAAAATGACGTTGCTGGTATACCAACTTAGCCAAAAATGACGTCATAACGTGCAGTTACTAATGGTCATGGCAACACTCCACAGTTTCAACTAAGACGACTACCACCACCACCACCACCACCACCACCACTACTACTACTACTACTACTACTACTACTACTACTAGATTTTTGTTGGTCATTGTTGTGCCGGCTCAGTATTTGCACTGAATTTGCCCAAGCAATGAATTTGATTGAAGCTGCAGTCAGATTGGTTGCAGCTGAATATCATGACCACTACGACGTCCACTACAAAGCTACCACTACTACTACTACTTTAACATGTCGTTTTTTTTGTTGTTTTTTTTTTCTCATTCTAGGGCTCCATTGTGCGATTTTCTAAACCTGGGAATAAAACTGACAGACGTACGATAGTCATTTGCAACGAATTTGACTGATCAACAGACAGTTAAATTGGTTGCAGCTGAAAATCATGACTACTACTACTACCACTACTACTACTACCACTACTACTACTATAACTACTACTAGATATTTGTCGGTTATTGTGCCGGCTCAGTATTTGCATTGATTTGCCCAAGCAATAAATTTGACTGAAGCTGCAGTCAAATTGGTTGCAGCTGAATATCATGACCACTACTACGTCGACTACAAAACTACCACTACTACTACTACTTTAATATTTCGCTTGTGTTTTTTTCTCATTCCAGGGCTCCATTGTGTAGTAGTGGTGGTAGCGTTGTAGTCGACGTAGTAGTGGTCATTATATTCAGCTGCAACCAGTTTGACTGCAGCTTCAGTCAAATTTATTGCTTGGGCAAATTCAATGCAAATACTTGAGCCGGCACAATGACCAACAAATATCTAGTAGTAGTAGTAGTAGTAGTAGTAGTAGTAGTAGTAGTAGTAGTAGTAGCAGTAGTAGGTGCTCCTCCACTGGTCAACAATGAAGCTGTGGTCAGTACATGAACCTATACCATCATTGAAGGTCAAGATGCACCTACAACCAGAGACCATTGCCCAAATTCTGGGCCGGCTAAAGTGACTGCTCGCGAGGTTGGAGGACTGGAGGTGTCCGGGGTAGGGGTTGTGCGTTGGGGCGGGGGCGGGAGGACGGAGGAGGGATGGGGGTGAGAATACACTGATTTGGGTGAACATAGTTCTGGAGGAACACAGAGGCCTGGGATGAATATAGACCTGGATGCCAATCAACACAGACCTGGGGGAGAGGGGGCGTTGGGTGAGGTCAGGGGAGGGGAAAGGGGGAGAGGGAAGGGGAGATAGGGGTAAAGTTAGCTGTTTTGTTTTCCTGACTGTTCCTGCCTGCTGCCGATCTTGGACAGACGGTCTGCCTCCTCATTCCCTTCAATGCTACAGTGAGAAGGGATCCACTGCAGGACTATAGCAGATCTCTGTTGGAGGAGACTGAGTTCTCTGATGACTCTGATTATTTGCTCCCCTCCTGGTGTCTAGAGGATCTTCAGGATGGATTCACAGTCTGTCAGAAAGACTGTGTTCGGGAGCCTTTTTTCTGGTTAAGGGTCTGGGCAGCACGGAGCAGGACACAGGCGTCAGCTCGGTAGGTTGTGGAATATGTGCCTGTGGCCAAAGACTTTCTGAAGGGTCTGCCGTCTGGGAACTTGATGAAAACTCCACCTCCACCGTTTTTTCACAGCCTCTTCTACTGACCCATCCGTATATGCTCTGGCCTAGGTGGTAGGTGTGTAAGAGGTGTTCAGAGTTCCGAGACTTGAGTGCTTTCGCTGTATGATGTGCTATGGCTGTTACGTCCGCCATACTAAGGGTGGGCCAGTGCACCGTTGGTCAGTCTGACTGTAGAAAAACACATTCTTTCTTTCTTTCTTTCGTGTTCCCGGCCATGCTAGATCCTCAATCCGGTTAGCAAGGCAAAGTCCACAGTCCGCCACAGAGACCCCACCGGTCCCCACAGCTTCTCCTGAACCTCAACGGGACTGGGCCACGTCTGGCGTCTCAAAGCTTTTTCATCAAGTTCAACTTCCTTCCTGCCAGTCCTCCCAGTCCTGCGCATCTAAGTCAGTTGATTGGAATCTGTGGAGAAACACAGCCGAGGACGGTGAGTGCACTGGAAGGATGCTGAAAGGGTGTGGATATCGATCCTTTTCTGCGTTTCCTAGCAACTGTGACCCTGATCCTTCTCGCTGTTCTCAAAGAGGTGAAGGGCTTCTTTGTCAAAGCTCGCCCTTTGATTCTGTCTGAGCGATGGATGCACGCAGTTCTCTGGGAACAGTGCAGCGCACGCCATACTTCAGGCCAGGATTAAAGGCCAAGTGAAGAAAGTAGGTCGTGGTGATCCAGATTGAATCATGAAGGTAACAAGAAATCTTTTGTTGTAAATATTAAGTTAACCGGTATTGGGGCCTAGTTAATTAGTAACTGGAACTACATGTGCAACCGTTGCCCTTTGTTCAGTCTTCCGCACTCCCCAGAATCTTCGTTTTTCATTGGTCCATAAATACCTTAGCCAGAACAAGGCTTTTGGCAGACACCTAGCTCGACAGTAAATGACATCCTGGTCAAAGGCTGGGATGGCCCACAGTGAGTCATTATGACTCATCATCGTCATCATCGCCTATTACCCGCCTGGGGTACAGGCCGCCAACCAAGGACCTCCAGACATCTCTGTCCTGGGCTCTTTTCTCCAGCTGGTTCCAAGTCATCCCCATGTTCCTGATGTCTGCTTCCAGATCCCTGCGCCACGTGTTCCTTGGCCGACATCTTTTCCGTTTTCCTTAGGGGTTCCATGTTAGGGCTTCTCTGATGGTGTTGCTTGCAGGTTTCCGCAGCGTATGTTCAATCCAGCCCCAACGTCGTTTCTTGATTTCCTGTTCTGCGGGCAGCTGGTTTGTTCTCTCCCAGAGCTCGTTGTTGTTGATGGTGTCTCGCCATCGGATGCAGAGAATCTTGCGCAGGCAGTTGTTGATGAACACCTGCACTTTCTTGGTGGTGGCAACTGTAGTTCTCCAGGTTTCCGCTCCGTACAATAGAACTGCTTTGATGTTGGTGTTGAAGAGCCTGACTTTGGTGTTGACTGACAGTTCCTTGAAGCTCCAGATGTTCCGTAGCTGTACGAACGCTGCCCTGGCCTTTCCGATCCTTGCTCTGATGTCGGCGTCTGTGCCCCCCTGCTTGTCGATGACACTGCCCAGGTAGGTAAAGGCTTCTGCTTCCTTTAGCATTTCGCTGTCCAGTATAATCGAGTTGGTGCTGACAGTATTGGCCTTGAAAATCTTGCTCTTGCCTTTATGGATGTTGAGCCCTACTTGTGCTGATGTGGCTGCTACGTTGCTTGCCTTCTCTTGCATCTGATGTTGAGTGTGCGAAAGTAGTGCCAGGTCGTCGGCGAAGTCCAAATCGTCAAGCTGCGTCCAGGGTGTCCACTGGATCCCATGTCTTCTCTGAGCTGTTGAGGTCTTCATGATCCAGTCGATTGCCAGTAGATATAGAAACGGTGAAAGCAGGCAACCTTGTCTGACACCAGTCCTCACTTCGAAAGCCTTCGTGAGCTGCCCTCCATGGATGACTCTACAGGTCAAAGCCTCGTATGAGTTCCTGATGATGGTGGTGAACTTGGCCGGCACACTGTAATGTTGGAGAAGCTTCCACAGGGTGTCTCGGTCTACGCTGTCAAAGGCTTTCTCTTAGTCGATAAAGTTGAAATACAGGGATGGGTTCCACTCGTTTGATTGCTCAACAATGATGCGAAGCGTTGCGATCTGGTCTGTGCAGGATCGATCCTTGCGAAAGCCAGCCTGCTGGTCGCGGAGTTGAGCATCAACGGGATCCTTTAACCTGTTCAAAATGATTCTGTTGAAAACCTTTCCTGGCACTGACAGCAGTGTGATTCCTCTGTAGTTCGCGCAGTTGCTAAGGTCGCCTTTCTTGGGAATCTTGATAAGGTATCCCTCCTTCCAGTCTGCTGGCACTTGCTCCTCTTCCCAGATCTTGTTGAAGAGAGGCCAAAACATCTCTACTGTGGTCTCTATGTCTGTCTTCAGCGCCTCTGCAGGGATGTTGTCAGGTCCTGCCGCCTTTCCGTTCTTCAACTGTTTGATGGCCCTCCCAATTTCTTCTTTGGTTGGTGCCCCGCAGCCTATGGGCAGGTCTGAGTCAGCCTCTTCGATGTCTGGTTGGCTTTTGTTGCTAGGTCATTTACATTTTTTGTTTGTTTGTTTTGATGCTTTTTTTTGCTTGTTTGTTTGCTTCAGTGTGTTCTGCTTGTGCTTTGGCCTTTTCTGCTCTTGTTCAGCTGTTGTTGATTGCCGCTTTCTTCACTTTCCTCTGTTGGATCTTGCATAGGCTGTCTGCCGAGATCCATTCTTTGTGTTGGTGCTTATTGTGGCCAAGCACTTCCTGGCATGTTGATGTTACTGCCTCCTTGATCTCCTTCCATTTGTCCTCTAGTGTACTGTCTTCCTCTTCCAGTAGTTCTTGCAGTACTTGAAACTTGTTGCCTATAGTTGTTCTATATTCTTGGATCTGGTTAGTATCTCTCAGGAGAGCTGTGTTGTACTTTGTGTCGTACTGCATGTGCCGTCATCCAATTCCTCTTTAACTTCAACTTAAGCCTGGCCACAACAAGGTGGTGGTCTGAAGCCACGTCTGCTCCTCTCTTTGCCCTCACATCCTGCATGGATCTTCTGAATTTCTTATTGATGCAGATATGGTTAATCTGCTTTACTGTTGTGTGGTCTGGTGAAACCCAGGTGGCCTTGTGGATGTTCTTGTGGGGGAAAACGCTGCCACCGATGACAGAGTTCTTGAGTGCACATAGGTCTGCCAGTCGTTCACCGTTCTCATTCATGTCCCCCAGTCCATGGCTTCCCATGATGGTCTCATACCCAGTGTTGTCCTTTCCGATCTTGGCGTTAAAGTCCCCCATCAGGATGGTGATATCTCTCTCAGGGTACTTCTCTATGATGGACTGCAGTCTATCGTAGAACTGGTCCTTAGTTTCCTCATTGTCATTTGTAGGAGCATAGCACTGTATTACATTTATGTTGATCTTCTTCTTCTTGGTTCTGAAGGATGCCGTGATGAACCTTGGGCCATGAGCTTCCCACCCAATAAGCGCTCTCTGAGCTGTTTTAGACAACATCAATGCGACTCCTTGAGTATGGGGAGCATTGTCCTCTTCATGTCCTGAGTACAGCAGTATCTCTCCCGAGGTCAGTCGTTTCTGCCAGACTGTGTCCAGCGGGTTTCACTGACTCCAAGCAGGGTTAGGTTGTAGTTTTCATCTCTGACGCTACTTGGAATGTCTTTCCTGTCTCATACATGGTCCTGACGTTCATGTTCCGATGTTGGCTACCCTGGTTGAAAGAAAGGCGGTCGGCTTTGTGGCTTCCTGAGATTTCAGGCTTTCACCACATGGCGTCATACATCTTCTTGTCGAAGACCCATCCCTTCCCAGGGCTGAGGTGTCGATTTGTTCTTTGGTTGGCGTTTTTGTAGCTGTGGTTTGTTTTACAGTGAAGGGTAGCTGGCCCCACGCCTAACCCTCCTCCTTTATCCGGGCTTAGGACCGGCATGATTCCCCAAAAGGGTCTCCTGGCGGAGTTCATTATGACTCAGATCACAGTTAAAGGTCGAGTGACCTGCTCGGATCATGGTGACCCAGATCAAGTGTAACGTACATGTGGCATAACTTCTGTCATGGTGACTGACTCTGATTGATGTAGAACATCAAGACGACCAACATTGAGTCATTGTGATCTAGATCACGGATAAAGATGAAGCTACACAAATCGTAGGGCCATTAGCTGTGCTGGTGTGGTGTTAAGTGTCGTAAATCGTGGGTTGGAAGATCGTGAGATCAATTCCCATCAGAGGCATTTGTTCATGTATTTTTCTTTTAGGCGAAGACATGGATTTCCTCCCAAACTCCTTGGTGAATTTGTATTGAGGTCGTTGACATGAGCGAGATCGTGGGGACCGAGTCGTTGGACAGACATGAGCATCCTCCGGAGGGGAACGCCTACTCACGCTGACTCATCGACAGGATCATTGATGTCATTGAGTAAGGACAGGCATCACTGAACACCACTGGAGTGATTCGGCAGCAGTGCAGTGTCTCCTCTGGTGGGTTGGCCCATGACAACTTGACACTGACTGCTCCTGCCGTTTGCCGGCGTGGGGCTTTGATGGGACAAACCAAGGAGGCTGAAATGAATGGTATGGGAGTAATGCCACTGAAGTGGCATGGAAGATGAGACAACAACAACAACAACAACAACGACACACACACACACACACACACACACACACACACACACACACACACACACACACACACACACACACACACACACACTCTGTCTCTGTCTCTGTCTGTCTCTGTCTCTGTCTCTCTCTCTCTCTCTCTCTCTCTCTCTCTCTCTCTCCTCTCTCCTCAGTTAACAGTCAAGAGACCCTAATTGGTTCCTGTGACCCGTATCGAGGTTAAATGTTGAGTGACCCATATACTAGGCTTCCATTTGGTATCTCGTCAGCACCAGCACAGTTTCAAAGAGTCATGGAGTCCTTGCTTCAAGGTGTGCCATGCACAGTTGTGTACTTTGATGACATTTGTGTGACTGGGGATTCGGTGGTCGAGTCATACCAGCATGTTGAGGAGGTGCTTGACAGATTGGATAGGGCAGGCGCACGGTTGAAGAAGGAGAAGTGTGTTCTTGGTGCTGAAGAAGTGGTCTTCTTGGGTCATAAAATCAGCAAGCAGGGGATCAAGCCGTTGGATGACAAAGTTCAGGCGTTGGTTCAGGCAAAACCACCCGAAAACGTGCAACAGCTGAAGGCGTACTTGCTGAATTACTATGGCAGGTTTCTGAAGAAGCTATCAGGAGAGCTGCAACCTCTTCACAAGCCTTTAAAGAAAGGTATGAAGTGGAGTTGGGGCCAGGAGCAACAGGCATGTTTTGAGAAGACCAAAAAGATGATCCCTTCAGCCATGGTTCTTGTGCATTATGATCTCAATCGCAAGATTTTACTGCATGTGGATGCATCTCAATACGGGTTGGGGCAGTGATTTCACACATCATAGAGGATGGAACAGAGCATCCAGTTGGATTTGTCTCCCGGACGTTAAATGCAGTAGAAAGGAATTATTCTCAGCTGCATCTCAATACGGGTTGGGGGCAGTGATTTCACACATCATGGAGGATTGAACAGAGCATCCAGTTGGATTTGCCTCCCGGAGTTAAATGCAGCAGAAAGGAATTATTCTCAGCTAGACAAGGAGGGTGCTGCTGTGGTGTTTGGTCTGAAGAAGTTCCACAAGTTTCTGTATGGAAGGAAGTTTAGCATTGTGACCGATCACAAACCTCTGTTGTCTCTGTTTGGCGAGAACAAACAGATTCCGGTGATCGCATCTCCCAGGATCCAGAGATGGGCTGTCAGTCTCAGAGCATACGAGTACACGATGGTGTACCGACCAGGCAAGGACCACATGAATGCTGATTGTTTTTCTAGGCTACCCTTGCCAGAGACTGAAGAATTGAAGCCTGAGGACAGAGTTCTCATGATTGAAGAGCTTGGAGATTGCTCCTTTTTGTCTGCCAGGCAAATTGCAGAATGGACTAGGCGTGACCCGGTCTTGTCACGAGTTCATCAGTACCTCATGAGAAGTTGGCCCAGTGATGACTCCAGCAAGGAGTTGGCTCCATGTAGGTGTCGCAAGGCAGAGCTGAGTGTTCAGGATGGCTGTATCCTTTGGGGTGCCCGTGTCATTGTTCCTCCAAAGGGGCGCACCAAAGCCATGCAAGAGGTGCACGAGGCTCATCCAGGCATCAACAAGATGGAAGGTCTAGCACGTAGCTATGTATGGTGGCCAGGGATGGATTCTGAGTTGGAGGAAATGGTACGAAGATGTTCCGTGTGCCAGGAGCACCAGAACTCTCCTGCTCCGGCACCACTCCATCCTCGGGAGTTCCCAGATGGACCGTGGAAACGGATTCATGTTGATTTCGCAGGACCAGTGCACATCAGATGCTTTTGGTCGTTGTTGACGCCTATTCCAAGTGGGTGGAGGTAGCTTTGATGAAGAAAACAAGCTCGTGGGCAACCATTCAGAAGCTTAGGGAAATGTTTTGTCACCAGGGGCTACCAGATGTGCTGGTATCAGATAATGGCACAAACGTCACTCCCAGAGAGTTTGAGGATTTCCTCAAGAGTAATGGCATTGTGTATGTGAGGAATTCTCCTTACCACCCATCCAGCAATGGTCTTGCTGAACGGACAGTCCAGTCTGTAAAGAAGGGCATTGCCAAATTCTCTGGTGACTGTTTGAATACCAAGCTCCAAAAGTACCTGTTGATATACAGGATCACGCCTCAAACAACCACTGGATTGTGTCCTTCAGAGCTTTTGAACAACCGGTGGTTGAAAACCCTTTTGGATTTGATGCACCCAAACTTGCAAGGCAAGGTTCAACAGACACAGTCTCAGATGAAAGCTCGTCATGATGACGGAGCAAAAGAGCGATCAGTCAGCATGGGTGATCCTGTCAGTGTGAAGAATGTTGGAAGTGGTCCAAAGTGGCTTCCAGGCACTGTTATCAACACGTCAGGAGCTGTTGGCATTAAGGTGGCATTAGCAGATGGACGTGTAGTTAGACGTCATGTGAATCATGTTCTGAGACGTCACAGTGCACAGTTGGTACCAGAATCTGAGCGCAAGCAAGAAGTGCAAGTGCTAGAGTTTGGAAAAAAAGAGGGAGATGGAGACTTTCAAAGTACTCAAAGACCTGAGTTTGGAAGCCAGCAGGGAGCTGTTGAATCTGAAGGGATGTCTGGCACTGATACCTCTCTTATTCCGGTGGTGCCAGGTCCTTGTGACGACACTGATCCAATCCCTGTGTCACCCGTTGGCCCATCAGTGACTCGGACTCCAGAGTCTAGACGGTCTGGGAGAGAAAAACGTCTCCCTACATATCTCAGAGATTGGCCCTTGATTAACAGTTCATTCAACAGTACATACATGCATTTGTCTGCATTTTTTTTTCCTTATTTATGTCTAGACAACATGTGACTGCAGTTTCCATGTTTTAGCTGATTGTTTGCAATTAAGAATTGGTTCCAACTAAATTTCAAGTAAGAAATGTCAAATTATCTGTTATACATATTTTTTTAAATTGTTCAAATAGAATCATGATATGTTTTCCTTCTTAGGGGTAAAGGAGTGTTATGTAGTGATCCCAAGGGAGATCACCTTGATTGTCATGTGAATTATCTGGGTGCGCTAGAATGAACCAAATGCCTGGAACCAGACAAGTTGTGGTATTGTCTGTCATTAATTTGTTTGTCTCCTGTTGTTACCACACAGCACTCTCTCTCTGAGTTCTTCGTTCGCCACTCACTTTGGTACTAGGATACGGCAACCTATCCTGGGGTCAGATTTTGGGTTACCACTGTGGGCGACTGACCCCCTCCCCCCCCCCCCCCCCCCCTTCTCCACACTTCCATCCCGCCTTTCAGCATACGCCTATGTTCCGTGTACGTATATAGAACACTTATTACTGATCTCACCCCCATAGCGGCCACACACCAAACGAATACTTTTGTGTGCATTACTTACGGTTGAAGGTTGTACATTACTTGTTTATTCATGTCATGACTTGATCGAACACCATTTCCGCCTGTCCCTTCTCTCTCGCCCCTCAACCCCGCGACTTCCATCAGATCTCCCTCTTGTTTGAGGAGATCCAGGTCATGGCTCACATCCCCTCTTATCCCCTCTCTCCCTCCACCCCCACCCCCCTCCTTCCTACTTACTTCTGTGCTGTTTGGCGTGCTCATTAGTGTTTTCGTCCCCACCCCCACCCCCACCCCCACTGCAATCTGATCGTGCTACCGAGAAAATGCATGGTCAGATACATACAGACATACATAATGCATACCTGCATACATAATGCATATATACATACATACATGCATAAAAATATACATGCATGCAGACAGACAGACAGACAGACAGACATAAGGACTGTGCTCAGCTGAATGCAGCTAGCAGGTCGTGAAGATCTATAAGTCCAGTCTTTCTGTGTGCCACTGATCATGTTCCTACATGAGTCGATGTCACAGCATTTTGCTTGAGTAGTGGGAATTTATATCTTAGTTAGTTCATGATTTTCCGACGTTAGTCGATGTCACAGCATTTTGCTTGAATAGTGGGGATTTATATCTTAGTTTATGATTTTCCGACGTTAGTCGATGTCACAGCATTTTACTTGAATAGCGGGGATTTATATCTTAGTTAGTTCATGATTTTCAGACGTTACTCGATGTCACAGCATTTTGCTTGAATAGAGGGGATTTATATCTTAGTTAGTTCATGATTTTCATTGGTTAATCGATGTCAGAGCATTTTGCTTGAATAGTGGGATTTATATCTTAATTAGTTCATGATTTTCATTGGTTAGTCGATGTCACAGCATTTTGCTTGAACAGTGGGGATTTACATCTTGATTAGTTCATGATTTTCCTATGTTAATCGATGTCACAGCATTTTGCTTAGATGGTGGGATTTATGTCTGATCAGTGCTAGATTCTAAAGAACAAGCTGCTCCCAGATCAAGGTATCAGTGTGGGGATTCGAGGTCGGGCGGTCAGTGAACTTGGTGAGGTAGCTGTGGTGCTCGGCCTCAGTATATTCAGCATCATAGGTGGCAGCTGCGGTGGTCAGTGGGGCCAGCTGCCTTTCCGCCTCTTGCTTACGTATATAGTTGTTTTTCAAGGTGGTTGCTGCTGTGGCTGCACACTAAAAAATAATGCGCCAAGACCTTGCTTAAGGAGTCGAGTATTTATAGACTCGCGCAATTAGATTGTTTTAAGAATTTTCATTGTGTCTCAAAGTTGATTCTCCTCATTTTCTTTCATATGGCCATTAAGGTACAAACCAAGTGGTTCCAAGCTGACAGATTAGAATCATAGGAATGGGACTATTTTGGCGTTTCCAGCTGGGGCAAAGATAGGGTCACGGGTGAGTGCAAAGGCCTGACACTGAGGGAAAGGTAATGTATTTGAAAACTGTTCGTGATTTCAGCTGTGAAAATCCCCCAAACAAGGGAAATAATTAGTGAGGAGTTGTTCTTTTGATCAATTTTCAGTTTAACATCAAATGCTGGCTCAAATGTATGGTAGGCCTCAAAATGCTTACATAGATTATATAGTTTTAGTGCCAAATCCTAATTGTGGCGTGTGTCCTGTGCTGTCATTCTCCTCCAAACCATCAACAGGTCCTTCTCAGGACCCACTCTGATGGATCCACACGACCTCGACTGAAGAGCCGACCGTTGTGATGGCTGAGAGCGAGACCAACCATCACTGCCACCGAGAGGACGGGAGTAGGTCTTTGGACAGAGTACTGGACATTTATGGGTCCTCCCGTCGACCCCCAATCTCTCTCTCTCTCTCTCTCTCTCTCTCTCTCTCTCTCTCTCTTCTCTTATATTATATTATATATATATATATATATATATATATATTATATTAATACATATTATATTATAGTATAGGTCCAGAAGTTTCTTGATTTGTTCGACTGTTCTACAATTAGTGCGGCTGATTCGTCTTACTGTAGATGTTGGCTGCCTAAGCACAAGAAGAAGAAGACTGTTTCAGCGCAATTTGTGTGTGATCAGTAACATATTTTAAAAAGAAAGATTATTAGTTCCACAAGACAATACAGACAAACAGATTGTAGGACCAAACACTATGCATTTCGACCTCTTGGGTCTTCTTCAGGTTAAAACAAACAACATGTAGGACAATGAAAACGAAGAACGAGCAACCACTCATTACATATGACAACGGTTAGCTGTTTTGTAAGTTGGAAATTATATTTCAGCATGGAAGCAAAAACAATAACTATTTTAAAGAAATACAATAGTTTTGCCTTGTGGCTGATCTTTTCCTCATCACTGGTTTGTTTGTTTATTTTCACTTCGAAAAAGCAATGACATGGGTGTGTGTGTGTGTGTGTGTGTGTGTGTGTTGTAGAGGCAATGCGGGCGGGGAGGATCAGTCAAGGGACACTACTCGCAAGACTTGCGGCGACAATGGCGGCACACGGACACGGTCACGACTGCGGTTGTCATGTAGTGTCATCCTCAGTGCACCAAACCCTGGATGAGATGGAATTTGAACGAGGACTGTGGTCAGAAGCACTCTCGGGTCAAAGTAACGACTTAGAGAAACGTCTACAAAAAGGCGATGACGTCAACGCGAAAGATAAAGCCGGGTATACTGCATTGGTGAGTTACAAGGGCCAGAAGCCAGAATCTGTGGCTGAATGAGTTACTAGGATCAGGATCAGGATTTGGGACGTTGTATTAAACAACTTAGCCTATTCAGGCTTTTTAAGCCCCTTCTGTTTTTGGTGTTTGTTGGTCCAGTCATTCTTCTTGTTCTTCCGTTGATGACCATCAATCGAAAACCGATTATTACTGTCATTTGACTAGCTCAGTCTTATTTAACCATCAAAGTCATATTTTATTTTAGTTATACTAACTTATAGTCAGACCAAGGAATGGAAGATGTAGAGAGGGTAGAATCAGCATCTTCACCTTTCACTTTTTGGAATTTTATTGCACTCATTGAAAGCATTTGTCTCTTTCTGCTGATCTGGTCAAAGATTGGCTAAGTGTGTGCCAACTGTATCCAACTGGTTGGCTCTCTGTTCATTACCTTTAACAGATTTATCATAGTGTCTGAATGTTTATTCCAACAAATAATCAAATGCACACACAAACACACACGCACGCGCACACACACAACACACACACACACACATGCACCCTGCATACACATGCACGCACATACACATGCACGCATGTAACTTGTAAGTGCACACGCACGTGCACACTCATGTGTATGTACAAATGCGCGCACACACACCTACTCGTGTGTTCATCATAAACAGTGGTACACATACATATACGTACACACACATACATACACACACATGCGCTTGTACATGCATGCAGGACCATGCTAATTATATAAGCCCACAGATCACGCACATGCATGCACATGTATGCACACACACGTATTGACACACACACAAACAGACAGACAGGGACTGAGACAGACAGACAGACACACGCACAAACACACACACACACACAAACTAGCATGGGCCTATGCCCGCCCACCCATGCACACACATCCACTCATCTTAGTCAGTAATTCATTTATCCATCAACTGAAAATCATGTGCAGTGGGGTCTCAAAACTTAGCAGTTGAGGTATGATGTGTATGGTCAAGCCTGCATGCATTGACATCTCCTCGATGAAACTTTTAGTTAAACTGAAATTAGTATCAAGTGTAGACACACATGCCGGTGGAATAGTGTACAAGAAGAAGCTGTCTCACATGCATTCACAATTTTTTTTACAATAGAGGACGGTCTAGCCAACTCAACAATTCTCTAGCCAGGAAGTGGTTAGACTTTACCTGCATGAGCAAACAGGACACTGATAAAGTCAAAAAGGGGGACAGTGACATGAGAGATTGATCCTTTTCCATCTGCATCTGGCTAGACTGAGAGAGTTCAGAGTGAGAAAACAAAGTAATACATTACCATACACGTAACATACATTATGGCATTCTTTGAAATTGTATTCAATCATCATAATTATGATACAGTTCTCTGTTATAATGCATAATGACATGAATATGAAGGACAGTGCAAAGTACTATTTTAAAGGCCCCCTGCCCCTCCTGGTCCCATGCCCTTATTTATCTATTTTTTTCTTTAGTAGAGAAGAGTGTCCATTTAAATGAAGGGAGACCTGTTACTAATGTAAGTATTATCCATGAAAGATCGAAAGGTAGGGTGGGAGCCTTTGAAATGGGACTTTTCCTCATTTGCATCTGCATGTATGTGGTTATATTCCTTTTCTTTCTTTTAGACATATCTACATGATTCATTACTACTAATACTACTGATAATGGGACAATTTCTAATGTGTCCATCCTAATGATGTAGGCTACTGGATGTGCTTTACTAATTTTAACAAACTGATATCTAAAATATACTCTGGATACACACACACACACACACACACACACACACACACACACACACACACACACACACACACTCAGTTTTGCGTTTGTGAGGCATAAGCATATATTATATGCGTGCACTTGCAAACGTGCGCACTTACCCCCACCCACCCACATACACAGGCACACAGTGTCACATGCATACACTGTATAAAATGGTGAACAGCTCGTTCGTACATGAGCAAATGTGTGCAAGTGACAGGTAGAGCTCTATTCAGTAACATTTCAGGTGGTTTTCTGCAGTAGCATTTGAACAGATAAGTTATAGGAGCAGGCTTGAAAGTCTGAACGGAAGGGGCAAAACATAGAACTTTGGAAAGGTAGTGAGTTTCAGAGTATTGCAGCAGAAAATGAGAATGCCCGTGAGCCATGCTGCTTTAAATTATGTAGGGGACATGAAGTGGCCTGTCTTCTCATGCTGATTTAAATTATGTAGGGGACATGAAGTGGCCTGTCTTCTCATGCTGCTTTAAATTATGTAGGGGACATGAAGTGGCCTGTCTTCTCATGCTGCTTTAAATTATGTAGGGGACATGAAGTGGCCTGTCTTCTCATGCTGCTTAAATTATGTAGGGGACATGAAGTGGCCTGTCTTCTCCATGGGATGAAAATAAAAAAGGGGACATGAAGTGGCCTGTCTTCTCCATGGGATGAAAATAAAAAAGGGGACATGAAGTGGCCTGTCTTCTCCATGGGAGAAATAAAAGGTGAGCTAGCAGGGGTTGGGGGGGGGGGGGGGGGGGACTCTGAAATAGGACTTGCTTGTATGTGTGTCAGAAAACAAATACAAGAACAAGGATCTGGATATATCTAGCAACAACAACAACAACTCCAGCAACAAGAGGAAAATCTCTTCTTTTTTTGTGAGACCAAGATTGTATAGTTTGATGAAATAAGAAGGGTTTTTCTTTAGGTTAATAAATTTTCACTAAAGAAAGATAGAGTGAAATTGTGACCAACAAACAAGGGAATTGATAGCAGTTTACTGGTAACAAGGTGTAGTATACTGCCAGAATCTTTTGCCTCCTCTGTATCTCCACCATGAAGGTCATGCTTTGACCTGCATCTGTTGGTTGGCTAACCTGTCAGTCAGTAAGATCATGTAAATACTCCTACACTGTGAACAGATCACTTAGTGGCAACACACTATGAGCTAGCGTGATGCATTGGTTATCGTCGTGGATTCTGGGTGGAGAGATCAGCGATTTGTTTCATATTGCAGTGTCATTTATTTTTCAGATTTTTTCAACTTTGTATGATACCTGCCCAGAGTTGAGTTTGCTCTGGACTCAGCTGGGAAGACTGGAACCACACAGTCGAGTTTCATTCACTTAATGGATGCAAGTGTCCTGAAGAGTGTTGCTTAAATCTTATGACCAACACTACAGTTGTATGTATCTTTTGGGCCTGGTTGACGCAGGAATTCATATGAAAAAAAAGAGACAATGATCGTGTCTGAGGGAGGAGGGGTGAAGGGAGGGGTGCTGCTGGGAAGTATTGTTTTGTGCATATTTGATGTCTGTTGTTTGCAACATCTGAAGAAAATAAATTTGCCAAAAATTCACTTGTCTGTTTCATATAAAATTTTGTTACATCTGCAACGTATTAAACCTTGTTTTGTGTAGTATGCCTTGTTTACCATAATGCTGCCATCTCTGCTTCCTTTTCAAGTGCACTGTCTTGTTCACGCTTTACTACTATGTTGACAAAAAGATAAGGTCGTGTAGAGCAGGTAATGGCTTCTGAGACTGGATGGCTGTAAAGAACATGACTGGACTTTTTACGTTATGATGTTTGTGAAATAACTGGAAAGACTGGAGTGGTCAAACCACCTGTGACATGACTGGACTTTTTACGTTATGACCCGTGACATGACTGGACTTTTTACGTTACGATGTTTGTGAAATAACTGGAAAGACTGGAATGGCCAAAACACCTGTAACATGACTGGACTTTTTACGTTATGATGTTTGTGAAATAACTGGAAAGACTGGAATGACCAAAACACCTGTAACATGACTGGACTTTTTACATTATGATGTTTGTGAAAAAACTGGAGAGACTGGAGTGGCCAAATACCTCTGTCCCGTCGTGCAGGACTAAGGACAGAGAAACACAGAGATCACTGACTCAGAGACTGCCCCAGCATAGAATTGACACAACCAGAACTTTCTGGACTAAGGACAGGGAGAGACAGAGATCACTGACTCAGAGACTGCCCCGGCATAGAATTGACACAACCAGAACTTTCTGGACTAAGGACAGGGAGAGACAGAGATCACTGACTCAGAGACTGCCCCGGCATAGAATTGACACAACCAGAACTTTCTGGACTAAGGACAGGGAGAGACAGAGATCACTGACTCAGAGACTGCCCCGGCATAGAATTGACACAACCAGAACTTTCTGGACTAAGGACAGGGAGAGACAGAGATCACTGACTCAGAGACTGCCCCAGCATAGAATTGTCACAACCAGAACTTTCTGGACTAAGGACAGGGAGACACAGAGATCACCGACTCAGAGACTGCCCCAGCATAGAATTGTCACAACCAGAACTTTCACAGGGCTCCTGTTGAGGCATATTTTAGGCATCATATTGCTCAAAATGCTCTTTTAAAGGTATACTTAGGCTTGGAGTTGTAAAAGTAGCAGTCACTTGTGTGAATCCTTAAAATTCTGCCGTAAACACAGCAGATCAACAATTTGTTCATGAGTCTGCAAATGAAGTTTTTTTTCCAAGACAGAGTAAAATCAGAAGTGTCGTTAATTTCCTGAAACAACCAAATAAGTATTCCAGCGCCATGCTTTTCATGCAAGGCAGACTAAACACGGAATGTGCAAACCAAGTGATAGGCCAGACCAAGATTTGATGCAGGGATGAAAGTGATTCTAGCTTTTCAGATGCTCACTGATGGCCCTTTAGAATTCTGTTTTGTAGGTGGGTGACTGGTTAAATTTAACCATAGCCAAGGGGAGCCCTGTTTTCTGTGCTTATTGACACAAAACATATTTCGCGCACAACCAAATTATAACTGATGAGAACTATCTTTCAGTGTGTCCTGAGTTTTTTTTATTGTGTCCTGCATATTTTTTTGTTTTGTTTTTGTCTTGTCAGCATTACGCAGCTCGTAACAATCATCTGGAGACGTGTCGAGTCCTGTTGATGCATGGGTCAGAGGTCAATGCCGTGACCAAAACGGGAAGGGCCACACCCCTTCATCGTGCGGCTTACACAGGGAACCAGGATGTGGTACGGCTGCTGTTGCAGCATAAAGCTGATCCTTTGGCTGTGGATGTGGATGGGATGACCCCGCTACACAAGGTGTGTGTGTGTGTGTGTGTGTGTGTGTACGTACGTGTGTGCGTGTATACGTGTGTGCATGTGTGTATGTGTGTGAATGTTTGATATGGTAATTCTATCAGGTATTAGTATTGAGCTTGAATATAGTAATTGTGTCAATATGTTTTGTGTGTTTTTGTACTTAGCCATGTATGTGTGTGTATGTGTATGTGTTTTGTGTGTGTGTGTGTGTGTGTGTGTGTGTGTGTGTGTGTGTGTGTGTGTGTGTGTGTGTATGAGCACATGCAGGGGGAATGGAAGGGAAGGAGAGACAGAGAGGGAGTGAAGGGTGTGGTGAGTATGAGTGCATAGGTACAGGACATTTATCCTGTTTTACAAGCAAACTGTAGTGCTGCAATGAAGAAAACAAAACAGGAGCTGTGGTGGTGCAGTGATTGGCATCATGGACGTGTGGGTATTAGTTCTAGGTAAATGGGGGATCTTTTAGCCCCAACCAGTTTCAACCTGGAGTGGAATGTGCTGTGGTCTGAAATGGGAATATTGGAACCATACAGTCGAATGTCATCATCTTAATACAACAGGTGTCTAGGAGTGTTGTTCAAATTTCCTGATGAATGCTGCAGATGACTGGATCTCACTCCTGGGTGACGCCAGGATAGACATAATGAAAGGAAGTCTAGACTACATCCTCTGCCCCATCCCCACCTTCATCCCTTGGCCCTGGCTCTTGAAATAGTCTCTAAATCAAAACATAAAGATTTCCTTATTTTGTCAGACTCCCTTTCTGTTTTGGAGGCCATTGCCAGCCGTATTCACAAGCACCCTCAACTGCTGAAATTATTTGAACTGTACACTCACTGAAATCAGATGGATACAACATAGTTTTTGGTTGGGTTCCCAGCCATGTGGGCATTCCAGGCAATGAGTTGGTTGATCAGCTTGCCAAGAAAACCACAAGGAAAGAGTTAAGCAGATTGTCTATCCCTCATTCAGATTTGAAACCCAAAATTACGTCAAATACCTCTGGCAAGAGGAATGGAACTTGCAGATGGATAACAATCTGTTTAAAATCCAGCCAAACCTGAAAGAGTTTTTACCATGTTCCTGAGGAGGCTGTAGAGAAGAAACAGTCCTGAGCTGTTTGCATACAGGCCATTCCTTTTACACCCATTCTTATCTTTTAAAAGGTTAAGAAGCTCCATGGTGCATTTCATGTCTTGTAACACTCACAGTGAAACATGTTCTTTCAGAGTGTTGGGACTTGCATGATGTGAGACATAAACATTTACTGCAGACTCCATCTGATCTAAGATTTTACGGAGGAAAGACTTAAAAAAAAAAAATTCTGGTGTGTTTTTAGAAGGTGTGTTTAAAGGGTTGTGTGCATGAGTTTGGAAAAAAGTTTTCATATGACTTGTGAGTTGACTTCAACGCGTTGATAGCCCTGATATGGCCCTTTGCAGTTGGCTGGGCTATAAGCAACATTACCTTACCTTTACCTTAATGAAAATCCCATCAGGCTTCGGTCTGAGAACAATACATCTTAAGACTGGCAGGCTAACAGGATGTTATTGTCCTCTTTCCCATGGAATACAGCCCTCTCATATAGTCTCAGAATGGACGAAACTCCATAGCTTCATGTTTATCATCTTGCTTTCATTGATCGTTGTAAAGAATAGGGTCAAATTTTTTGGCAATTCACTCGTGGTGTCAGGGTGACCTCCCCTCTCCTGATCATGTGAGTCCCTAACACCTTGACTTGGTCAATGGAAAATAAGCACCATGACTTGGCCAGTGGAAAATAAGCACCATGACTTGGTAAGAATAAAATAAGATAAATACCATGACTTGGCCAGTGGAAAGTAAATACCACGACTTCATCAATAGAAGATAAACACCATGACGTAGTCAATGGAAAATAAATACCATGACTTGATCAGTGGAAAATAAACACCATGATTTAGTCAATGGAAAATGAATACCACGACTTGGTCAATTGAAGGTAAACACCATGACTTGGTCAATGGAAAATAAATACCATGACTTGGTCAATAGAAGATTAACACCATGACTTGGTCAATGGAAAACAAACACCATGACTTGGTCAATGGAAAGTAAAAACCATGACTTGGTCAATAGAAAATATATACCATGACTTGGTCAATGGAAAACAAACACCATGACTTGGCCAATGGAAAACAAACACCATGACTTGGTCAATGG
Organism: Conus canariensis; assembly: GCA_033310375.1. Classification (NCBI taxonomy): domain Eukaryota; kingdom Metazoa; phylum Mollusca; class Gastropoda; order Neogastropoda; family Conidae; genus Conus; species Conus canariensis. Next base: position 46,594,373 of record CM065741.1, on the reverse strand, counting down.
AAAACAAACACCATGACTTGGTCAATAGAAAACAAACACCATGACTTGGTCAATGGAAAACAAACACCATGACTTGATCAATAGAAAAAAAACACCATGACTTGATCAATAGAAATAAACACTGTGACTTGGTCAGGGGAAAATAAACACCATGACTTGGTCAGTGGAAAACAAACACCATGACTTGTCAATAGAAATAAACACTGTGACTTGGTCAGGGGAAAATAAACACCATGACTTGGTCAATGGAAAACAAACACCATGACTTGGTCAGGGGAAAACAAACACCATGACTTGGTTAATGGAAAGTAAACACCATGACTTGGTCAATGGAAAGTAAAAACCATGACTTGGTCAGTGGAAAATAAACACCATGACTTGGTCAATGGAAAGTAAACACCATGACTTGGTCAATGGAAAATAAACACCATGACTTGGTCAGTGGAAAATAAACACCATGACTTGGTCAATGGAAAATAAACACCATGTCTTGGTCAGTGGAAAATAAACACCATGACTTGGTCAATGGAAAGTAAACACCATGACTTGGTCAATGGAAAGTAAACGCCATGACTTGGTCAATCCATGTATGAATACACCTGTTTGTGTCAGAGCAGAGCTGTGTTGTCTGTGTTAATAATGAACAAGTAAGCTTGTTGTGTCCACAAACTGGAGAAGTTTATACAAATAGGTGAGCTGCTTGTTATTGTGTGTCCACAAACTGGAGAAGTTTATACAAACAGGTGAGCTTGCTGCTGTTGTTCACAGGCTGCAGAACAAGGCAATGCAGAGTCTGCCAGAATTCTGGTGACGGCTGCCCCAGGGGCCGCAAATCTGCCAGACAGCAGAGGGAGAGTGCCTGCTGACTTGACGCAGGATCCAGACTTGAAGGAAGCGTTGCTAAGGCCTTCAGGCTGACCACAGGCCGTCTGCGACGTGACCACTGTGATAAGGACAAACCCAACATGAAGGCCACGACTGTGCTGTTGACCTGCTGCTCGGCTCAGTTGTGAAGCAGAGTATTTAAAAAGACCTATGTTGATGGTTTTGTGGCATGCATGCTGGCGTGTTACAATGATGACGGTGATGATGTGGAGGATGATGATAATAAAGATGACAGATGATTCATTACCTAGGTTATTGGTTTGGGTTGTTAAACTGAAACGGAAAAGGAAAAAATAAAAAAAAATCAGTGGATGGTTTCTGAAGAGATGTGACTGATGTGTGTGTAGTTGGATGATGATGATGATGATGACGATGATGATGATGATGGTGAAGATGGACGGTAAAGAATGCAATGACTCACTGGTGATGAAATGAGAAAGTCCTGCTGCGGTCACATTGTAAATTTGGTTATTTTAGATAAAGTTATATTGATGATGATGACGGTGGGGATGATGAAGACGGTAAAGAGTGATGCCCTTATGATGAAATTAGAAGATCCTGCTGCAGTCACATTGTAGACTTGGTTATAGTAGATAAAAAGTTACAATGATGATGATGATGATGGAGGTAGAGATGATGATAATGGATGATGCTGAGTTGAGTACACAGTTCTGGGGAACAGGAGGATGAAGACGGTCTTTTCATTGGTATTTCCCTTTATTTTATTTATTTTATCAATTCTATTTTATTTCATTATATTTTATTCTCTTTTACTTTATTTTTATTTTGTTTTGTTTTATTTGATTTGATTTTATTCATTTCATTTTGTTTTCATTTTATTTTTATCTTATCTTATTTAGCATGAATTTGCTCTGTTTTGTTCAGAATTATCTTACCTGTTGTATGCATGTGCAGTTGGGAGGGGAAGGGGGAAGAGGGAAAAAAAACAAGAGAACTTGAACACAAAAATGGAAAGAGAAAAGCTTGCTGTGGCTCGTTTCTGATCTTGCAGTATTCTAATCTGGTGGTAGGATTGTGCACACATGTGCTACACCACGGCCTGAAGTCTGACTCCAGGATTGTGCACACATATTACACCGTGGCCTGAAGACTGACTGTAGGATTGTGCACACATGTGTTACACCTTGGCCTGAACTCTGATGGTAGGATTGTGCTTACATGTGCTACACCATGGTTCTGAAGACTGACTATAGGATTCTACACACGTTACACTGTGGCCTGAAGTCTGATTGTAGGATTGTGCGCACATGTGTTACACCATGGCCTGAAGTCTGATTGTAGGATTGTGCACACATGTGTTACACTGTGGCCTGAAGTCTGTAGGATTGTGCACACATGTGCTACACCATGGCCTGAAGTCTGACTGTAGGATTGTGCACACGTGTTACACTTTGGCCTGAAGATGACTGTAGGATTGTGCACACATGTTACATTGTGGCCTGAAGTCTGACTGTAGGATTGTGCACACATGTGTTACACTGTGGCCTGAAGACTGACTGTAGAATTGTGGACACATGTTTACACTGGCCTTGAAGTGTGACTGTAGGATTGTGCACACATGTGCTGCACCTTGGCCTGAAGACTGACTGTAGATTGTGCACACATGTGCTACACCATGGCCCGAAGACTGATTGTAGGATTGTGCACACATGTGCTACACCTTGGCCCGAAGACTGACTGTAGGATTGTGCACACATGTGTTACACTGGGCCTGAAGACTGACTGTAGAATTGTGACACATGTGTTACACCATGGCCATGAAGTGACTGTAGGATTGTGCACACATGTGCTGCACCCTGGCCTGAAGACTGTAGATTGTGCACACATGTTATGCCATGGCCTGAAGTCTGACTGTAGGATTGTGCACACATGTGTTACACTGTTGGCCTGAAATCTGACTGTAGGATTGTGCACACATGTGTTACACTGTGGCCTGAAGACTGACTGTAGGATTGTGCACACATGTGTACACCATGGCCTGAAGGCTGACTGTAGGATTGTGCACACATGTGTTACACTGTGGCCTGAAGACTGACTGTAGGATTGTGCACACATGTGTTACATTGTGGCCTGAAGTCTGACTGTAGGATTGTGCACACATGTGTTACACTGTGGCCTGAAGTCTGACTGTAGGATTGTGCACACATGTGTTATACTGTGGCCTGAAGTCTGACTGTAGGATTGTGCACACATGTGCTACACCATGGCCATGAAGTGTGACTGTAGGATTGTGCACACATGTGCTACACCATGGCCTAAAGACTGACTGTAGGATTGTGCACACATGTGCTACACAAATAAAACCATGGCCATGAAGTGTGACTGTAGGATTGTGCACACATGTGCTACACCATGGCCTGAAGACTGACTGTAGGATTGTGCACACATGTGTTACACCATGGCCCGAAGACTGACTGTAGGATTGTGCACACATGTGCTACACCATGGTCTAAAGACTGACTGTAGGATTGTGCACACATGTGTTACACCATGGCCTTGAAGTCTGTAGGATTGTGCACACATGTGTTACACCATGGCCTTGAAATTTGGCTGTAGGATTGTGCACACATGTGCTACACGATGGCCTTGAGGTCTGTAGAATTGTGCACACATGTTACACCGTGGGCCTGAAGTCTGATTGTAGGATTGTGCACACTGTGTTACACCGTGTCCTGAAGTCTGTAGGATTGTGCACACTGTATTACACCATGGCCTTGAAGTCTGTAGGATTGCGCACACATGTGCTACGCTATGGCCCTAAAGTGTGTTACACCCTGGCTTGAAGTGTGATGTAGGATTGTGCACACTGTGTTACACCATGCCTTGAAGCCTGTAGGATTGTGCACACATGTGCTACGCTATGGCCCTAAAGTGTGTTACACCCTGGCTTGAAGTGTGATGTAGGATTGTGCACACATGTGTTACACCATGGCCTGAAGTCTGTGTGTCATGAGTGAAACATCGTCTGGACTGGCCATAAATTGGAATGTGACTTACTTATTGTTTAGGAGATCCAGACATTACCATAGGTCAGGGTCTATTTTTTCATTTTATGTGTTGGTAAAGACATCCTGAACTCTCCATCCATGAGCCAATACATTTTTTTGCCAAATTATATCTTCTTCAGCACCATGTTTAGTCGTCATGTGACTGCTCTTTTAGCCAAGAATCACCATACAGATGCTGTTCGTTCTGCTGAATGAGGATACTTTTGCTATCGCCACCATAGTTTCAAAAAGCTGAAAACTAGAAAGGATGGAAATTAGAAGCCCTGACAGCGATAGTGTTGATAGGCAAGGCGATGCTTTCCGTGGATGGGTGAAAGACCACTATAGTGGGGGTTGTTCAGAGCATCATGTGTAACAGTCAACTTTGTGCAGCACATCTGGCATTTGGAGAAAGAAAAAGAACAAAATATTAGAGATACGCAAAAAGACGAACGTTCTCTCTTCCCTCTGGGCTTGCCTTCACTCTGTACAGAGGGTCACTCTGTACAGAGGGTCACTCTGTACAGAGGGTCACTCTGTACAGAGGGTCTGGGGAAAGGTATGCTGGTGGGTGTGGCACATATTTTCAACTTTGATAATTTAAGGCAGCCGATGTTATTGTCAATCTTGTACGATAGAAAAACCTTTCATATTTATATACTGGTTAATACTTGCATTCAGTTTGGCGGAGTGGCTTCTTCCTCCTCACCGTTTTTTTTTTTTTTTTTCCACAAAGCTTACTGGAGACTGGGTTGGTGCACAAAATTCCGGTTAACATAAGTGATTTTTTTTTTTTTTAATAAGAATTTGACTGTGTTCCCATTTCACTGCTGATGAATGCAAAACATAATTAACAACTAACTTGTCCAGGCCCCCAGCATCTTGTGCCTCGGCACCTTGTGTTCAGTGAACTCCTGTGTATTCTGTTCTCGAGCAATGTCAGCTCGTAGCAGTGGAGATCTTGTGGATTGCTAGGTAACAAGGAAATAAGCTGCCTCCAGATGCCCAGATCATACATGTAGAAAGAACAGAAACCCTTCAGATTCAGGGGGCTTCCCTCCCTGGCGCCTTGGCCCAGTCCCCATCTTCCTGCTTTCCGTTTTTAAAAAAAAAATGGTTTTGCCCATGTGTGCACATGTGCTACACCGTGGGCTTGAAATCTGACTTGTAGAATTGTGTACATTTGCTACACTGTGGACTTGGAAGTCTGATTGTAGAATTGTGTACATTTGCTACACTGTGGACTTGGTCTGATTGTAGAATTGTGTACATTTGCTACACTGTGGACTTGAAGTCTGATTGTAGAACTGTGTACATTTGCTACACTGTGGACGTGAAGTCTGATTGTAGAACTGTGTACATTTGCTACACTGTGGACTTGAAGTCTGATTGTAGAATTGTGTACATTTGCTACACTGTGGACTTGAAGTCTGATTGTAGAACTGTGTACATTTGCTACACTGTGGACTTGAAGTCTGACTTGTAGATTTTTGCACATGTGCTACACTGTAACCTTGAAGTCTGACTTGTAGAATTGTGCACATGTGCTACACCATGGGCTTGAAATCTGACTCATAGAATTATGCACATAATTTCACTGAATTTTGTACACATGATTGCCGAAAATCTGAATGCAGTTAAGTAGAAGAAATGGAATGTGGAAAAAGAATTGTAGAGATGAAGTTCTTGAGCTGTATTTGCACTTGCGGAGAGTAACCATTGCAGAGGCATTGACCAAAGAGCAACAACTCCTGCTAACTTCCATGCGTAAAAGGGCACATACTGTGCTTTTTTTGACAGCATGCCCAGAAACGTTAAAAAAAAACCCCCAAAACGACTAAGAATGAATGACTTTGTGCCAAGGTATGCAGATGAATCAGGTTTGAAAGTAGTTTGTGTTAAAAAGAACCCACATTTATTGCAGTTGATATGAAAAATAAGAACCAATATTTATTGTAGTTAATACAAAATCAGGTTTTTTTTTATTATGCAGAAGAAGCCTCTGTAGTGTAATGGCAGATAAAAATGAAGCGAATGTGCCCCCCCTCCCCCCCCCCCCTTTTTTTTTTCCCCATCCAATACCTTTGCAGAAATTTGGAATTTTGTACACACTCTTTGTAGAAAATATGCTCATTCCTGTTGCAAAGTACACCAACAGCAGTTTTAGGGTGTGGACTGAACCTTCTGACCACAGCTTTGATGTATCAGGAGGGAACTTCTCTCTTCTCCAAGGCCTTCTTCCTGGCAAGACGACCGAGTTTGACTCCCAAAGGCCTGCCACTGGCAGAGTTGCAGATTAGCAGACATCACCACCATCTCCAGACTGAGAACAACGGACCGTCGCCAACCCTCAACTGTCTGTACAAATTGTAAATCTACATGGAACAATGAGGTACTGAACGCTCAACCCAGTCCAGATTTGCTAGTCCTGACTTATCTTTAATGCCTTGAGGCGCCCGATTTGACCTAGTGCAGTGGATCTCAAAAAAAAAAAAAAAAAAAGAAAAAGAAAAGACTGCAAGGGATGATGGGGTCACTACAGCAGAACGCAGACTTTGTCCAAGACAGACAGGAACACGGGAGAAGAAAATGAGGAAGAAAATAAATTGAGCTGAATTCTTCCAGTTGTACTTCAGGAGGCTGAATGTGACAAAATGACAATGATGACGACTGGCGGCGGCGGCGGCAGCTTACAGCAATGATGATGATGATGATGATGGGTGATAACTTGCAGTAATGATGATGATGATGGGTGACATTATACTTATAGTGATGATGATTATGTAGCCAAGGATGCGAGAAAATGTTGATCTTGAATGGTCAACTTTGTTGATGGACTGACTTGTTCTTCCTGCAAATACTCTGAGTATTAGGCAGTGTTTCCCACAGACTGCTTGTTTGAAAGGGTGAACCCTCTACTTCACCCCCCTTCCCCAACTCCCCCACACATTACACACAGTCCCACCCCCATCCCCAACTTATTCTAAATTGGACTGTGGACTTTTGAAAATTGCATGGTAAACTCAATATCTTAGATGGCTAAAAAGAATGGAATGTTTCATGTTCAAAGTTATGATTTGTATGGAAACGAATGGTCCATGACTGTTGGAGACGTTAAATGTATTCAAGTCAAAACTGTATGTGTGTGTGAGTGTGTGTGTGTGTGTGTGTGTGTGTGTGTGTGTGTTTCACACAGTGTAGTTAGCTTACCTGGACCTGTATCTGTTGTTAAACTCCTCATTCTTATTAATGATGTAGGCTTTCATACCGCTTTAATTAATTAGAAACAATCAAGAGTCGTGCAGCCTGCAAAATGGTCTGTAGTGGTTGCATCTTTCTAATCTTGCCATTTAAAGGACGAAGAGACTCCATGGCATATACAATATAATGAGCACCCCCCGCCCCCCCCCCCCTCCCCCCCCTCAAAAAAAAAGAAGAAAACACCTGAAGAAAAGGTTAGGATGATGTGGAGAGGAAAAAAAAAAAAAGGAAAAGAGAAGGATTTATAGACAGTTTGAGCAACTAGTCACACAGATAAACTCAAACTAGTCACATAGACATGCTCAAACTAGTCAGACACCTATGTGTTACAGCTGACACTCCATAATGCACAGTATTATGTCAAAAGACACCATTTCACCTTCAGCATTCTAGTCCAGTATTGTGTCAAAAGACACCATTTCACCTTCAGCATTCTAGTCCAGTATTGTGTCAAAAGACACTATTTTTTTCATGGAGCAAGGAAGGAAAGCTATTAGAGATCATACGAAAAGTTCCTCTCCTTTTTGGGTTCACTTGCTGATATCAAAGATCGCTTGGCAAACAGTTCATTATCAATGATATCCCATGCATTTGTGTGTGTGTCTCAGAGCGCGCGCGCGCGCGCGTGCGTGCATGCGTGCGTGCGTGTGTGTGTGTGTTCTTAAACTGAAGATTTCTAGTATCAGTCGGAAAAAACAAGGTCTGTCGGGTTTCAATATTCGCAACTTTTTTTTTCTTGTTAACGAAAATATTTTCTGTGAGCCAGCCTGGTTGGCCATTGCCAAAAAAGGAAAAGAAAAAAAAAAACACCCACTTTTATTACCCCTAATGAAGGATTTCTAGGGACTGTAGTTGAATGGATAGAGTGGACACTGTGGAGGGTGGTTCACGCTGGCTCAGCAATTGATGTGGTCAGAAGAGAACCTAGTATGTGGTGTCCTGCTTATCCTGCATCGGAACAGGCTCTACTGAACACCACTGGACCTGAATTAGTAGCAGTGCAGTGTCTCCTCTGATGGGCTGCCTTCGGGAAGATTTGGCACTTGTTCTTCTGTGTTGACTGCTGGTGCTGAGGCTGTGAGAGGAAGATTTGGCACTTGTTCTTCTGTGTTGACTGCTGGTGCTGAGGCTGTGAGAGGAAGATTTGCCATTTGTTCTTCTGTGTTGACTGCTGGTGCTGAGGCTGTGAGAGGAAGATTTGCCATTTGTTCTTCTGTGTTGACTGCTGGTGCTGAGGCTGTGAGAGGAAGATTTGCCATTTGTTCTTCTGTGTTGACTGCTGGTGCTGAGGCTGTGAGAGGAAGATTTGCCATTTGTTCTTCTGTGTTGACTGCTGGTGCCGAGGCTGTGAGAGGAAGATTTGCCATTTGTTCTTCTGTGTTGACTGCTGGTGCTGAGGCTGTGAGAGGAAGATTTGCCACTTGTTCTTCTGTGTTGACTGTTGGTGCTGAGGCTGTGAGAGGAAGATTTGCCACTTGTTCTTCTGTGTTGACTGCTGGTGCTGAGGCTGAGAGGAAGATTTGGCACTTGTTCTTCTGTGTTGACTGCTGGTGCTGAGGCTGTGAGAGGAAGATTTGGCACTTGTTCTTCTGTGTTGACTGCTGGTGCTGAGGCTGTGAGAGGAAGATTTGCCATTTGTTCTTCTGTGTTGACTGCTGGTGCTGAGGCTGTGAGAGGCAACGAGTTGGCTTTGTATGTGGAAGCCATAATGAGCAGAGTGAGTAATGTCATTGAGAAGCATGGAAGAGGAGGCAGAAGAAAGGAGAAAAAAAAATGCTTTGGCTGTGAGTGTGTGTGTGTGTGTGTGTTTTTTTTTTTTGTGCATACGCAGGCTGATACTCCTGCGGACATCCCCTGTATAGACAGACTAGGATTAATCCTATCTACCCAACAAAGGGAGTGGAGTTTTGTGTGTATGACCGTTTTTTTTTTCTTCATCCCGCCATTAAGGCAGCCATACTCCAACTTTGGGGAAGGTGCATGCTATGTGTAACGTGTCATCCATACCAACGGCCAAACTGTCCTTCTCTTCCGAAAGTTGGTGATGGGATTTTACATGTGTGCAAGATGTTATGCGTGCGTTCACACACGGAACCTCAGTTTATAGTCTCATTCAAAGAACTGTATGGGAAATGGAGTCAGAACCAATGGTTACTCCAAGGGAAAAATCCCTCTGCACCGAAACGGCCCGGTGGAGACTCGAACCCGCAACCCCAGAATCACCAAGATTACGAGTCTGGCGCTCTACCACTGAGCTATTCCGGCCCCCATCTTTGGCTGGCATCAAATGCAGACTTCGATGCACCGACAGGCTTCTGTACAACTAGGTGTAATAGTATCTGAGCCTATAATCCTTTGAAATAATGAACAAAAGTAGAAACGCACTTGGACATCTGAGGTAAGTACTCATGCACCCATGTACATTGGAATGAATATAACACAAAAGCAGTAAAATGAGTTGAAAATTTTATTTTGAAAGGGAAAAAAGTATTAAATTGGGTTAGTGAAGGACAGTGAGTCTACATTTAGGTGAAGAGGAAGTTCAAATATGAAATCATAGGTTTATTTTTTATTTTTATTTTTTTTTCATATGAATGCACAAGACAGTACAGTGGTTAGTATTCTACAACAAAAAAAAGTTTCATTCCAAGAGACACACTGACATTAAACAGGTACTACAATTCAACAAATGCAACTCATGTTCATTGTATAATTGTTAATTTGCATACTGGTTCATATATGCACGACACATTCCCCTTTACCTTTCATGTAAATTATCTACTTCTGTGCCACACAGATATGACACACACGGACCCGGTGCCTGACTGTCCACATGTGTAACTTGTACGTACTCTTGTACTTGAACAATCATGCTCTTCTGTTGTCTTACCCGTAGAGGATCTCGTGGTCGAAATGAGTCGCTTCCATGTAACTGTCATTTGTTCTATTCGTTTGTCTGTCCAGCATGATACTTTCATTCTCCTGCTTCTGCTTCTCCCTGCACTTGGCGGGATGTCCAGTAGCTCAGTCATACTTGTCGGCACTTGGCGGGATGTCCAGTAGCTCAGTCATACTTGTCGGCACTAGGCGGGATGTCCAGTAGCTCAGTCATACTTGTCTCCACTCTCATGCATTGTGGTGGTTGGCTTTCTAGGGGCTTTGTCACAAGATCACAAGGAGGATTAATAACACGTAAAAAAGACTTAGAGGTATGTGTGAACACACATGAACACACACATGTGCGTAAGTGGACATGCATGCATACACATTCATGCACACTGTCAAGCACGCACGCACATGTGCGTACCACACACACACACACACACAGCACGCACACACTGCTGTCTTTTAATGAAAGGAGCATAGTACATGGACACTAATCACACACGGACGCGCACATGTACAGAGTGCACAACTTCCTACTAAATAAAATGACGAATGTTCTTTGCAGTGCGAAGGAAGTGCAGAGACGAATTCAACGTGGCACGGGGGAAGTCGAGCATCAACGCTTAACGGTGTGAAATTTCCACATGGATCCTGTAAACCTCCCCCACCCCCACCCCCACACATCCCTGAACAAAACAGAGGCACACACATACACAGCTTGCACGTATGCGTGCATGCACCCATACTTGATCATCGGAATACTGGGAAGGGGGGGGGGGGGGGGGGGTACACGGTGGCACACAAAACACATACGTGATACAAAACCACATGGTGGCACACTACACATACATGATACATAACCACACGGTGGCACACACACACAACACATACATGATACAAAACCACACGGTGGCACACTACACATACATGATACAAAACCACACGGTGGCACACACATAACATACATGATACAAACCATGGTGGCACACATACACATACAAGAACAAACACACGTGGTGGCACACACTACACATACATGATACAAAACCACACGGTGGCACACTACACTACAGTACAACCACAGTGCCATACTAATGAACAAAACCACACGGTGGCCATCACATACATGTACAAACACGTGGCACATACACATGATACAAAACACACGGTGGCACACTACACATACATGATACAAACACACACCCCAGGTGGCACACACAACACATACATGATACAAAACCACAGGTAGCACACACACAACTCATAACATGACACAAAACCACAACCATGAGCCTTGCACTCGCACACAAAGGCTTGCGCACGTACCTGCGCGATCACATGCTCTCGTACTCTCGAACAAGCAAACACCTGCACACACGTTCACACAATCAACATGCTCACACAGGTACATAATATACTCGCACTCATATACCCACATGCACACACAAAAATCAATATATATGTACATAACCATGCACAATCTTCCTAACAACCCCCCCCCCCCCCCCCACACACACACACACACACACGCACACAAAAGCAGAAAAGCACTTTCTGAACTTACTCGTAAACACTTTGATTGGCTATTGGGTCTAGATCTACACTATCCAGCGAAGACGGGGCAAGAAGTTGACAGGAACAGATGACGTCATAGATCACAGAAAAGCAGTGATGTCACCAAAGCCTCTCGGCAACAACAAACTTACACGACACTGGACTTGTCTTGGACTTGTCTTGAGACACATGAAGCAATTCCAGAAAAAAACCCATCCCACCACCACCACCACTAAAATGTTGGCTTACCCGGATATCAAATGTAGACATGATAGGCAATTTTGGAGGAAAACTAACTCATTAGGAAGAAGTCAACGTGAATAAGAAAAAAAAAAAATCTACACACACACACACACACATACAATCAATGTCTGGGAATGGGGAAGAGTTGGGAGGGTGGGGGTGGGGTGTCAATAGCGGGTGGGTAGAGGTTGATGTATTCATCCATGAAAACTATACCATACCCCGTAACCTATCCCTATCTAATCATGGGTATACCAGTGCGTGGTGTGGATGGATTGGAGGAGGGATGAGGATGGCGGGGTGAAACATCAAGCAGGGGCGATTGGTGTATAAATTCGCAGCTAAATGTTCACCGAAAAGTTGCTCTAGCTGGTGCATATCCCACATATTAAATCAATCTAAGCTAAACTGAATTAAGAAAACAAAGGAAAACTTCAGCAACATAGTAGCACTTTTTCTCTCCCACCTTGAACGTGCGTCGCATAGATCTACTAGGCCTATACATA
>CM065741.1:46572030-46574530 GCA_033310375.1 Conus canariensis | reverse complement strand
TGGGATTATTTTGGGCGCTTCGAGCTGGCGCAAAGAGATGGGCCACGCGTGAGTGCATAGGCCTGTAATGGGAAGGTCATGCATTTGAAGATTGTTTGTGATTTCAGTAATCCCCCTCCCCTAAAACAAGGGAATCATTGGTGGGGAGTCGTTCTTTTGTTCAATTATCAGTTAAACATCAAATGCTGGGCTCAAATTTATGGTAGGTCTCAAAACGCTTATATGGATTATATTGTGTTTTAGCGCAAAATCCTAATTATGGCGTGTGGCCACATGGATTATATATAGTGTTTTAGTGCCAAATCCTAATTGTGGCGTGTGACGACATGGATTATATATATTGTTTTAGTGCCAAATCCTAATTGTGGCGTGTGGCCACATGGATTATATATAGTGTTTTAGTGCCAAATCCTAATTGTGGTGTGTGGCCACATGGATTATATATAGTGTTTTAGTGCAAGATCCTAATTGTGGCGTGTGGCCACATGGATTATAATTAGTGTTTCAGTGCCAAATCCTAATTGTGGCGTTGGCCACATGGATTATGTATGGTGTTTTTGTGCCAAATCCTAATTGTGGCGTGTGGCCACATGGATTATAAATAGTGTTTTAGTGCCAAATCCTAATTGTGGCGTGTGGCCACATGGATTTTATATAGTGTTTTAGTGTCAAATCCTAATTGTGGCGTGTGGCCATATGGATTATATATAGTGTTTTAGTGCCAAATCCTAATTGTGGCGTGTGGCCACATGGATTTTATATAATATATATATATATATATATATATATATATATATATATATATAGTTTTTAACGCAAAATCCTAATTGTGGCGTGTGGCCTAAGATAAGCTGATCGCCGTTGTTTGTACCGGTATCGGCGTGACATGCGCAACGCGTCGAAAGAAGTCAGTATAAAAAGATGAAAATCAAAATGCATACTGGAAGGAAAGAAAGAAAGAAAGAAAGAACGAAAGAAAGAAAGAAAAAAAAAAAACCCACTGTCATTTCATTTTCAGCTCCTTACTATGACCAAAGAGGTTTGTTTTTTTCTTTTCTTTTCTCCCTCTTTTTTTTTTTTTTTTTTTTTTTGACGATTGAGATTTCATAGACAATGAAATCAAATACAAATAAAAGTTGAAATGATTTATGCACAGGGTTCTTGGACTGAGCCAGGTACTGCACAGAACTAACACGCAAAAAGTTAACAGAAAAGAAGTGAGAAGCTTTGAATTAGAGAGCATACGGCTTAGGCCTGTTTGAAAGTGTTCCATTCCTTATCTTTGCAGTGTTAATGCTTCCAGTTTTTCACCAACTTTCCTGTACACACATCTCTCTCTCTCTCTCTCTCTCTCTCTCTCTCTCTCTCTCTCTCTCTCTACTATCTATCTATCTATCTATTGCGTATGTATGATGTGCAATATACGATGTTATATAAGAACAAATTCCAAGATTAAAAGGGGTTACTGGGCGATACAAGACTCGCAACTCAACAAACAAACAAAAAGAACACTACAATTCACACACACACACACACACACACACACACACACACCACACCCAAAACACCCCCCCCCCCTCCACACACACACACACACACACACACACACACACACACACACACACACATCTGTCCATCTATCAATCTATCTATCCAGAGAGAGAGAGAGAGAGAGAGAGAGAGAGAGAGAGAGAGAGAGAGAGAGAGAGAGAGAAGTGTCACACGGTAGGTTTCACAGCTGTCATGATTCCTATCATACTGATCACTTTCATCATTGAAGGTAATTTTGAGGACATGACATGATGGCCAGCTTATACAATCGCCGTGGCAAAATGATCAACACAGACAAGACCTTTCATGCGTTTTGATCAACATACGTGAATGTGCCAACTCACCCTATATATATACATACTGTCATACCACATTCTATCATGGCGGCGCCAATTTACGACACGCTCACACACCTCCATGTATCATACATACATCGTATGCAGACAGACCAGCACGATTGAGTATACTTTCTCTACTACTCGCGAGTCAAAAGAAAAAAAAGTCTAATCTTAATCTAGACTTCTAGATCTAGCTGGAAGTGCAAAAAACAAATAAACAAGCAAACAAACAAAAAACATAACGAAAAAAACAAACAAACCACCCAACAGTCAGAAAAACAAACAAACCACCCAACAGTCAGAAAAACGTTGTTGTAAGTGAGAAAAAACTGGGAGGAGGAAGAAGGGAGGAAAAAAATCACAACACCTTTGAAAAAAAAATTGCATCACCACAAAACTGACGTCATCCCCCGTGATCAAGAACGTCATCACCAGTGACGCCAAAAGAAGTTCACCACCCCAGTGGGGACGAAGAGCACCAACAGGATCAAACCCAACGGGCCTCCTAACCTCACCAAGATGGACTGGTCCACCCTGGCCCCCCACGACTGGACGCGTCCACTTTGCCCATCAGGCAGCGCTTGTAGTAGAAGCCTTCCGCCTCCAGGCAC
>CM065741.1:46564530-46567030 GCA_033310375.1 Conus canariensis | reverse complement strand
GGTGATAGGTGATGGGTGATAGGTGGCAGGTAGTGGATAATGGATGATAGGTGATGGGTGATAGGTGATAGGTGATGGTGATAGATGATGGATGATAAATGATAGGTGATAGGTGATGGATGATAGGTAGTGGATAATGGATGATAGGTGGTAGGTGATGGGTGATAGGTGATGGGTGATAGGTGATGGGTGATAGGTGATGGGTGATAGGTGATGGATGATAAGTGATAGGTGGTAGGTGGTGGATGATGGATGATAGGTGATGGGTGATCGGTAATAAGTGATCAAGAAGTCGAAGCCTTCCTGCCCTTCCCAGCAAGAGCAGGCAGACTTCTGGTCTGCTCTACAAAACGATGTATCTCTCGGGGTGTCAGGAGTATTCCACTCTGTTACATCAGGATCCAGAGGTTGCCCTATGCTTTACGCTGTCAGCATCTCGTCATGTTCGAGTCCACTCTGTCTGAAGCTTGCGATCTTCCACTCAAGTAGAGCAAGAGCTAACAATTTGTCTTCCCAACATCAACAGCTCGCAAACTTCCAGTATGCTCTGTCGACCACCAGCAATCTTCTACTCTACTCTAACAAGAGCTAACACATTTCTAGTTTATTCAGTCAGGGGCGTGGAATTTTCCGGTTGCTCTGTAAAGAAGTAGCAATCTTCTAAAGCCCGATCTACCGAGAACTAGTAATCTTTTAGCCTGTGCTATCAAGAGCTGACAATCTTGCGGTCTGTACGACCTAGTGATCTTCCATTCTGCTCTGTTGACAACTAACAATCTTTCAATCTTTCAGTGCTTTGCATTAGGAGCAAGCAGTCTTCTTGTCTGCTTTATCAAAAACTAACAACCTTCCAGTCCAATTATAACAAGAACTAGCAATCTTTTTACGTTGTTTTCTTTTCTTTTCTTTTTCTTTCTTTTTTTTTTTTTTTTTTTTTTGCTGTACTATCTTCTGTACCACTTCAGTGGCATTGCACCTACACCGCTCATTTCGAGATTCCGGCCACAGCCACAGCCCGGCACCAGCACCGGCAATCCACAGGAAGCAGTCAATGTCAAATCGTCAAGAGGCAACACACCGGAGGAGACACTGCACCCTGCCAAGGCACTCCGGTGGTGTTCAGTGGCGCCTGCTTTTGATTCAACATACGCAGGACACCACCTACAGAACCCCCCTACCGACGACAGTTGTTGCTTAGTCGCAGAGCCGGCGTGAGTGAGCTCTCCCTCCGGAGGGCGCCACCACGTCCGTCCAACGACAGCCCCCATGGACTCGCGGATACCTGTGACCCCGACGGAACCAAACACAATGTCACAGACGTGGAGAGGACATCGAAGCTGAGGCCTCCATGAGAGCAGGACATGAAGGGCCACAGAATTTGAGACTTTTTAAAAATGTTGGTCGATGAGAATGAGGATGATGAAGATGATGCCACGGATTTCTAGCCATCTTTCACTCTGGTCTGTCGAGAACCAGTCATGTTCACTCTGGTCTATCGAGAACCAGTAATGTTCCATTTCTAGCAATATTTCACTCTGGTCTATCGAGAACCAGTAATGTTCACTCTGGTCTGTCGAGAACCAGTAATGTTCACTCTGGTCTGTCGAGAACCAGTAATGTTCACTCTGGTCTATCGAGAACCAGTAATGTTCCATTTCTAGCAATCTTTCACTCTGGTCTATCGAGAACCAGTAATGTTCACTCTGGTCTGTCGAGAACCAGTTATGTTCACTCTGGTCTATCGAGAACCAGTAATGTTCACTCTGTTCTATCGAGAACCAGTAATGTTCCATTTCTAGCAATCTTTCACTCTAGTCTGTCGAGAACCAGTGATGTTCACTCTGGTCTGTCGAGAACCAGTAATGTTCATTCTGGTCTGTTGAGAACCAGTAATGTTCACTCTGGTCTGTCGAGAACCAGTAATGTTCCACTTCTAGCAATCTTTCACTCTGGTCTGTCGAGAACAGTAATGTTCACTCTGATCTATCGAGAACAGTAATGTTCACTCTGGTCTGTCGAGAACAGTAATGTTCACTCTGGTCTGTCGAGAACAGTAATGTTCACTCTGGTCTGTCGAGAACAGTAATGTTCACTCTGGTCTGTCGAGAACCAGTAATGTTCACTCTGGTCTGTCGAGAACAGTAATGTTCACTCTGGTCTGTCGAGAACCAATAATGTTCACTCTGGTCTGTCGAGAACAGTAATGTTCACTCTGGTCTGTTGAGAACCAGTGATGTTCACTCTGGTCTGTCGAGAAACAGTAATGTTCACTCTGGTCTGTCGAGAACCCGTAATGTTCACTCTGTCTGTTGAGAACCAGTAATGCTCACTCTGGTCTGTCGAGAACAGTGATGTTCACTCTGGTCTGTCCAGAACAGTAATGTTCACTCTGGTCTGTCGAGAACCAGTAATGTTCACTCTGGTCTGTCGAGAACAGTAATGTTCACTCTGGTCTTTCGAGAACCAATAATGTTCACTCTGGTCTGTCGAGAACAGTAAT
>CM065741.1:46554530-46559530 GCA_033310375.1 Conus canariensis | reverse complement strand
AAGTGTTTCAATTACATTCATTATGTCCGGAAATTCATAACCTCGATGCTTATGGACCCGACAGGTTTGTAGAAGACAATGTTAAAAAGACATTTTGGAAAGGAGTTTTTCAAACATGTCAAATGTTCTGCAAATATATCACTATTAACACAAAAGTACAGATCTTGCTACTCAGCCAATTTTTTTTTTTTTTTTTTTTTTTAATAATGAAAAGTTTCAGGTATGGAAGAACCCGTTCTTTTACAAGGAAAGGGTGGAGAAGGGCATATCTTTAAACATTTACTTGGTGACAATGGCAATTTTTCGTAAGCCGCCAGAAATTGAATTACATATGTTGCGTGCGATCGGTTAAAAACTAGGCAAAGAAAAGACGATTTAGATTAGATAGTAACGTTGGTAATGACAGAACCTTATCATTTAAAAAAGATCGTAGTGTTGCGAATTTATTGCAATGCTGTAATAGAGAAGCCAATGAAGGTGTGGTTTAAAAAAAAAATCAATTTTAATTTTTTTTACACTCACCAGTCTTTAAGTTTTTCACATGTTTCTTAGCAACAGATATCCATCAACATACAAAATTTTCAAATAATTTTCCTTTTTCTTCGTGAATAAATTTGTTTAGATTTGTTTGAGTAAACTATTCCAGTATTAGCAAGAAATATGTTTTCAGCTTGATAATTTCCATGAAAAGTATTCGACCAACGGTAATGAAAAATCAAGGGAAAGAACTGCAGAGGGTTGAAAAAAAACCAAAAAAACCCCACACACACCAAAAAAACATTAGTGTCTTTGTCAAACGGGAGGCTGAAATGGTTCCAGCTAAAACTATGCCATAGAAATCTGGTAACAAATTATGTTTTGAAACGTATGCAAGTTTTGGTCAGTGACGAATGTAATTTCTATATGGAGGAACATTCAATTAATCACTACTTGTGGGCATGTGAGTTTACACGTATTTTTAGAGAACAACTTGAAAGAGTCCTGAAAGCTCAGTATTCACATTGTGAAAATCTGTCTCTTAATGGTGAGATTATATTGTGAAAATCTGTCTCTTAATGGTGAGGTTATATTATCTGGTACTGATAGGAAAACTACAACCAATGACATCTTTTATTTTATTAATATTTTATTAATAGACGTAAAACTAACAAAACCAAACCTGACCTAAACATCTTTTGAACGAACTGGACTACAGATATGAAATGGTGAAATAGATGCTCTCGATGTAGATGAATTATGGAATCTGCCGAACAAAATATGGTCCCCATATATTAAACGAGTAAGGAGTGAATGCTTATTGTATATGATGTGCATTTTCTGTTTTCTATTCGCATGTTGTCCCCGACCTTGGCACCTTATTGGAACAAATGAGACACTAAACTTTTTTAGTGTGCATAGTTTCCTTTCTCCGAAGGCTCTGGTCTTAAAGATTTAAAATCAGAAGGTATGTAATGTGTTTTGTAACGTCCTCTCTCTCTCTCTCTCTCTCTCTCTCTCTCTCTCTCTCTCTCTCTCTCTCTGGGGGGTGAGTTCAACGTGGAGTTGGAGTCAGACGTTGTGTAAAAGTCTCCAAGTTTTTTCCTATTTTTTGACGGTTCCTGTTTGTGCTGGTGATTGAGTTTGTACATGTAACTAGTACTTTCACCATGCCGTTGGATGGTCTCTCTTTCCGGACAAGATGTGGCTGTTTTCTGGAGACATTTCTACATTTCATGTACAAAAGAACTGTGCAAAAAATGAAAATGAGGTTATCCATTTTGACGCTACGCCGGCCGAGTGACGGTGTATGGGCAGGTTTGCTCCTCGTCTTGTTGTTTTGGGGCGGACTATTACTGCAGTGTGGAGACGTAGAGCAGAACCCCGGACCTACTCCAGCGGTGAGGGCAGACAACGTGAAGCAGACCCGGCTGGGTTATGCTACGCGCGGTGCCAGTGCGGACAGGAGTGCTGCCCCCTCTGAGGACTCTACTTTGCCGAGACCGACGAGCGCCGAACCCACCATGGCCGACATCATGACCAAGCTACTGGAGATGGACAAGACCAGCAAGACTATGGACAGTAAGCTGGATGATGTGAAAGTGGATGTGAGGACCCTTAGTGAACAGTATGCTGCGCTGCAGAACGAACTGAAGGGTCTCAGGGAGGAGGTGGTTGAACTGTGTGCTCAGAACAAAGACCTGCAAAAAGTAAACTCTGAACTTGGTGACAGAATTGAATTACTAGAAAAGAAGACAGATGATCTGGAAGGGCGTTCAAAACGCAATAATTTATTGTTTTATGGATTGAATAGAAGTGAGAATGAGAACAGTGATGACTGCGAGCGAATGTTGAAAGATTTGACTGCGAAGAAGTTGGGCGTGAATGAGGTGGAATTTGACAGAGCGCATCGTTTAAATGCCAAGCGTGACTCTCCCATCATTGCCAGATGCTCCTCGTATAAGGACAAGGTTCGTATTTTAAAGGCTAAGACTAACCTGAAAGGAACAAACATCTTTGTCGGTGAGGATTTTACTAATAGAGTCCGCGACATCAGACGGAGGCTCACTCCTCATCTGAAAGAGGCGAGAAACAACGGTAAGAGGGCCACGATGGTGTTTGACCATTTGCTTGTTGACGGCAAGAGGTTCGGTTTCGATGTTTCCGGTGAGCTAAAAGAGCTAAAATAGGGTTTTGGCCGGTCCACTCGCAATGTTGTAGACACTAATTCAAATGGGAGAAAAGATTGCTTTACACCGGTGGAAAGACTGGCCGTTCCGGACTCTGCCGTGCGTGACTCGAACCGTTTACCACGTGATGTTGACGACAGTGTGGTGGACGGTGTGAGCGTTGGCACTGGCAGTTACATGAATTCGTTTCACGGTTTGAAAGATAGGCGTTTGAATTCTGGTTCTTCTAAATATAATGATGATGTGGATAGCAATGTCAACATATGTATGGAAAATATTGTACTTGATGATAGTCATACTGATAACAGAGGTCTGGACGTGCCTGTGTGTAAGAATGTGTTCAAGCTACTCTCTTGGAATGTTAATGGTTTACTCTCAAAAGTTTCTGACAGTGCATTTGTTTCCTATGCCTGTGGCTTTGATTTTATTTGCTTTGGAGAAACTTTCCTTGAATCATTTAACATGGACGTGTTTGTCGGGTATAAAGCCTTCATTAAACCTGCCGTAAAGCTGTGTCATCAGGGGAGACGATCTGGAGGGCTCGTTTGCTTAATAAAACAAGAATTTGTTCCCTTCGTATCTTATGTACATGTTGATTGCTCTAATGTGTGTGTCTTTTTAATCAAAAAATCGCTTTTTGGGACATTGAAAAATATTGCTTTGGTTTGTACGTATATTCAACCTGAAGGTTCTCCTTTCTACACTTCTTTTAATGTTGATAATGGTATTTCCATGTTGGAGGAATGTTTGGCAGACTGCTTGTGTTCACTGTGTGACATTGATGTGGTTGTGTGTGGCGATTTGAACAGCAGGACGGCTAATTTTTCTCCTGACGTGTCTTCTGATGTTTTCGATTCTTGTTTGCAAGTGAAAAGTCAGCCACCCTGCACAGACCGTTCTTCTCATGATAATGTATTGAATAATTATGGTAAGTTGTTGCTAAATCTCTGCGTTGCCTTTGATTTGTATATTATGAATGGTGTATGTCAGGGCGACCGCCATGGTTGCTATACATACGTAACAGACAGCGGAAGCAGCGTAAATGATTATTTCCTAGTATCTAAAGACTTTTTCTCCAGTTTTTGTGATTTGTGTTATTTGTTTGTTTCTGAACGGATCGAATCTGATCATTTACCTCTTGAATTTCACATTGACTTATCAACAGAAAATGACGATAAAACTACGGAGACTGTTGAGGCCACTGTCTGCGATAAGTTTGTGTGGAATGATGACTATGCCTTGATTTTCAGAGACAATTTGTGCAAAGTGGAAATGTGCTCAAAATTTAATGAGGCTTTCGGATTGATAAATGTTGATGTAAATAAAGCCTTAAAGGTGTTTAATGATTGTATCAAAGCCAGTGCTGAATGTATGAAAAAATATGTGCAAAAAGGGAACTGTGCTAAGAAGGATGATTGGTTTGATAGTGTGTGTTTGGTAACAAAAAGAAAAGCGCTAAAACTACTGAGAGTATGGCTTCGTACTCTAGACGATGGCGACAGAGTTGAGTATGTTATTGCAAGAAGAGAATATAAAAACCTTTTGAAGCAGAAAAAGAAAACATTCAATAGAAATTTGCTAGACGATATGATTAGATCTCTTCCGTCTCAGCAGGAGTTCTGGAAAACTATCAAAAGAGTTTCATTTAAAAGAAGACATCCAAAGAATAATATCTCCCTGAACACATGGTATGAGCATTTTAAGCATTTGTTAGATAAAGATATTTCAGGTGATGATGAACTTTCTGATGTCACCGATGAGGGAGAGGTTGAGTATTTCAATCGCCCCATCTCTAGAGAGGAAGTTATGTTCGCCATGCGGAAAATTAAAACTAACAAATCGGCAGGACCTGATTCTATTATTGGTGAATTGTTTAAGTATGCTGGAGCTCAAGTTGTCGACTTTTTACAAGCTTTTTTCAATAGAATTTTTGATGATGGTATCTTTCCAGATAACTGGACAGAGTCTGTAACTTTACCCATATTCAAGAAAGGCGATGCAAATAATCCTAATAATTACAGAGGCATCTCTTTGGTTGACGTTAGCAGTAAAATATATAGCACTATCATTAACAGCAGATTACAGGAGTGGATTGAATGTAATAATATCACGGGAGAACATCAAGCTGGCTTTAAAAAGGGTTACTCTACTGTCGATCATATGTTTACTCTCCTTGCGTTTGTTCAAAAGCAATTTTCTTTAAATCGTAAATTTTATGTTGCGTTTATTGACTTTGAAAAAGCCTTTGACTCCATTAACAGAAAGCTTTTATGGACAGTATTACTTAAAAACGGGATCAAGGGGAAATTATTTAGTTGTATTAGAGCTATGTAT
>CM065741.1:46537030-46549530 GCA_033310375.1 Conus canariensis | reverse complement strand
AAGACGAAGAAGAGATCAAAGCTTTAGAGTTAAAGAAGGAAACGCTAAAGGTTATTCGAGAGAAAAGAATAGAAGGGATACTTTTAAGATCGAGGGCTAGGTGGATAGCTGAAGGGGAAAAAGTGACGAACTATTTCTGTAACTTAGAAAAAAGACATTTTATAAGTAAGGGTATGACTAGATTAATTGATAAGCATGGCAATATTCTAAATGACCAAAAATCTATGAGATCACTGTACAAAATGTGAAGTTGACGACTGTGATTTGGATGAACTCATTGTAAATATTCCACATTTAGACCGTGACGAAGCAAATAATTTAGATGGCGAAATCACACTGGAGGAGACATGTATAGCATTAAAGAACATGAAAAACAACAAAGTCATGGCACTGATGGTTTCACAACAGAATTTTTAAAGTGTTTTTGGAGCAGAATAGGGGTTTTTGTTGTCAGAGCTTTAAATGCCGGATTTAGAAGGGGGGAGCTTTCTTGTGTTCAAAGACAGGGACTAATTGTATGTATACCAAAGGGAGATAAACCAAGACACTTTGTGAAGAACTGGAGACCAATCTCGTTGTTAAATGTTGTATATAAAATAGGGTCATCGTGTATAGTCAACCGTTTAAAAAATGTGTTAGCTGGTCTCATCAATGAGGATCAAAGAGGTTTTGTTAAGAATAGATACATAGGGGATAATATTAGGCTCATTTACGACACAATTGCTTATTTAGAAGAATACAACTTACCAGGGCTTTTATTAAACATTGACTTTGAGAAAGCATTCGATTCAGTGAGCTGGGATTTTATGTTTAAAGTATTGAAAGCGTTTGGATTTCAAGAGGGCTTCTGCAAATGGATTGAAACATTCTATAAAAATATCAACTCATGTGTCCTTGTTAATGGTCAAGTTTCTAGTTGGTTTGAGATAGACCACGGATGCAGACAAGGTGATCCACTATCGCCATAGTTATTCCTATTATGTGTTGAAATTCTAGCATTAATGATTCGGGAAAATGTAAACATACGTGGAATAGTTATAGATTCAGTCGAACATAAGCTTTCTCAGTATGCAGATGACACGGATTTTTTTTTAGCAGGCGACATAAAATCATTTGAAACAAGTATAAACATACTGGAAATGTTTGGTCGAATATCGGGGTTATATATGAATCCTGGAAAAACTAGCGCTGTTTGGTTGGGGAGCTGTAAAAATTCAGATGTTCGTTACATGGACCATTTAGGTATGGAGTGGTACCCACAAAAATTCAAAATTCTTGGAATCTGGTTTACCAACGATTTGCAAAACTGTGCAGATTTTTCTGAAAAATTAGCGGACGTGAAACATTTGTTCAAGATCTGGGTGAGAAGTCAACTAACTCTTTTGGGCAGAGTGGCAGTTTTAAAATCACTTATTTTATCAAAACTCATCCATTTGTGGATATTACTACCTAACCCACCTGACACTTTTTTTCAGACTTTACAAAATTACTGTTACAAATTTGTGTGGAGTAAACAGCCAGACAAAATAAATAGTAAAACTGCTCACAAAAGTATCCAAAACGGTGGTCTTGGACTACCAGAATTAAAAACGTTTGCTTCTTCCCTAAAATTGACGTGGCTGCAAAAAGTTCAGACTACACACCACAAATGGAAAACTATTACAACATCTAACTTTCCACTTTTAAGCGATATTGAGAAATATGGACCAGAAATACTTTCTTCCTTCTGTAAATCAAATGTATTTTGGACAGAGGTATTTATGGCGTACGAACAATTTTTCTACAAAGTTAACTGTGAGACTTCTTATGAACTCCTTGCGGAACCAGTCTTTTATACAAACAGAATACAAGTTGGGAAAAAGACTATTTTAGGAAAAGCATGGATCAACAAGGGCATATATTGCATTGCTCATTTTTTTGCTTGACAATGGCCAGTTTATTTCTTACGAACAATTTAAACAAAAGTATGATGTAAACATTAATTTTGTCACTTTTTCTGGTATTAAAGCAGCTATTACTGAATATATACAAAAAACAAAAATGAAAGTTGAAAATACAAATGAATGTTTAAATATGCATGTATGTTACAAAAAGTTAACGTCAGTCTGTAAAGGGTCAAGATTATATTATGACATTTTTTATAGATAATCATACACACCCGAAAATCTGTACAAACTGGGATATAAAACTGAACGTTGAAAATGACTGGAAAAACTGTTTTCTTTATCTGAGTAAAGTTTCTGACATAAAAATGAAATGGTTACAGTTACGAATAATACACAGATGTCTTGGTACTAATGTTGTGCTGAAAAAAAGGGTGTATTGAACAGCGATGTTTGTACTTTCTGTACCTCTGTTAAGGACAGTATTACACAAATGTTTTCGTATTGTACGGTCATACAACATTTTTGGGAAACGCTGGTGGTTTTGATGAATGAAAAATGTATGTGTGCATTTAATTTGCAGATAACTGAACCATTAGCCATAGTTGGATTTGATAAAGATATAGATATAGACCATGTATTTTATTTTATTGTATTATTTGCAAAACACTATTTATATCAGTGTAGAACAGAACAGAAATCACCCAGACTGCAAGTTTTTCTTAATAAGCTAAAATACAGATATAAAACTGAAGAATACATTGCTCGAAAAAATTTTGTATATAACGATTTCCTTTCCAAATGGCACCCATATACGCCGATGTTAGCAGGCTCAGAATGAATTACGAATGATTATGACATTGTACATTATACGAGTACAAGTATGATTATAGTACCCTAAAACGGTTACACCACCTAAAACAGCCCCTTTGGATATAATACAGAACCTTCTATATGTGTATGCATGTATGTATGTATGTATGTATGTATATATATATATATATATATATATATATATATATATATATATATGTGTGTGTGTGTGTGTGTACATATGTATGTGTGTGTATATGTATGTATATATATATATATATATATATATATATATATATATGTATATCTGTTAAAAATATTTTTTAAAAATGAAGTATAAAAATCTACAAGTTTGTTTCAAGCCTTGTTATCATCAGGATATACTTTTTATACTTCCTTAAAAAAATTTTTTTAACAGATGTTGCTCCCCAAGGGGTTGAGCATTTTCAGATTTTTTAAGGACATTTTTATATTGTTCATGATATATATACTACTAAAAACAATTGAAGTACCACCCCTAATTTTTGTATGCAATTTTTAAAAAGCTCTGATAAACCAATTAATATTGATAATTGAATAAACTCTGCTGGATAAGCTTACCCGGTTCTCAAATACTACTCCTCGTGCATTTTTGTTATGTTAAAGTCGGTCAGCAGTTATCTACCGCGTCGCATCTGAGGCAAAAAAATCCCGAGAAATTATCGAACTTGTGTCGCTCCCAGATTTTGACACAGACACAGCAAGAAAAAAAAATGTGATGCACGTGAAAGCAAGGTCTTTTCTGAGCAGAATTGCAATCAGTTAGCACATTTGACGGGTATAAAAAGTCGCGAAATTTAGGAAGATTTAACCATGCCTGCGAGACAACGACTAAGCAACACCGACAGAGGAAGAGCGATAGCATGGTACCAAGAAGGTATTGGCTTGAGGGAGATTGGTCGACGGCTTGGAGTGAGTCACCCAGTCATTCTGAGGCTCAGAGACCGTTGGCTTAACACTGGAAGTGTTGAAGAACAGCAGGGACGTGGACGGACGAGAAGCACCTCCAGACAGCAGGATCGGTTCATTGTTATCGCTTGTCTGAGAGACCGTTCAGCCAGTGCCACAGTACTCCGAGACCAGCTACGACAAGCCAGCAACGTCAACGTCAGTACCCAGACAGTTCGGAACCGGCTCCACGACGCCAACTTGAGGTCAAGGTCCCAGCAGTGAGATCAATACTGACCCCAGCGCATCGAGCTCATCGTCGGGCCTGGGCAGCATGTCATAGAAGGTGGACAAGAGCTGAATGGGCAACAGTACTCTTCACAGACGAGTCAAGGTTCACCCTCAGGTTCAACGACGGGCGGGTTCGCGTCTGGCGACGTCCTGGAGAACGCTACGTTGACGCTGCCGTCAGGGAGCATGACCGCTATGGAGGTGGGTCCGTGATGGTGTGGGGTGGGTTCAGCCTACGTCACAGGACCCCCCTACACCGTGTTGAAGGCCGCCTGACCGGTGCCACCTACCGCGACACCATCATCCGCCCCCTTGTGATGCCCGCCCTGAGGGCAGTTGGCCAGGGCGCCCAGTTCCAGGACGACAACGCGCCGTGCCACCGCGCCGCCATCGTGAATCAGTTCCTACAAGGGCAGCAGGTGACAAGAATGGACTGGCCTGCCAGGTCACCAGATTTGAACCCCATAGAGCATCTGTGGGACGTGCTGGGGAGGCGAGTGCGGGCCCACAACCCTCCAGCAGACACCGTGGACCAGCTGTTTCAGTTGCTGGAGCAGGAGTGGCAGGCGATCCCCCAGGACACTCTCCGCCGCCTGGTGCACTCCATGAGACGTCGATGTGACGCTTGTTTGAACGCGAACGGTGGTCATACCCGTTATTAACATCATGACATCTACCATAGACTCTTGTTACTTTTCATTTTGGGGGTATGCCTCTTTAATCAAGTGTAAAACAAAGATAATTTTTTGTCACGGTGTTTGAATAAATTTGAATGGATTGAGGAATAATAAAAGTAAAATATTCAATCATTAAATTATGTTCAGCTTTGTTTTCTTTCGAATGACAGCAGTTTTCCTAAGTGGTACTTCAATTGTTTTGAGTAGTGTATATATGTATATATGTGTGTATATGTATGTATATGTGTATGTATATATATGTATATGTATGTGTGTATATGTATATATATGTATATGTGTGTGTATGTATATATATAAAGAAAACAAAGACATATGTAAAATTTCATAATGCACTAGGCTTGCCTCATGTGCTCTCTCTCTCTCTCTCTCTCTCTCTCTCTCTACCACGTAAAGAGGCTGTAACCGTGCCTTAAAATGTAGAATGGTATTGTAGCTGTGTTTAGTATGTTGATTTCCGCTTTATCTATCGTTTGTTTGGATTTGTTCTTTTTTATTTTATATTCTAATGTGTTATACTGTGTGGACTTACTTGAATATATAAAAAAAAAAGTTTAGTACAGGGGCACCACAGGAAAATAAAACATAAACAGCTGGAAGATAGAGTTCAACAACAAAAAAAAAAAAAAAAAAAAAAAAAAAAGGAAAAGAAAGAAAAATAATCGGCAATTCCATCTCGGTGGTCACGGCAACCGACTAACGGAAACATCGGACTGTTCAACCCCCCCCCCCCCCCCTCTCCTCCCCATTCCTCTCCCAGTCTGATAAAAGGTGACGAAAAGAAGCAGGAACACTATTCTCCACTCGCGGCTGGTCGCCAGCAACTTAACAAAGAAAAAAAAAAAACTGAAACAAGCCGCTTCATCAACAGTTTGTTTAAAGCCGACACTTCCCACCGCTTACAATGCCCGGATGTTCATCCCCCCCCCCCCCCCCCACCAGTAAAACTGATCTTTATTAATGGTTAAGAATAAGCTTTTCTTTTTATATTCTATCCTAACAAAAGAGGAAATACCCTTTCCCAACCAGTCAAATATTCATAGACCGACATCCAATCCAGAGGCTTAAAAAAAAAAAAATGGCGCCTTTCTTGAAGCTAACACGAGACACACTTTGCATAAACATGGCCACTTCATAAACACTAACACCAAAAACAACCTCTGTAATACCCAGGCAGCTGTTTCCACAGGCATCTCAAAGAAAGCCAAACATTCGGTGACAAATGACTTGTAAAGATGAGAATTTCTAGGCAAACGTCTGCCAACCAACCCACTGCTGCACGCTCACACGAACAGGCACGACCGACGGAGTTAAAAATAATTGATTTGTCCTGTGTGTAACCTGTGACATAGGTGTCTTTATCTGTTTTGTGTCATCTGTGACATGGTGTATCTTGATTTGTACTGTGTCATCTGTGACATGGCGTATCTTGATTTGTACTGTCATCTGTGACATGGTGTATCTTGATTTGTTCTGTACTGTGACATGGTGTATCTTGATTTGTACTGTGTCATCTGTGACATGGTGTATCTTGATATGTTCTGTGTCATCTGTGACATGATGTATCTTGATTTGTTCTGTGTCATCTGTGACATGATGTATCTTGATTTGTACTGTGTCATCTGTGACATGATGTATCTTGATTTGTACTGTGTCATCTGTGACATGATGTATCTTGATTTGTACTGTGTCATCTGTGACATGATGTATCTTGATTTGTACTGTGTCATCTGTGACATGATGTATCTTGATTTGTACTGTCATCTGTGACATGATGTATCTTGATTTGTACTGTGTCATCTGTGACACGATGTATCTTGATTCGGTCTGTGTCATCTGTGACATTATGTATCTTGATTTGTACTGTGTCATCTGTGACATGATGTATCTTGATTTGTACTGTGTCATCTGTGACATGATTATCTTGATTCGGTCTGTGTCATCTGTGACACGATGTATCTTGATTCGGTCTGTGTCATCTGTGACACGATATATCTTGGGTCGACCAGACACGGACTACATCTGCATTCCAGCAGCTCAAGGGATTTAGCTTGGTTTCAAGAGGTACGGAGATCTATTTTGATCCAGCAGCTCAAGGGAATTAGCTTGGTTTCAATAGGCACGGAGATCTATTTTGATCCAGCAGCTCTGGGGATTTAGCTTGGTTTCAACAGACACGGAGATATATTTTGATCCAGCAGCTAAGGGATTTAGCTTGGTTTCAATAGGCACGGAGATCTATTTTGATCCAGCAGCTCAGGGATTGAGCTTGGTTTCAATAGGCACGGAGATCTATTTTGATCCAGGAGCTCAAGGGATTTAGCTTGGTTTCAATAGACACGGAGATATAATTGGTTTCAATAGGCACGGAGATCTATTTTGATCCAGCAGCTCAGGGATTGAGCTTGGTTTCAATAGGCACGGAGATCTATTTTGATCCAGGAGCTCAAGGGATTTAGCTTGGTTTCAATAGACACGGAGATATAATTGGTTTCAATAGGCACAGAGATCTATTTTGATCCAGCAGCTCAGGGATTGAGCTTGGTTTCAATAGACACGGAGATATAATTGGTTTCAATAGGCACGGAGATCTATTTTGATCCAGCAGCTCAGGGATTTAGCTTGGTTTCAATAGACACGGAGATCTATTTTGATCCAGCAGCTCAGGGATTTAGCTTGGTTTCAATAGGCACGGAGATCTATTTTGATCCAGCAGCTCCAGGGATTTAGCTTGGTTTCAATAGACAGGGAGGTATATTTTGATCCAGCAGCTCATGGGATCTATCTTGTCCAATGTACACGGAAATACATTTCAATTCCAGGAGCCCTTGAAATTTAACTGGATTCCAACCGATGGAGACGTGTTTTTAACTGGCCATGATTTCAACCGATAGGAAGGTCTCTCTTGATTCCAACTAAGACGAAAGGGGGTCATCCGACGAAAGTCCGCTTTGATTTCAAACGACATCAAGCTCTGTCATGATTATAATCAATGTAGTACGCCGTCTCAATCCAAGCCCAAGCGGAGGTATGTCTTGATACCAGCCGATGTAGTATCTTTCTTTCAGTACATCCGAAGGTCTACCATCATTCCATTAAACACAGTTGTCCATAATCTTTCTTTATTCTGTATATTTATTTTGTTATTTCGTTTGTTTTTACACAGCAACGAATTCTTTTTCG
Source organism: Conus canariensis (assembly GCA_033310375.1). Taxonomy (NCBI): domain Eukaryota; kingdom Metazoa; phylum Mollusca; class Gastropoda; order Neogastropoda; family Conidae; genus Conus; species Conus canariensis. Next base: position 46,541,738 of record CM065741.1, on the reverse strand, counting down.
TTGTTGTCTTTTTTCCTTCTTCCTCTTCTTTCTTCCTTCCCTCCTTACTTTCCTTCTTTTTCTCTGTCTGTCTTGTTTTTCTTTGTATAAGCAGCACATCATCAGAGTGAGAGTGACAGTACACCACAAATGAGAACATTAACAAACCCAGACACATTGTATCAAACGCCAGAACACTAAAATCAGCAAAAATGTGTCCATTTTGAGAGAGAATATAGATTATGCATGGTGTGTACGAGACTGGTTGCGAAAAAAAAAAAAAAAAAAAAAAAAAGCTAGTTGTGGAAATTGTTGTTTTTTTCCGCTTTTTGTTTTTTTGGCAGATGAAGAGGACAGTGTGAAGCACCAAAAAATGAAGAGGTAGATTTCGGCTGGGGGGGGGGGGGGGGGGGGGGGGGGGGAAGGAGAAAAAGTCACCGCCTTAGGTGCTCCATTGATCCGACAACTGATGCCACATTAAAAAAAAAAAAATAATAAAAAAAAATCTTTCTTCAGTCACAGAAGTTCGTTTTGGTTCCATACAGACGAGCGGGCGAATTTTGACTCCAAAATGGATACAAGGGGCGGGAGGAGGTGGGGGAGGGAGGGTGGAGGTGGGAGGCACTTTATTGATTTTCACATAGACGTTGACTTCTATCGTGATTCTAGCAAAGTTAGGGATGGAATGGGAACAGGAGGAGGCGGTTGTGTGGTGTGTGTGTGTGTGTGTGTGTGTGTGTGTGTGTGTGTGTGGAGGTTAAGGGATGGGGTGGGAGGGAGGGTTAGATCTATTAAAACTTTGATGACAAAAGACGTGGGAGGTCTACCGTGGGATCGGTTGTCTGCTCTCTTTCCTGAGAGAGAGAGAGAGAGAGAGAGAGAAGAGAGAGAGAGAGAGAGAGAGAGAATCCTTCCTCCTTTACATCCTTCTCTCCCCCACCATCGGGTCAGCGCTGGGTACTGTTGCCATGACAACCGATGACCGTCACTTCCGCTTCCCTCCCCGCTTCCCCTTCCCGGTAGGAAAAACTCAAAGAGATGGAACTGTCGTCTGCCATTCTTGCCTGTTGCAGTGGGAGTTCTCTTCCCCTGAGCTGACAAGTTGATAAGGAGATAAGAGCTGTCTGTCTGTCTGTCTGCTCTGGCCGTTTTGATTTGCGACGTGTCGTGGACGGGCTGGTGGGGTGGGAATAGTGGGGGTGAGGGGTGGGGGGGAAGGGTGGTAGTGGTCGTCGTCTGTGTCCCTGACATGACAAGCCATTTAAACAAAAAAAAAAATCTCTTTTTCCTCGCCTGTCCGCACCGATGAAATTGTTTCATCCTGTTTCTCCTTCTCTCTGACTTTCTGTCACTCCCTCTCTTTCATTTGCTGTTCTTTTCAGTTTCCCTGCACCTAACTGGCTCTGTCTCTTTGTTCCTTTCTCTGTCCGTTATCATGGAGATGTTATGTGTGTGATCAAACACATCGTGAAACGAAATTTTAAATTCAGCAACCTAAAATTGTCATAATCTCTGTCTCTGTCTCTGTCTGTCTGTCTGTCTGTCTGTCTGTCTGTCTGTCTCTCTCTCTCTCTCTCTCTCTCTCTCTCTCTCTCTCTCTCTCTTTGTGAGACACTCACCCTTATAAAAGGGGCTAAGCGCTTTCGTTGAATAAATCATTGCATCTGCGTTTAATTTCCTCTTTCCAAAGCCTTCTCACTTGGATTGATAGGACGAAGACTCAAATTGAGAGGACGAAAAATACGACTGTTAGGGCGAAGAATCCAACGGACAGGATGACAAATACGACTGATAGGACGAAGAATCCAACCGCTCGGACGAAGAATCCAACTGATAAGATGAAAAATCAAAATGATTGGACGAAGATTCAGAGTGAGAGGACAGACATTCAGAGTGAGAGGACAGACATTCAGAGTGATAGGACAGACATTCAGACCGATAGGACAGACATTCAAAGTGATAGACAGACATTCAGAGTGACAAGACAGACATTCAGAGTGATAGGACAGACATTCAGACCGATAGGACATACATTCAAAGTGATAGACAGACATTCAGAGTGACAAGACAGACATTCAGAGTGATAAGACAGACATTCAAAGTGATAGGACAGACATTCAGAGTGATAGGACAGGCATTCAAGGTGAGAGGACAGACATTCAAAGTGAGAAGACAGACATTCAGAGTGATAGGACAGACATTCAGAGTGAGAGGACAGACATGCAGTGTGATAGGACAGACATGCAGAGTGATAGGACAGACATTCAGTGATAGGAGTGACAGGACAGACATTCAGAGTGAGAATACAGACATTCAGAGTGAGAGGACAGACATTCAGAGTGAGAATACAGACATTCAGAGTGAGAGGACAGACATTCAGAGTGAGAGGACAGACATTCAGAGTGACAGGACAGACATTCAGAGTGATAGGACAGACATCAGAGTGATAGGACAGACATTCAGAGTGACAGGAGTGATAGGACAGACATTCAGAGTGACAGGAGTGATAGGACAGACATTCAGAGTGACAGGAGTGATAGGACAGACATTCAGAGTGACAGGACAGACATTCAGAGTGATAGGACAGACATTCAGAGTAAGAGGACAGACATTCAGAGTGACAGGAGTGATAGGACAGACATTCAGAGTGATAGGACAGACATTCAGAGTGATAGGACAGACATTCAGAGTGAGAGGACAGACATTCAGAGTGATAGGACAGACATTCAGAGTGAGAGGACAGACATGCAGAGTGATAGGACAGACATTCAGAGTGAAGGAGTGAATAGGAACAGACATTCAGAGTGAGAGGACAGACATTCAGAGTGATAGGACAGACATTCAGAGTGAGAGGACAGACATTCAGAGTGACAGGAGTGATAGGACAGACATTCAGAGTGATAGCAGTGATAGGACAGACATTCAGAGTGATAAGACAGACATTCAGTGATAGGACAGACATTCAGATGATGAGAACAGACATTCAGAGTGATAGGAGTGATAGGACAGACATTCAGAGTGAAGGACAGACATTCAGAGTGAAGGACAGACATTCAGTGACAGGACAGACATTCAGAGTGATAGGACAGACATTCAGTGATAGGACAGACATTCAGAGTGAAGGACAGACATTCAGAGTGATAGGAGTTGATGAGGACAGACATTCAGAGTGGATAGGACAGACATTCAGTGATAGGACAGACATTCAGAGTGATAGGACAGACATTCAGAGTGAGAGAACAGACATTCAGGTGATGAGGACAGACATTCAGAGTGACAGGAGTGATAGGACAGACATTCAGAGTGATAGGACAGACATTCAGAGTGATAGCAGTGATAGGACAGACATTCAGAGTGATAGGACAGACATTCAGTGATAGGACAGACATTCAGAGTGATAGGACAGACTTTCAGAGTGACAGGACAGACATTCAGTGATAGGACAGACATTCAGAGTGATAGGACAGACATTCAGAGTGATAGGAGTGATAGGACAGACATTCAGAGTGATAGGACAGACATTCAGAGTGATAGGACAGACATTCAGAGTGATAGGAGTGATAGGACAGACATTCAGAATGATAGGACAGACATGCAGAGTGATAGGACAGACATTCAGAGTGATAGGACAGACATTCAGAGTGATAGGACGAAGATCAAAGTGATAGTAATCCAAGTGACAGGACGAAGAATTCAACTGACAGGACAAAGAATCCAAACTGATAGGACAAAGAATCCAAACTGATGGGACAAAGAATCCAAACTGATGGGACAAAGAATCCAAACTGATGGGACAAAGAATCCAAACTGATGGGACGAAGTATGCCACTGGTAACACGAAGAATCCAAGATTAAGACAAAGAATCCGGCTGACGGAACGAAGTATCCAAAGTGATAGAACGAAGATTCAGACAGATGGGTACGTGTCAACCTGCCCCCATCTCATTGTGCCCCCGTCTCATTGTGCCCCCAATGTCATCTCATTGTGCCCCCGTCTCATTGTGCCCCCGTCTCATTATGTCCCCAATGTCATCTCATTGTGCCCCCGTCTCATTGTGTCCCCGTCATTCAGGGGAAAGAAGAACACACACACACACACACACACACACACACACACACACACACACACACACACACCGCAGGCATGCACGCACGCACGCACGCACGCACGCACGCGTTCACAACACACACACACACACACACACACACACACACACACACACACACACACACACACATAATGAACGTATTTTCGATAAAACTAGGCTACATATATGCGTTCATTAGGACAGAGAGAGATAGTATCCGCATAGACGGGAGCACAATGAGACGGGGCACAATAAGACGGGTTGCACATTTTGGGGGCACAATAAGACAGGGGCAGATTGACATGACCCCAGACAGATAGGACGAAGAATCCAACACATGTTCTTTAAAAACGTTGCCGTGGACCATAGGAAAAAACCCAACCAAAAAAAAAACAAAAACAAACAAAAAAAAAAACAACCAAAACAACCCCCCCCCCCCCCCAACAACAACAAAAAACCAAAACAAAACAAAAAACCAAAAAACAACGCGTAACACAGCGAATCAAAGTACACTAAACGTCCTAGAAACTTCTCGCACTATGATTTGTTTCAATGAATCTGTAACCAAAGAGCATGGACATTCTAGCAGCAATTTCTGGAATCTTCTGAAAGCTTCTATGACGTTCGGAATGTTGTGGGAA
>CM065741.1:46519530-46534530 GCA_033310375.1 Conus canariensis | reverse complement strand
CACCAATGAGATCAATAGTGTTTCACGTGATTGCAGTATGATCATAGCCGCTGCTATTGATTAGGAAGGGGTGATTGTCACCAAGAGTCAATAGTGTTTCACGTGATTGCAGTATGATCATAGCCGCTGCTATTGATTAGGAAGGGGTGATTGTCACCAAGAGATCAATAGTGTTTCACGTGATTGCAGTATGATCATAGCCGTGCTATGATTAGGAAGGGGTGATTGTCACCAAGAGATCAATAGTGTTTCACGTGATTGACACGATGTAGTCACCGCACGGGACTAGTCTATATGTCAATGCACGCCATTGAGATGAGACATTATTGAGGGGTTACATGTCAATACAGACCATTGAGATGAGACGTTATTGAGGGGTTGCATGTCAATGCAGACCATTGAGATGAGACGTTATTGAGGGGTTGCATGTCAATGCAGACCATTGAGATGAGACGTTATTGAGGGGTTGCATGTCAATGCAGACCATTGAGATGAGACGTTATTGAGGGGTTACATGTCAATGCAGACCATTGAGATGAGACATTATTGAGGGGTTACATGTCAATGCAGACCATTGAGATGAGACATTATTGAGGGGTTACATGTCAATGCAGACCATTGAGATGAGACATTATTGAGGGGTTACCCTTGGCTCAGTTCACGTCTCATCTCATCTCATCTCATCTCTGTCTGTCTGTCAGTCTCCTCTGTCTCTCTCTCATCTCTGTCTGTTTGTCTTCTCTCTGTCTCTCTCTCTGTCTCTGTCTTTCTCTCTCTGTCTCGACTGTCTGTCTGTTTCTCTCTCTCTATGTCTCTGTCTGTCTCTCTCTCTCTGTCTGTCTCTGTCTCTTTCTGTCTCTTTCTATCTCTGTCTCTCTCTGTTCTCTGTGTGTCTGTCTGTCTCTATCTGTCTGTCTGTTTTGTCTCTTGTCTCTCTCTCTCTCTCTCTCTCTGCTCGTATGTCTTGGTCTCCTTGACGTTCTCCTTCACTGTCTTTTGAAAGCCTGTGTGTTTACACGAGCATGGACTGGACTGCGAGCGCGTGTGTGCACATGCGTGCGTACTTTTGTGCGTGCTTTCCTATGTGTGCGTGCGTGCATGCATGCGTGTGTGTGTGTGTGTGTGTGTGTTGTGTGTGTGTGTGTGTGTGTGTGTGTGTGTGTGTGCGCCGCGCGCGCGTGTGTGTCTGCGTGCGTGCGTGAGTGGGCGCGTGCAAGCGTGTGTTCGTGGGTGCAAACGCGCGCGCGCGCGCGTGTGTGTGAATGCAACTGTATGATTGCTTTCGTATAATTTCAAAGGCACTTCTGTGATTTGCCTGATTTCTTCTTTTGTTCCCACTCCTCTCTCTCTCCCTCTCTCTCTCTCTCTGTGTTCCTCTGTCTCTCTCTGTGTCTCTCTCTCTGTCTCTCTCTGTATGTGTATGCGCGCGCGCGTGTGTTTCTCTCTCTCTCTCTCTCTCTCTCTCTCTCTCTCTCTCTCTCTCTCTCTCTCTTTTATACTGATAGCAAGACTTCATCTGCCCCCCTTCCCCGTCTCCTCCGTGAATATCATTGAACGGTCAACTCATAGTTTTTACCTCCCCTCTTCCCTGTCATCCTGTATCCTCCCTTGCACATGAGCTCACTCCACCCCTCCCCCTCCCCCCCCCCCCCCCCCAGGAAATGTTGTTGATGTCACGGCGGTTACAAGCTCCTGGGGATGCGGAGAGAGATAGGAGCAATGCTGTACTCAGGGCTCAAGCCAGTGTGAGTGACAGGGGAAGGTTGGAGAACTTGGATGGAAATTGATGTGCTATTCCGACAGAAAAAAAAAACAAGCTGGAAAATACACACACGCACGCACGCATGCGCCCTAAGCGCAGACACACTACACACACACACACACACACACACACACACACACACACACACACACATGCACGCACGCACGCACGCCGCACACACACACACACACACACACACACACACACACACACACACACAACACACACTCTCTCTCTCTCACTCTCTCTCTCTCTCTCTCTCTCTCTCTCTCTCTCCTCTCTCCCCACACCCCACCCCACCCCCAACTGCCCCCCACCTCCCCCCCTCCCCCACACTTCCAAGCCGACAGCGTCAAAAACCATTTCAGCGGTGGTGGTGCTGTTGTTGTCGTTGTCACAGTCGTCAGTGTAATGCTTACTGCTCCTGCTGCTGCGTCTTCTCGCGAAGTGTCCTACAGATCCTCTTCTAAGGAGTCACTCCCACCAGGAGATCAATAGCTAGCAGTTCACGTGATTGACACACGGGTGTCGTCATCGCAGTCGACCGTCTAGGTGACGATGGTGGTGGTGGTGGGGGGTGGGGTGGGGGGGGGGGGGGTGGGACTATAGAAGAGATACATTATTGATGGGTGAACCCATTTCACCACATGTCTCATCATCATTCTCTAGGTCTACCTCTGTTTGTCTGTCTGCCTGCCTTTCTCTCTTTCTCTCGCTCTCGCTCTCTGTCTGCCTCTTTCTCTCTCTGTCTGTCTGTTTGTTTTGTCTGTCTCTGTCTGTCTGTCTGTCTGCCTGCCTTTCTCTCTTTCTCTCGCTCTCGCTCTCTGTCTGCCTCTTTCTCTGTCTGTCTGTCTGTTTGTTTGTCTCTCTGTCTCTGTCTGTCTGCCTGTCTCTGTGTCACTCTCTCTCCTCTCTCTCTCTCTCTCTCTCTCTCTCTCTCTCTCTCTCTCTCTCTCTCTCTCCTCTTTCTCTCTCGAGGGCAGGATAAAAAAGAAAGTTGTGAAGCATATTCTTTAAAGATTATTTTGACTTCTCTGTCTGTCTGTCAGTCAGTCTGTCTGTCTGTCAGTCAGTCTGTCTGTCTGTCAGTCTGTCTGTCTGTCTGTCAGTCTGTCTGTCTGTCTTCTCTCTCTCTCTCTCCCCTCTCTCTCTCTCTCTCTCTCTCTCTCTCTCTCTCGGGCAGGATTGGAAAAAAGCTGTGAAGCTTATTCTTTAACCCTCAATAAAGATAATTCTCTCTCTCTCTCTCTCTCTCTCTCTCTCTCTCTCTCTCTCTCTCTCTCTCTCTCTCTCTCTCTCTCGTAAAACCATTTCATCTCGTGTCCAGAGTGCCACTTTATTCTCCGTGTTTATGACACAAGCGTGTGACGCTCATGACACGATTTGCATGAATGAGAAATCGAGTGTGACTGATTGTAGAGATGAAGGTTTTGAAAATGATGTAATGGTGTCAGAAGAAAGCACAGATTCCCCTTTTTGTTTAACCATTGTTTCTAATGCATGTAAACATGATTTGATGAAGGATGACTATTTGACGACAAAGGAAGATTATGGGAAATACTCAGTTGATGACGATGTTATGTATATGACTGTAGATAATATGTCCAATACTGTATATGAGAAAGATGTTCTGAGGGCATTAGATACTGTAGGCAGAGGGGGAGAGTGTGCTAAAGATAGGATAATGGAAGGCTAGGGTGCAGTGATCACATGACAAAGGAAGGGAATGGGAACAGAGAGGGATAAGATCAGGGGGAGAGAGTGGGAGTAGGAGTGACATGACAAGGGAAGGGAATGGGAATAGAGAGGGTAAGACAGGGGGAGAGAGATGGGAGTAGGGAGTGACATGACAAGGGAAGAGGGAGAGGGAGTGTAAGTAGACTATTTGGCTGGTGAAATTGAAGAAGAGGATAACAATAATCAACTGGATGGGAATGGAGCTGGGATGGATGATACGTTTAGTTCAACGAGTTCTGTAAATATGAGTACATGTTTGGATAAAATGTCTTTTCTTCATTGGAATGTGTGTGGATTGCTTTCAAAACTTGAGGATGCAGATTTTGTTGAGTTCATTTCTTCATTCGACTTCGTATGTCTTGTAGAAACTTTTCTTGAAAAGTTTGAGTCTAGTTTATTTAAAGAGCATGCGTTATTTGTAAAACCAGCTGTTAAGCTGGCACGACATGGGAGGTGTTCGGGAGGCATTGTCTGTCTTGTACGTAAAGCTCTACTTCCCCACATACGATATATTGATGATGACAGTGATTTTTGATGTATTTTGTATTAGATAAAGAATTCTTTCATTTTCATAAAAACATTCTGCTTGTTTGCACGTATATACCTCCTGAAAATTCACCATATTATTCTGCATACGATTGTGATAATGGCATTAGTATACTTGAAGAAAGTCTTGTTGACAAGATGTTTTTGTTTGATGATGCTCATATAATACTGTGTGGTGATTTGAATGCAAGGACTTTCGATTGTTCCCCTGACTACCTTGATGAAAGCAGATTGCATGACAATTATACAAAACGTTCTATAGACCAGAAGAAAAGAATGTCCCATGATACAGTAATGAATTCTTACGGTAAGAAATTGCTGGACCTCAGTACGGCTTTGGGACTATGTATTTTAAATGGTTTATGTCATGGTGATGAAAATGGTCAGTATACATATATAGCCGATCAAGGGTGCAGTGTGAATGATTATTTCTTAACTTCCACATCTTTCTTTGATAGTGCGTGTGAGTTTATGACTCTAAGTGTCCTTGACAGAGTAGAATCAGATCACCTGCCTCTTTTGTTGTGCTTTAATAAGAGAAGTGTTCAAGCTGGATCTGGTCAAGGAGGAACAAAAGTGAACTTCATAAGGCTTAATTTCCCTACAAATATCAGGTGTCCCTGTGGCTCAGTGGTTAAAGCGCGAGTCATTAAGTGGAAAGTGAGCATGTCCAGAGGGTCATGGGTTCGAATCCCAGCCATGGCTCGTCCCAAGATGGGAAAAAAAAAGGGGCAGCAGAGGGACATCCGGAGTCATGAACCGGGTGTGGCCCAACCCCCCTAGAGTGTCAGGAGATAAGGGCCGAAACACTTGCTTGAAGGGGGCTTCTCTTCTGAGGACTCTCTGCTGCCACGCTCTCCACGAGTTTCTTTCTACTACATCAAACACGTATTACTTCCATTAGGAATTTTGTGAATAAGAGTGAAGACATGTTCATTGATAAATATAAATGGAATTTATCATATGCGCAGACATTTTTTGACTCAATGAACTCGAATAAAGTAAAAGAAGAGTTAGAAGTTGCCACAGACTTAATCAATGTTGATGTTAACTTAGCAATAGATAGTTTTAACCAGATTGTTAAAGATCAGGCAGGACATATGAGGAAACGAATAACGATAAATAAGCAGTCAAGCAAAAGATGGTTTGACCACGAATGCAAATCAAACAAACGAAAAGTGAAAAGACTCCATAGATTGTTTAAGCGTTCACTGGATAAAAATGACCGAATTAGATTTTGTATAGCTAGAAGAGAATACAAAAACATGATTATGAGGAAGAAGGAGGAACGAAATGAATCAATGTTAAAGGAACTGCTTGATTCTGTTAAATGCCAGAAGACATTTTGGGAAACGGTTAAGAAATTCTCTCATAAAAAAATACAACCACAAAATAACATATCCATTGATCAGTGGTTGGTCATTTTAAGATATTATTAGATAGAGAAAACACATGATTTTCCAGATGATGATACAGTAGAGGATGGTGATGAGATATATGACAGACCAATATCTAGGGACGAGGTAATGATAGCAGTTAGAAAGCTGAAGAACAGTAAATCGGCTGGACCTGATGATTTAATTGGAGGGTTCTTTAAAAACGCAGGAGAGCCAGTGTTAATGTTTTTAGTAAAATTATTTAACCATTTATTCAATAATGGCATCTACCCGGATGACTGGACTGAGTCAACTATTATACCACTTTTTAAGAAAGGCGAGGTCAATAACATGAACAACTACAGAGGTATATCATTGTGTAATATAAGTAGTAAGTTATATAGCTCAATAATCAACAGCAGATTACAAGAGTGGGTAAATTTAAATAACATAACTGGGGAACATCAAGCAGGCTTTAAGAAGGACTACTGTACGATAGATCATGTATTTACATTGCTAGCTGCCATTCAGTTGCAGGGAAGGAAAAAACCAGAGCCCTGAAAGCAATGGCAGAAGCGGCAGAGAGGTGTTCAAGCTGGATCTGGTCAAGGAGGAACAAAAGTGAACTTCATAAGGCTTAATTTCCCTACAAATATCAGGTGTCCCTGTGGCTCAGTGGTTAAAGCGCGAGTCATTAAGTGGAAAATGAGCATGTCCAGAGGGTCATGGGTTCGAATCCCAGCCATGGCTCGTCCCAAGATGGGAAAAAAAAGGGGCAGCAGAGGGACATCCGGAGTCATGAACCGGGTGTGGCCCAACCCCCCTAGAGTGTCAGGAGATAAGGGCCGAAACACTTGCTTGAAGGGGGCTTCTCTTCTGAGGACTCTCTGCTGCCACGCTCTCCACGAGTTTCTTTCTACTGATGCATGGGTAAACCATTGACTTCCGGGAATAGGCCGGAGGACGTCCGGGAAAGACCGGAGGACACTGGGAAAGACCAGAACCAAGGGCTCTGTGGGCTGGCTCCCCACTTTGCCTTAAACATGTGGCTACTAAAAATAAAAGGAAAAGATGCTCCCAGGATTCACCGAAAGGGGGAGAGAATGATGAATCCATCGGTGCTCAACCAATCATGACTGCAAATCCCAAACGGACTATGAACATGGACCAAATGGAATATCCATGTGTCTGTGGAAAGCGTTTCGCTACCACCCGTGGCATGAAGATCCACAGAACAAAGATGGGATGTGTGAAGACTCATCTGAATGAGCAGCAGCGCACTGCATCAGCAGATAAGACGTCGGAAGACCAAGGCCAGGATTTAAACCACAGTGCCAAGGACATCCACGCTGTTGGTTCGGATGAGGAATTTGCACAGGCCCTCGATGCCAGGCGCCTGAAACTCAACCTGCCACGAGCAAACGAAACTGAAGATTGGGAGAAACTGGATGCAAAAATCGTCCAAAGACTCGATGCACTGATAGGGAAAAGCACCCTGGAACACAAACTAGCCACATATGGGGACATTGTGTATGCCACATGTAGAGACGCCTATGGAGCAAAACTACCCAAAGAGAAAACACCTCCAAAGAAATCCAGACGCCAAGAAAAGATGGACAAGATCAGGGTCCAAAAGAAAAACCTCAAGATGCAAATGAAGACCGCACTGCCAGCTGAAAAACAAGGCTTGGAAAAACTGTGGAAAGACCTGAAAGAAAAACACAGTGCCCTCAGCAAAGCGGAATCTGCGAGGAAGAGGAAGAGCAAAAAGAAGAAGACACAAGAGCGCTTCTTCAGAGACCCCTTCCAGTTTGCCAGAACACTGTTTGAGCAGCCCAAATCTGGGACCCTAAGTGTGGACAAAGGAGTTCTTGAGCAGCATCTGAGGAAAACATACTCTGACCCACAGAGCAAAGCACCACTCGACATTCAAGGTCTGGTGTGGCCAACCAACCCTGAGGAACAGTTCAATGGCAAGCCTCCAACGTTGGCGGAAATCAAGAAGGTGGTCGACAAAGCCAGAGCCAAATCATCACCAGGGCCAAACGGAATACCTTACCAGCTTTACAAGAAATGTCCCAAGGTGCTGGAGTGGCTCCACATGCTGCTGCAATCGGCTTGGAGAAACCTGAAGATCAGCGGCCAGTGGATGACGGCAGATGGTGTGTACATCCCCAAAGAGCAAAACTCAAGTGACATTGGCCAGTTCAGGCCAATATCACTACTGAACGTCGAAGGGAAAATCTTCTTCTCTGTCATGGCAGCAAGGCTGACCAAGTACCTGATGGAAAACAAGTACTTGGATGTGTCAGTCCAGAAAGGTGGCATCCCAGGCGTGGCTGGCTGTGTAGAACACGCCACAATGATCTGGGACGCAATCCAAAAAGCAAAAACAGAAAAGAGAGACCTGGACGTAGTGTGGCTTGATCTGGCAAACGCATATGGATCTGTGCCCCATGAGATGATACAGTTGGCTCTTGAGATGTACCATGTGCCAAAGAACATCCGCGACATGCTCAAGAAGTACTTCAATGGCTTCTCAATGCGGTTCTCTACCAAGGAGTACACAACAGACTGGATCAACTTGGAAGTGGGTATTGCAATGGGCTGTGCAATTTCCCCAATACTGTTCGTGCTGGCAATGGAACTCATCTTGAAAGCAGCAACAAACAACGCGAGACAAACAGACCTTGGCGATGGATACAAGATGCCTCCTCTCAAGGCCTTCATGGATGACACTACAGTGATTTCATCCAGAGAAGACGAGACACGTCATGTGCTGGAGAGGCTGGACGACATAGTTGCCTCATCCAGAATGAAGTTCAGGCCAAAGAAGTCACGGAGTCTCTCACTGAGGAAAGGAAAAGTGGCCGGATCTGTGGTCTTCAGTGTTGCCAACCAGGCCATTCCAACAGTCACAGAAGAACCAGTCAAGAGCCTTGGAAGATGGTATGATGATACGCTGAAAGACACACAAAGAGCAAAAGAAACCAAGCAGATGGCGGAGGAAGGCTTGGAGACCATTGACCAGTGTGGGCTCCCTGGCAAATACAAGGTCTGGTGTCTGCAGTTCATGCTGATACCAAAGCTGCTATGGCCTCTGATGATATACGACATCTGAACCAGCATAGTGGAGGCAATGGAAGCCAAAATCAACAAGTTCACAAGGAAATGGCTTGGTGTCCCACCCTGTCTGACTGACATAGCGCTGTACTGTCGCCAAGCAAAGCTGAAACTACCCCTGAAATCCATCCTGGAGGAATACAAAGCAGGGAAGATCAGACTTCAAAGCATGCTGGAGGACTCAGGAGACAAGGTGGTAGAAGCAATTAAGCCCCAGCTGAAGACAGGCAGAAAATGGAAAGTTCAAGAGGCGATGGATTCTGCAAAAGAAAGTCTCAAGATCAGAGAAATAACAGGACACACACAGACCAACAGACAGGGACTGGGGGTGACCAAAACTGAATGGTGGTCAAAGGCCAAAGGAAAAGCCAAAAGAGACATGATGATTCAGGAGATGAGAAAAGAAGAAGACCAAAAAAGGCTCCAAAAAGCAGTCCAGCAGAGCCAGCAAGGGCAATGGACAACGTGGGAGAATGCACTCCAAAGAAGTCTCACTTGGAATGACATTTGGCACATGGCCCCTCTCAGGATCAGCTTCATTCTCAGATCTGCATATGACCTTCTGCCCTCAAATGCAAACCTGGTGAAGTGGGGGAAAACAGACGATCCTGCATGCCCCCTCTGCCATGAAAAACAAACAGTGGAGCATGTCCTAAGCTCATGTAAAGTAGCCCTGGCTCAAGGAAGGTACACATGGAGGCACAACCAAGTGCTCAAAGAAATTGTACAAGTAGTCTGGGCTAGTACCAACACCACAAAAGGGAAAATCAGGACTCGAAAAGCACCCGCAACATTCTTCACGGCAGGAGGCAGCAAATCATGGCCAAGAACAACAGTGCCACTCGAAACATGCAGGCAGAGTCTGCTGGACGGGGCAGATGACTGGGAGTGCACTGCAGACCTCCCAGAATGGAAGAGTCACCCAGAGATCATCAGCAAGAGTGGCATGAGACCAGACATAGTAGTCCACTCTAAGTCAACCAAGCAGCTGATCATGATCGAGCTCACGGTGCCATATGAGAACAGAATGGAGGCAGCTCAAATCTACAAGACTGAAAAGTATGCTGATCTGGCAAACAGCCTGAGGAGAGAAGGCTATCAGGTCAAAGTCCTCACTGCAGAAATTGGAGCTAGGGGGTTTGTAGGAACGTCTGCATACAGCCTCATGAAACAGCTCTCGGTTGCAGGAAGGAAAAAACCAGAGCCCTGAAAGCAATGGCAGAAGCGGCAGAGAGGTGTTCAAGCTGGATCTGGTCAAGGAGGAACAAAAGTGAACTTCATAAGGCTTAATTTCCCTACAAATATCAGGTGTCCCTGTGGCTCAGTGGTTAAAGCGCGAGTCATTAAGTGGAAAATGAGCATGTCCAGAGGGTCATGGGTTCGAATCCCAGCCATGGCTCGTCCCAAGATGGGAAAAAAAAGGGGCAGCAGAGGGACATCCGGAGTCATGAACCGGGTGTGGCCCAACCCCCCTAGAGTGTCAGGAGATAAGGGCCGAAACACTTGCTTGAAGGGGGCTTCTCTTCTGAGGACTCTCTGCTGCCACGCTCTCCACGAGTTTCTTTCTACATTCAGAAACAGTTTGCAAAGAATCAAAAGTTGTACGTTGCATTTGTAGATTTCGAGAAAGCTTTCGACTCCATTTCTAGAAATTTGCTATGGCCTGTGTTGCTAAAAAATAGAGTCAGTGGTAAATTATACAGATGTATTAAGAGTATGTATAGAGATGTAAAGGCTAGGGTAAGAAGTGGGGGTAAGTTATCAGAAGTTGTGAATTGCACAAGGGGAGTAAAGCAAGGTGATGTTTGCAGCCCGATTCTCTTTTCGTTGTTCGTCAACGAACTTGCACTAGAAATTATAGAAAATGGCAAACATGGTGTGTCCTTTGATTTGATAGAATTGTTTATATTACTCTTTGCGGATGATATTATCTTGTTATCAATATCAGTTGTTGGTCTACAAAGACAGTTGAATAGTTTGTATGCAGCTGCAATGAGACTGGAACTAAAAGTGAATATGGAGAAAACAAATATCATTGTTTTTCGCAAGGGTGGGTATCTGGCTAGACATGAACAATGGATGTATGGAAATGAGCCAGTAAAAGTAGTAAACGTGTATAAGTATCTGGGTATATTCTTTTCAACCAGGTTGAGTTTTACCTATGCATGTAGAGATATAGTTAATAGAGCAAAAAGAGCTGTTCTAATTATACTTAAGGTAATGTATAAGCTTGACTGTAGTTCGTTTAATATATTTAAAAAGTTATTTGATTCACAAGTTCAATCAATTTTACAATATGGGGCTGAAATATGGGCGTTCGAAAGCAGCAATGTTATTGAAAAGCTGCATTTGTTTGCCATGAAACGCTTTTTGAACGTCGACAGTCGTACTCCTAATGATTTGGTATATGGAGAAATGGGGAGATATCCTATCTATTTAAACTCGTACGTTAAATGCATCAGTTATTGGTTAAAACTGACAAGGATGGAAAATTACAAGTTACCATTTAAAGCGTATAATGTGTTATATGATCTTGATATTAATGGAAAGAAGACTTGGGCCACAAATGTTCGTAAGTGCCTATATTCTTATGGTTTTGCTTTTGTATGGGACAACCAAGGTGTCGAAAATATTGCAGCCTTTATCAAATGCTTTAAACAAAGAATCATCGACTGCAGGTGGCAAGACTGGCATAGTCACATGCACACCAGTGACCGATTTGCTGAATATAGGGCATTTAAGACAACAAATCTTGTGGAACCATATGTTGAAATTGTTATGAATAGATATGTTAAAAGTGCTCTTACAAAACTTAGATTTGGTGTGTCAGATATAGCCAGCCACCGATTTAGATACAGTGGAAAAGCAGATGAAGTTATGTGTCGCTTGTGTCATGTTTCTAAGGAAGATGCCATTCATATTATTCTTTGTTGCCCTGTTCTTCATGATTTGAGGATAAAATATATGCAGCCCAAAATCATGTAAACAGACGAAGTGAATTGGAAATGAAACATTGCCCGCTCGCAGCAACTGCGTGTTAAAGCCAGGAATTTTGCCCATGTCGCTTTAAAGCACAAGTATGGATGAATAGGTCAGTGTCACTAAGAACTATGTTATACATTAAATGATACTGCTTACTCTTCATTTTCATTGTTTTTTTTATTATAAAGAAGTAGTGTGTGAACCTTCTACTGACATTTGTATACATGTCTGTCCGACTCTTTCTTGGTGGACTGTCTTTCTCCTTTCCTTGTGTGTCTGTCTGTCTGTCTGTGTGTCTGTCTCTATATTCTCCAACTCGGTCTATTTGTCTGTCCGCCGCTCTCTCCTTGCCCTTCTCAACTCTCTCTGTTGCTGCCTCTGTCTCTGTTTCTGCCTCTGTTGGTCTGTCTGTCTCTGTCTTTCTGCCTGTCTGTTTCTGCCTCTGTCTTTCTGTCTGTCTGTCTGTCCTTCTCTCCCATCTCGTCATACACATTTTCGTGTACGTGAATTTTGAAAATGCACGCGTAGTGGGGATAAACCTAAAGGAATGTGAAGTTGGGGTAAGGGGTGAGTGGTGGGGGGATGGATAGCCCACACCCACACACGCACAAGCACAGACAGACAGACAGACAGACAGACAGAAACAACACACACACACACACACACACACACACACACACACACACACACACACACACGTGCGCGCGGATACACGACCGCACACACACACACACACACACACACACACACACACACACACACACACACACACACACACACACACACACACACACGAGTGTCGGTTTGTATGGGGAAAAGAATTCAAACCAGATTAAAAACAGAAGACTTTAAAAACAAACAGTAAACTGTATGTTGCCCAAACAAAGACGACCTATATTTCACAAATGTAGTTATTTCAGACAACAGAAAAAAAAAAACCTTAACAAACAAAAGGAACAACAATTGGACGAAAGGGCAAAGTGGAGAGAGAGAGAGAGAGAGAGAGAGAGAGAGAGAGAGAGAGAGAGAGAGAGAGAGAGGTGGGTGGGTGGGGGTGGGTGGGAAGAGGGTTGGGTTTGGGAGGGAGTTGGGGTCATAAACACGATAAACAAAAGCTGAGTAAATCAACTCAAAGCTAGTCTAACAGGAAGACATGCACCCCTCTATCTCCCCCCCCCCCCCCCCCCCCCCCCGTCTCTGTTCACCCTCTCTCTCTGTCGGGCAATAATCACTATTGCGTGTGAGGGTGTTTTTTTGTTATTTTATTTTATTTTTTTGGTTTTACTTGTCTCATCTTTCGTACCACTTCAGTGGCATTGCATGCACGCCCCTCCTTCCTGTTCCCCGTCTACAGCCACACACAGGCTTATTCTTCTGCAGCCCAGCACCGGCAATCCGCAGGGAGTATTCCAAGACAAGTCGTCGTGAGGCAACCCACCAGGGGAGACACGGCACTACCGCCGAGTCACTTTGGGTGTGTTCAGTGGTACGCAGGACACCACCCGCTTAAACGCCGATGATAATTGCTCAGAAGCAGAGCCAACGCGAGTGAGGTCTCCCTCCGGAGGGCGCCACCACATCCGTTCAGTGTCAGTCCCGAGGAATCTGCCGATACCGGCGTCCCCGACAGAAACTCACCGGGGGTAGAGTCGTGGGAGGGGTAATCGAAACTAAGGTCACCATGAAAGCAAGGCATGAAAGACTTGAGAATCTGTGACAGTTCTTTTTAACGCTCATCGTTAAAGATGACGAAGATGATGCTACCGATTTCTTTTTTGGTCTGAGACTCATGACAGGCCTGTACGACTATGATTACTTTCATAAGATATCCCGGTGGCAAGCAGGCCCGAGAGAAACAGACACCTGCAGTGTTGGTCTGGAAATTTAAGCCACACTCTCAGAGAAGCGTCCATTAAGTGGATAAAACTCGACTATGTGGTCCCAGTCTTCCCAGTGGTCCACTCTTCCCAGTGGTCCCAGTCTTCCCAGTGGTCCCACTCTTCCCAGTGGTCCCAGTCTTCCCAGTGGTCCCACTCTTCCCAGTGGTCCCAGTCTTCCCAGTGGTCCCACTCTTCCCAGTGCAGTGGTCCCAGTCTTCCCAGTGGTCCCACTCTTCCCAGTGGTCCCACTCTTCCTAGTGGTCCCACTCTTCCCAGTGGTCCCACTCTTCCCAGTTGAGCCCATAGCAAACTCCGTTCTGGGTAGGAACCGGTTGGGGCAGAAAAATCCCACAAATAAATGGCTCTGATGGGAATCGAACCCATGACCTCCAAGTCGGGAATCTTCAACGCAACCATTTCGCCAAGGCAGCTGGTATGAACACTGTTGTTCACACAAAGCGGCAATCTTCAACAAACCATTTCGCCATGGCAGCTGGTATGAACACTGTTGTTCACACAAAGCGGTTGGATTAAAAAAAGAATCATCAACAAACATAATTCCTGACACATTTAACATACAGTTTTTTTTTCCATTAACAGACATTATAACTCAAACTTCACAGATGATAAAAAAACCCAGAGAAGGTCCATGTCCCTCTCCCCTAATGTCGATTGGCAAACACAAAATTGGATCAGGCAACTCACTCCATATTCTGTCTCTTGCTGTACATAATATGGAATCGCTCATAGAGCGATTCAAGAACACATGTTCATGGGCTTTGATAACATACTGGAATTTCTACGCAATTTTGCTCTATCTTACATTGTTGAGTATCTTACATATATATACAGTTTATCCACTGAAGCTAATGTCTTTCCTCAAGCGTTCGAAAAAGCCAAATTGACCCCCTTTCCAAAATCGAATAACTTGTCGGATCCAAATAATGTCAGTGCTCTATCCGTGCCATCACGGATCGAAACGCGTCATTTTTGTCTGACATTTTGTTGCTTTCTTTCGGTTGGCGGCATAGTGTTTTTGTTTTTTTTCGAAGTGTCTCTCCTGTGCAATCCTCAACTGGTTTCACACCTGTATCACCAACCATCATCCTGCTGTTTCCGTCAATGGTTCCACTTCCACCAGCCCTACTCCATTATTGTACGGTGTGCTCCAGGGCTCAGTGCTAGGGCCAGTCCTTTTCACTTGTACACTTACCCCGTCTCCGCTGTTTTAAATCAGCATTCCGTGTTTGTGTGTGTGTTGGAGTGTGCAGGTGTGACCTTCTCCGGTATGAACGATTGGCTTAGAACATTTGTGTTTTAAATGTAGGATTTAATGGCAATAGGGAGACTGGTCCTCTGTCTGTCACCCCCCCCCTCCCCATTCTCCTTTTTATGTTGTTATTTACTCATTTATTTATAAATCTACTTTTTGCTTAGATCACTTGTTCATTGTATCCATGTATTCGGTAGATCATGTATCCAAAACTATGCCGTTTTTGTAACAAATTTTGTATTTGCAAGCACCGACTGAAGAGCTGCCTGCCGGTGCTTCATTCAGTCGTTTTCCATGTTATCTAGTCAATGACGTTCACAC
>CM065741.1:46509530-46514530 GCA_033310375.1 Conus canariensis | reverse complement strand
GTGTGTGTGTGTGTGTGTGTGCGAGTGTGTGTGTGTGTGTGTATGTGTGTGTGTGTGTGTGTGTGTGTGTGTGTGTGTGTGTGTGTGTGTGTGTGTGGCGCGCTCGCGCGCGTGCGCGTGTGTGCGCACGTGCGGTGTATGTGCGTGAGTGTGTTTGTATCCGTGAACGTTTGTGTTGACGATTGTACATCTGAATTTCTAGTTAAACTGTTTGATTTCTATGTCTTTTTTGTCTTTCAATGACAGATATTTGATGCATGCTGTTAATGTAGAAATTGTAACCCCCTTGCCAACAGGGCTTGTTTGCTCTTGGCAATAAAACTGTGTCAGTGTCAGTGTCAGTGTCAGTCTCTCTCTCTCTCTCTCTCTCTCTCTCTCTCTCTCTCTCTCTCTTAATCCTTGATCGAATAAAGGTTTTTCTGTGTTCTGAGTTCCGAGCTCGCTCTCTCTCTCTCTCTCTCTCTCTCTCTCTCTCTCTCTCTCTTAATCGAATTGAGGTTTTCTGAGTTTTGATTTCCGATCTCTCTCTCTCTCTCTCTCTCTCTCTCTCTCTCTCTCTCTCTCTCTCTCTCTCTCTCTCTCTCTCTCTCTCTCAATCCTTGATCGAATCAAGGTTTTCTGAGTTTTAAGATCATCAAGGGGAGAGAATGATGAATCCATCGGTGCTCAACCAATCACGACTGCAAATCCCAAACGGACTATGAACATGGACCAAATGGAATATCCATGTGTCTGTGGAAGGCGTTTCGCTACCACCCGTGGCATGAAGATCCACAGAACAAAGATGGGATGTGTGAAGACTCATCTGAATGAGCAGCAGCGCACTGTATCAGCAGATAAGACGTCGGAAGACCAAGGCCAGGATTTAAACCACAGTGCCAAGGACATCCACGCTGTTGGTTCGGATGAGGAATTTGCACAGGCCCTCGATGCCAGGCGCCTGAAACTCAACCTACCACGAGCAAACGAAACTGAAGATTGGGAGAAACTGGATGCAAAAATCGTCCAAAGACTCGATGCACTGACAGGGAAAAGCACCCTGGAACACAAACTAGCCACATATGGGGACACTGTGTATGCCACATGTAGAGACGCCTATGGAGCAAAACTACCCAAAGAGAAAACACCTCCAAAGAAATCCAGACGCCAAGAAAAGATGGACAAGATCAGGGTCCAAAAGAAAAACCTCAAGAAGCAAGTGAAGACCGCACTGCCAGCTGAAAAACAAGGCTTGGAAAAACTCCGGAAAGACCTGAAAGCAAAACACAGCGCCCTCAGCAAAGCGGAATCTGCGAGGAAGAGGAAGAGCAAAAAGAAGAAGACACAAGAGCGCTTCTTCAGAGACCCCTTCCAGTTTGCCAGAACACTGTTTGAGCAGCCCAAATCTGGGACCCTAAGTGTGGACAAAGGAGTTCTTGAGCAGCATCTGAGGAAAACATACTCTGACTCACAGAGCAAAGCACCACTCGACATTCAAGGTCTGGTGTGGCCAACCAACCCTGAGGAACAGTTCAATGGCAAGCCTCCAACGTTGGCGGAAATCAAGAAGGTGGTCGACAAAGCCAGAGCCAAATCATCACCAGGGCCAAACGGAATACCTTACCAGCTGTACAAGAAATGTCCCAAGGTGCTGGAGTGGCTCCACATGCTGCTGCGATCGGCTTGGAGAAACCAGATCAGCGGCCAGTGGATGACGGCAGATGGTGTGTACATCCCCAAAGAGCAAAACTCTAGTGACATCAGCCAGTTCAGGCCAATATCACTACTGAACGTCGAAGGGAAAATCTTCTCTGTCATGGCAGCAAGGCTGACCAAGTACCTGATGGAAAACAAGTACTTGGATGTGTCAGTCCAGAAAGGTGGCATCCCAGGCGTGGCTGGCTGTGTAGAACACGCCACAATGATCTGGGACGCAATCCAAAAAGCAAAAACAGAAAAGAGAGACCTGGACGTAGTGTGGCTTGATCTGGCAAACGCATATGGATCTGTGCCCCATGAGATGATACAGTTGGCTCTTGAGATGTACCATGTGCCAAAGAACATCCGCGACATGCTCAAGAAGTACTTCAATGGCTTCTCAATGCGGTTCTCTACCAAAGAGTACACAACAGATTGGATCAACTTGGAAGTGGGCATTGCAATGGGCTGTGCAATTTCCCCAGTACTGTTCGTGCTGGCAATGGAAGTCATCTTGAAAGCAGCAACAAGCAACGCGAGACAAACAGACCTTGGCGATGGATACAAGATGCCTCCTCTCAAGGCCTTCATGGATGACACTACAGTGATTTCATCCAGAGAAGACGAGACACGTCATGTGCTGGAGAGGCTGGACGACATAGTTGCCTCATCCAGAATGAAGTTCAGGCCAAAGAAATCACGGAGTCTCTCACTGAGGAAAGGAAAAGTGGCCGAATCTGTGGTCTTCAGTGTTGCCAACCAGGCCATTCCAACAGTCACAGAAGAACCAGTCAAGAGCCTTGGAAGATGGTATGATGATACGCTGAAAGACACACAGAGAGCAAAAGAAACCAAGCAGATGTCGGAAGAAGGCTTGGAGACCATTGACCAGTGTGGGCTCCCTGGCAAATACAAGGTCTGGTGTCTGCAGTTCATGCTGATACCAAAGCTCCTATGGCCTCTGATGATATACGACATCTGCAACAGCATAGTGGAGGCAATGGAAGCCAAAATCAACAAGTTCACAAGGAAATGGCTTGGTGTCCCACCCTGTCTGACTGACATAGCGCTGTACTGTCGCCAAGCAAAGCTGAAACTACCACTGAAATCCATCCTGGAGGAATACAAAGCAGGGAAGATCAGACTTCAAAGCATGCTGGAGGACTCAGGAGACAAGGTGGTAGAAGCAATCAAGCCCCAGCTGAAGACAGGCAGAAAATGGAAAGTTCAAGAGGCGATGGATTCTGCAAAAGAAAGTCTCAAGATCAGAGAAATAACAGGACACACACAGACCAACAGACAAGGACTGGGGGTGACCAAAACTGAGTGGTGGTCAAAGGCCAAAGGAAAAGCCAAAAGAGACATGATGATTCAGGAGATGAGAAAAGAAGAAGACCAGCAGAGGGCAGCAGAGGGACATCCGGAGTCATGAACCGGGTGTGGCCCAACCCCCCCTAGAGTGTCAGGAGATAAGGACCGAAACACTTGCTTGAAGGGGGCTTCTCTTCTGAGGACTCTCTGCTGCCACGTTCTCCACGAGTTTCTTTCTACCATCTCTCTCTCTCTCTCTCCTTTGCAAGCCGAGCTAAAGATATTTCGACTCATCGTTGGAAAAGGTGAATACGTCAAATGATCCCTCCTGTGATGTAATCATGAAATGACATCACTCTCAGAACAGCCAGTGGTGCAGCATGGCTCTGTGTGATGGCTTTTAGATCAGTCTCCTGTCTATTGTCAATCAGTTCATTTATTTGCTTAAAAGTAAATAGTCGTGCACCAAATAACCTTGTCTGTGGTGAAACAAACCTTCATCATCATCATCATCGTCATGATCATCATGATCATCATCATCATCATCATCATCATTTCTCTCTATCTCTGTTCCTCTGTCTGTCTGTCTATTTATATGTCTGTCTGTCTGTCTGTCTGCCTGTCTATCTATCTATTGAAACTTTGCTGTTGAAAAGTTGATCGACATGGAGAATTGCAGTGGAAAATGTCCTGTCATGTCCAAACTAGTCATACATTCAGGTAGCAAAGAACATTTTGCGAGTGACCATAGCATAAAACCTTATTCACATTTGGATATAGCAACGCATATGAAATGTTTTAGGACTAGATTTCGATTAGGGGTGTGTGACGTGACTTTACGTCGTTAAAGATGGAAGATGTTCACGGGCTAATGACTCTTGTACTCTTAAAATACTGAAATTCAAGACAAAGAAGGCGTATTTTGTTCTTTGTTGCCCAACAGTTTAATGTCGACGTGACCATTTATCAAGCTTAAACATTGTAGATATTATAACTAAGTTTATTAATGTCACCGAACACACCTGAATACATACCAATCTTTCTTGGCCTTTGCACGAAGGATTTAAAACGAGAGACGTTGTGATTGCCTAGGATTTTTAATGGACATTTCTCTATCATCATTTGCTTTAGTTTTGAGTCTGTTTTGTATTATCATTCAGTTGATATGTTTATGTTCACACTCCTCTGGGTGATGGGCCTAACAGAAATAAAGGAACCTGGGTCTTGAGTCTGTTGTACTGAGTCTGGGGTTCAATAGCTCAGGCCGATAGTTTGGCGCCACGAGTTGTACATCGGCAATTGGGATATAGGGGGTGACCTCCCTTGCATGTCGAAGAACTGGAGGCGAAAACGACAGGAAGGATTTAACCAAGCCATTACTCTCTCTGTCTGTCTGTCTGTCTGTCTGTCTGTCTCTCTCTCTCTCTCTCTCTCTCTCTCTCTCTCTCTCTCTCTCTCTCTCTCTCTGAAATTGATAAAGGATTCCGTGAAAACTCTTTTGCATGTATGATTATTTCAATTAAAACACATCTTTACCAGACGCACAATGTCTCCAAGTATTAAAGAAAAAAGAATTAAAAGGTAGAAACAGTTCTTATATAAGACAGTCCGTTGGAATTCCAGACAGCAGAATGTTTACAAGCGTCCTCAGACAATTTGATGGTTGGCTTATGGGCGGGAATATATTGATGCGTGTGACATATTTAGAAATTTGCTGAACAAAGGATAAACAAATGTCAATCGATGACTGATTTACTATCAAGACTTCTGTCTCCAAATCTTTCCCATTACACGTTTTTCTATTGTGGTCCAAGACCGCTCTCTCTCTCTCTCTCTCTCTCTCTCTCTCTCTCTCTCTCTCTCTCTCTCTCTCTCTCTCTCTCTCTCTCTCTCTGTGATGTTTACAGCTGTCTTCAGGGACACGCAGACTGATGTGTGTGGGTGTGGAGTCCTCATGGCCTTTCTGCGTGTGTCTAGTGTGTGTGTGAGTGTCAGAAGAAAAACAACGGGAA
>CM065741.1:46499530-46504530 GCA_033310375.1 Conus canariensis | reverse complement strand
CCCTCTTTCACTATTTTTCCTCTCTCTCTCTCTCTCTCTCTCTCTCTCTCTCTCTCTCTGAGTGTGTCTCTGTCTCTGAATGTCAGTGCTTTTGTCTTTACCTCTCTCTCTCTCTCTCTCTCTCTCTCTCTGTGTCCCCTGTGTCTTTGTCCTCAGAATAGCAGCAGTCTCAGTCCAACAGTTATTGATCCACAACCACAGGCTGCCCGCGGGACAATTGTACCCGTGCACAGAGAGTCGTTCCCTAACCACAGGCTGCCCGCGGGACAATTGCACCCGTGCACGGAGAGTCGTTCCCCAAACAGACACTATTCATTGGTGCACAGTCCACCTCCTCTCCATCTGATATGGCCGGCGGCAGTAAGCGCTCTAGGAGAGGGGAAAGCGAGGGGTGGGAGGGGGGAGGGTGGCGCGGGGTGGGGGGGGGGGGGAGGGCAGGGAGAGGGAGGGAGAGGGAGTGGGGAATGGGGGGTGGGGGTGGGTGGAAGGAGGGGGAGGAGAGAGGGGAGGGGAGGGCGTGGGAGGCGGGGAGGGGGGGTGGGGGAAGGAGGGAGTCATGTTGTCTGTGGAGATACAGTGCATTGCTTCAGCATAGATTGTTTACATGGGAAGTGCAGTGTGTAACGGCAAGAAACAACTGTAAAAGTGCACTGCATCAGCATAGGTACTTTACATGTGAAAAGCAGTGTTTAACAGCAACGTACAAATGTAAAAGTGCACTGCATCAGCATAGGTACTTTACATGTGAAAAGCAGTGTTTAACAGCAACGTACAAATGTAAAGGTGCACTGCATCAGCATAGGTACTTTACATGTGAAAAGCAGTGTTTAACAGCAACGTACAAATGTAAAGGTGCACTGCATCAGCATAGGTACTTTACATGTGAAAAGCAGTGTTTAAAAGCAATGTGAAAAGCAGTGTTTAAAAGCAAAGTACAAATGTAAAGGTGCACCTGTTTCAGGATAGGTTCCTTTACATGGAGGCACAGTGTGTCATGGCAACAAACGACTCTAAAGGTGCACTGCTTCAAGATAGGTCCTTTACAAGGGAGGTAATGTGTATGACGGCACAAAACAACTCTTCTGGCACTCTGCTTTTCGAGAGGGCCGTCATTAGGGAGGCACAAAGCATGATGGCACCAAACCACTCCCAAGACACTCTGCCTCTTCATGATGGGTCCTTTACAAGGCAGGTACAGTCTGTAATGGCGCCAAAACAAATCATGTTCATATGTTTTGGGAAAACTCTTTAAGATGTTAATAATAACAATGATAATAATAATGAATATTTATGGTGCTTAATCTTACATCATATGCCCTAAGCGCTTACAAATACATAAAAGGTTAAAGAAAAATATAAACGAAACCAATAAGAAGATGAATATTACAATAAGTACCATACATCCATAAACAAGGGTGCAATTGCCCCCCCCCCCCCCCCCCTCCCGCACATGTTCTGCTTTATGTCAGAAGAATCACGAGTAACCTGACACAAACATTTGAAATTCTTAACAGCATAGACAGTTTGGACCCAAACCCAAGCCGTTCATTAGTGATTTAAGGACAAGTAGTCATCACAACCGTTTGAGTAACAAGGTCTCAGCGTACTGAAATAAATTCCCCAAGCTTCTCTGATAGAACTAGCATTAAAAAATTCATTGAACACGAAAAAAAAAGTATCAGTGACCTCAATGTCTACATGACGAGTGATATGCCGCATATAATCGATACATTTTCCTTTGGATTACTCCCAAAAGAGATGGAACCAACTCCATGCTATATTTCTTTTATCAGTTCCACTGGGGACTTGTAAAAGCCAGCCAGACTTCAAACGCCCCAAAAACTGAACGGAACTTCTCGGGCTGGCAAAGTCTGGATGGTCACTTGTAAAGAGAAACTTTCAACACCAGTTAAAAAAAAATTCTTTCTAGGCTGTGGAAAACTTCTACATGTGCCCGAGACACCCCTCCCCCCGCCCCTCACTTGTCCCCTACCCCGCCTGATATGGACAGATTAGATTGGGCAGGCAAGCCGCCATCTTCATTCCCACAATGCAACAGTCTAGGTTCTTCCTGTGTCTGCCGGTGGTAATGAACTGGTTGGTGGCTGTCACCATTGCTCTTGACTTGGTTGTCACGGAACTGGTGGCTGTCACCATTCCTCTTGACTTGGTTGTCACGGAACTGGTGGGTGTCACCATTCCTCTTGACTTGGTTGTCACGGATTTGAAAAAGAATTGTGTCAGTGATTCCGCAATACAGTATGGACAAACAGATTACAAGACAATGTTGTTACGGGTTTAGGGCTTACTTATATAAAAAAAAAGCTTAGTCAAAAACACACAAACAACAAACAAGCAAAAAGCACCACCTCGTCTGTCTACCTTCCACCATGCTACTGAAAAACTAGCTGGCATGGAGAGAGGTTGAGTATGTGATGGGAGAAGGGATAGGAGAGAGAGAGAGAGAGAGAGAGAGAGAGAGAGAGAGGAGAGAGAGAAGGGGGGGGATTCGGGATCTATCCTATCCCTCTTCCCTCGGCCTAGTCCCCTCCACCCTCCCCCACCCCAATCTTCATAAACGCACTCAAACAAACAAACAAACAATGAAACCAACAAATGTCATTGTGAACAACAACAACAACAAATCTGACAATGTACAGAACAAGACCCCCCCCCCCCCCCCCCCCTGTTCTTTCAGCCCTCATACTCACTGCTTAAGAACCTTTCAGAGGAATATTTTCTGCTGCAACCCCCCCCCCCCCCCCCCCCGCTCTTCCCTCCTGCCTTTTACACTTCCCCCACACTGATTGATGAGTGTGTTTGATGCACAAATTGAACAACGTTTTTGTACTTCGCCCCCCCCCCCCCCCCCCGTACTCTCTGCCCCGATCCACAGGTAGCCACTCATTTCAACCCTCATCAACTTTTGGTGAGAAATCATTAAGCAAAAGAGTAATTTGGACCCCCCTTCCCCTGGAGGAACCGATCCGCCCCTGCCCAGCAAAGCTATAAGGGTGTATTAGCAAGCATACAAACAGATACACTAAACCTGTGCGCCCAGCCAAGCTATAAGGTTGTATTAGCAAGCATACAAACAGATACACTAAACCTGTGCGCCCAGCCAAGCCATAAGGGTGTATTAACAAGCGTACAGACAGATACACTGAACAAGTGCAAAGCAAAGCTTCTTCGACCCACAATGCAAAACAGACAAATGAATACTTCCACAAACATGTCTTCCTCTGACGTCACAAGCAGTCGAAGTCCCCGGATGACAGTCAGCACCTAACAGAAGTGTCAGACAGCTGCTGTCTCGGTCTCCAGACAGCCGTTTTTAGCACGGTAGCTGTTGCCTGCATTGCGTCATGCAGGCTGTCTCGGTGCTGACTCTATTCCTGGTGAACACCTACCAGAAATCTTTCCTGTCAATGGGTTCTCCCCCTTTCTGATTTTGAAGTTGAAAAGGGATTATAGAGTGGAATGGGGTAAAAAGTTTACGATGAGATGGACTCTATAAATGTACGCGTCTCTGTCTGTCTGTCTGTCTGTCTGTCTCCCTCTCCCCCCTCTCTGTGTGTGTGTGTGTGTGTGTGTGTGTGTGTGTGTGCGTGCGCGCGCGCGCGCGTTGTGTTTGTGCATAAGTGTGTGTGTGTGTGTGTGTGTGTGTGTGTGTGTGTGTGTGGTGTGCGTGCGCGCGCGTTGTGTTTGTGCATATATTTATAAATATATATATATATGTATGTATATATGTGTGTGTGTGTGTGTGTGTGTGTGTGTGTGTGTGTGTGTGTGTGTGTGTGTGTGTGTGTGTGCGCGCGCGCGCGCGCGCGCGCGCGCGCGTGTGTGTGTGTGTGCTCTAGATGACTTGATTAGATAAGATCAGGTTTCTGAAACCAACAATCACGTCGGAAAGGGAAAGGCAATTACACCTAATTAGCTTTCTATGAACACCGCCGACATTTCTGGCATCGTCATCAAGCGCGCAGATGTGGCACGGAATGTTTCCCTTCTTCGTCAATCTAGCAATGAATGGTCTAGGTGAGTGGGGAGTGGGATGGGGTGGGATGGAGAGTGAGGATGGCGTGTGCTGAGGGGTGGGGGGTGGGGTGTGGGTGGGTGGTGATGGTGAGGTGGGGAGCTAGAGTTTGCTTACAGGAAAGTGGTAGACCCTAGCTGGACAAATCTCTCTCTGTCTCTGTCTCTCTCTCTGCATATGTTCAAAATCCGGCAGTAGTCACCTTCTTTCAGTCATATCTTGAAAATAGGACCCAGCATGTTTACTTAAACGGTACTTATTCCTCTGAAGGAATAGTGAGCTGTGGCGTTCCACAAGGCTCTGTCCTTGGACCTCTTCTCTTCCGTATTTTTATAAATGACCTACCGATGCACATATCTCACAATGATGTAATCTGTGATCTGTTCGCTGACGACAGTTCTCTTCACTGTAGTGATACAAACATCATGTCTGTACAAATATCGTTACAACAAAGTATAACTGATGTCTTAGAATGGTGCAACCAAAACCGAATGGTCCTTAATCCGCACAAAACAAAATGTATGGTCCTAGCATCAAGACAGAAACATCAACGACAGCATCTTATGTTGAGCCTAAAAATGAGTGAAACCTTGATCGAGCAGGTTACCGAACACCGTGTCTTAGGCGTGATCATTGATGAGAACTTTAAATGGCAATCACATATAAATCATGTTTGCAAACAATTGGCTCGCAATTTGTTTTTACTCAATAAACTCAGTTATTATGTTGAACCACACATCCGGAAATTATTTTTTGAAGCCCATTGCCTTTCTCACATCAACTATGTGTCCACTGTCTGGAGTGGTGCCGGTGAAAATCACATAAAAAAGATCAACTCTATGCATAGACGGGGAATTAAGCTGATTCTTCCCGACAAGTCTCTATCAACCACGGGCAAATTCGCAAAACTAATGATGTTACCACTGCAGAGCCAACTGACCTATAATAAGGCAGTACTAATGTT
>CM065741.1:46487030-46492030 GCA_033310375.1 Conus canariensis | reverse complement strand
CCCTCAACACACGCATGTTCCACAGCTGAGTGATGAAAGGGCACAGGAAGTCTGACACCATGTTTAAGGACCTCCTCCCTAAAGGGTCATCTGTCTGTCTGTCTGTCTGTCAGTCTGTCTCTCACACACACACAATGGGCGCGTGTAAGTGCACATATTTTCCTCTGCAGAATAAAAGGTCACCACTGAATATGATTTATGACAAAGCTGACATTCAGAGAGAGAGAGAGAGAGATGGGGGAGAGAAGGGGAAGAGGCAGAGAGAGAGAGAGAGAGAGAGAGAGAGAGAGAGAGAGAGAGAGAGAGAGAGAGAGAGACAGAGACAGAGACAGAGAGAGAGACAGAGGGGGAGACACACACACACACACACACACACACACACACACACACACAGAGAGACTGACAGACAGAGAGAGGGGGAGACACACACACAGACACACAGACACACAGACACAGACACAGACAGACAGACAGACAGACAGACACACACACACACACACACACACACACACACACAGAGAGAGAGAGAGAGAGAGAGAGAGAGAGAGAGAGAGAGAGAGAGAGAGTCAGGGTGGTGTAATGATTAGGCCACATTTACCCGTAACAAACTGGTTTGGGTGGGGTGGAGTTAGGTGTGTAAAAGAGTAATGTGTGTAAACCTAGCGACACACACACACACGACATAAACACACGACATAAACACCGCCTGCTTCAGGCTGGTTGAACGTGTGTGGGTCCCTTACGCTAACAGCTGACCGTAAGCTAACAGCACGGCACACTCCCTTGCGGAAGCGGCCTTCTCATTCTTTAACGCAGCCTCGCGCATTGCACGTGCTGTCCGTCTGAGAACCAGCTCCAGCTGTGAGCTCGCTTTCAGCATTATTCCCACGCTGGGGAAGATGCTGTTTACCGTACATACCGGCAGGCAGTCTCTCTTTCTCTCTGTCTCTGTCTCTCTCTCTCTCTCTATCTGTGGGGAAGATATTGTTTACTGTACTTAACGGCATGCAGACTCTCTCTCTCTCTCTCTCTCTCTCTCTCTCTCTCTCTCTCTCTCTCTCTCTCTCTCTCTCTCTCAGGGGAAGATGCTGTTTACCGTACTTAGCGGCAATGCAGACACACACACACACACACACACACACACACACACACACACACACACACACACACACACACATACACACACACACACACACACACACACACACATACACACACACACACACACACACACACACACACCATCCCCATACCTACTCCGGACCTTCACATCGTGACTGGTTCAATCCTTACCTTGCCCTGAGCGACTGGGGCCTTTTCTACTGACGTCAATTTTTGTTCCACCTGCAAACTTGGGACTGCTGAGTAATCCACGTTAACTTCGCCATTAATGACTGTTCAGCATCGTAATTTAGAATATTGTAGATTCTGTTAATCAGTTATAGACGAGAGAAATATTTTAAGTAACCCTTGTATGCCTATATAGGACTAATCGTCTGTTTTTATTTTTGTCATATTTTCCTGGCAAAATAATGTAGGCGTATTGTTTTAGCATTGTTTTGACAATCTGTGTTATTAGAGCGTGTTTAAGATTTCCTTTCATTATATTATTGTTTTTATTTACTTACGTTTGTTAATTGCGTTTTCCCACCCTTTACATGATGCCATCTAAACATCTTCAATTTATGAAGTTTATGCAGTGGAACGTTAGGTCTGTTTCCACAAACTTGCCTTATTTAGTTCAACATCTTGCGAATAACTCCTACCAAGCTCTTATTTTACAATCTTTGAATGTGAAAAGAAACAAACTGCCTAAATTATCAGGTTATTATTACCCACCAGTTCATGAACAAGTAGATGCTGTTACTAAAATTAATACAGCTATATATATAAAAGAAGGAACAGATTATAAAGTATACCCGTCCCCTGCTCCAAACAATATTCCAACTTTACATTCGTGTGCGGCTCGAATTAAATTAAGGGAAGATTTTATGATAAACATAGTCTCTACATATCTTCCCAAAGGACCAAATGAATTTAATACAGAATGGTTACACACTCTACCAGACAACGAAAAATGGTTAATAGCAGGGGACTTTAACGCCCATTCGCCATTTTGGGACAAGGATTGCACATCAGTAACTAGTAACCGATTTGTAGAAAATATTGTTGATTCATGTTTATATTTGCTTAATGATGGCAGCATAACTAGAATTCCAGACATTCCAACTCATAGGGCATCAGCAATAGATTTATCCTTGATATCTCCTGCATTAGCATCTGAATGTAGCTGGTCTACCTTTGACGATACTCTAGGAAGCGACCACCTTCCAGTAATTGTAACTTTTAATAAAATAACTGATTCTTGTGAATTTCAAGAAGACATAATCCCAAAATATAATTATAAATCAGCTGACTGGGAAACCTTCAAAAACAAACTAGCTACATACAAGACTGCTGATATTAATATTGATAGAGTTGATCAGTTATATTCGTATTTTACTGATGCTATCCTTAGTGCTGCAGATGTAGCCATTCCAAAATTTCGCCCAGTTAAGTCAAACAAACACTCAGGAAATATCTGGTGGACACCTGCTTGTGACTCAGCCGTTAATAACAAAAAATGTTTGTTTAAAATATATTTAAAAGACAAAACACCAGAGAATCTAATAGCCAAGAACAAAGCGAATCACTACAGTAACATAGTAATAGCTCAAGCTAAAAGACAATATTGGTCCTCTTTCTGCTCTAATGAGATTTCGAATCATAAAGATTTACAAAAAGTTTGGAAAAAGTTTCATGAAATGAAAAGGGGTTTAAACTTGCCATCTTGTCCTGTCAAGCTGAAGAACAAAGAATTTCCTTCTAATTCAGAAAAAACAGAATCATTCGCCGATATGTTTTCCGAATCTATGCGTTTGGAAGGTCTGTCCTTTAAAGATCAAACTTTCAGAACAGAAGAAGAAAATAAAGATGATTATATAGATCCAGTTAATGATAATAGTCATTTCATCAATGCTCCAATTACTCTTGATGAAGTGAAAGATGCAATTCTATCTCTTCCTAATAAGAAAACTTCCGTGGGACTAGATAAAGTTTCCAATGATATGCTTAAACACCTGCCTGAAAATTTTGTCTTATTTCTGCAGAAATTGTTTCAAAAATGTTGGTTAGAGGGCGTAATGCCAGAACAGTGGAAACAGTCTATCATTGTACCAGTTTTAAAGCAAGGCAAACCTCCAACAGATAAGCATAGTTACAGACCAATAGCATTAACCTCACATACCTGTAAACTATTAGAGAGAATAGTTTTGAGAAGATTGACGCAGTATTGTCAAAAAAATAAAGTTATTCCAGTTAATCAAGCAGGCTTCCAAAATGGCAGGTCTGCTATTGACAATTTAGTGAAACTCACAACAAATGTAAAACAACAATTTGCAAGAAGAAGAAATGTTCTAGCGACCTTTTTTGATATCAAGAAAGCTTATGACCAAGTCTGGCACGCCAAGCTCCTTTACAAATTGAAACAAATCGGGATTTCGGGACATTTATATCACTACATTAAATGCTTTTTGAATAAAAGAAACATACGTGTTCGAGTAGGGAATGCATACTCCAATTCTAGATCTTTACATATGGGATTGCCACAAGGTTCTGTTATCGCCCCGATGTTATTTAACATCTTAATGTACGATTTGCCTTCGCTCTTATCAAAGCATGTTGTATTAGTACAATATGCTGATGATTTATGCATCTGGATGAATGTTACAATGAAAAGAAAAACATCAAAAAGGGAATTGAACTACATCAAGAAGATCTATCAAAGAGAGCTCGATCATATATTTACTTATATGCACGAAAATGGTTTGACATTATCTACAGAGAAAACACATATGATACTCTTTAATAATGGCAGCAATCCATCAGAGCTGCCGTTTTTTACAATTGAAAATACGACTATTCAGTATAAAGATATTGTGAAATTTCTAGGTATCTATCTTACACCAAAGTTGTCCTGGAATGCTCATATCAACTACATCGTTACCAAGGCAAGGAAATGTTTAAATCTATTAAAGATTATAAGCAAACAAGCCTGGGGACAAGATTGCAAAGTTTTGAAACATCTCTCTACGTCGCTGATTAGATCAAAATTGTCCTATGGACAAGAGGTATTTTTTAGCGCCCCTAATTATTTACTTAAGAAACTTCAAAGCATAGATTGCAAGGGTTATAGGCTTGCTCTTGGTGTGCCTTTTCACGCATCAACGCTTGGAACTTATAAAGAAATTGGAGAATTGCCTTTGGACGAGTACCGAAGTCTTGCATGCGCTAAATACGTTCTTAGAAGTTCGACAAGTTACAACTTTGCATCTGAGGAACTGAAAATTACATCTGAAAATTCTTTTCCTAAACGAGCTAAGCAGATACCATCATTGAAACCAATTGCCACTTACGTATCAGATCTATTCAAAAGGTCTGATATAAATCCAAGTAATATTGACACAAATCAAGCGGCCTCCCCTTGTCCTGCTTGGGAGATGAATAAAGCGCAGTTTGATATTAATTATACTGACATGAAGAAAAATGAGAATCCAAACATTATGAAAACTGAAGTCCAATTACATATACAGAACACTTATCCAAATCATTTAAAGATATATACAGATGGTTCACTCCTAGAAGATCACCGGGCAGGTTCAGCTTTTGTAATACCAGCGATAAAAAAGGAAAAGTCATACTACATTGGTAAAAATCGATCCATCTTTACTGCTGAACTTATTGCTATTCTTATGGCTCTCAATTACATAGTTGATTTTCCATTACATTTTTTTCAAATCTTATTTTGTGTAGATTCTCAATCGGTACTCTATGCTTTAAGATCTTCAGATTACAAGAAAAAGACCAAAATTATGTTAGAAATCAGTCAATTAATTCATATCTTAACTTTAAAAGGGACCAAGGTTTCCTTCTGCTGGGTTCCTTCACATCTTGGATTTTCT
>CM065741.1:46479530-46482030 GCA_033310375.1 Conus canariensis | reverse complement strand
ACACACACACACACACACACACACACACACACACACACACACAGCAGGTAAATAACTGCCCAGCGGTTAAGGAGAAGTCAAAGCAAAACAAAACAAACCAACAAAACCCCGAGAAACCAGTCAGCCCATTACACTCTGTGTCGTGATTAGACGGAACAAGACGAAAGGTGGTTGGTTATTCCAAAATTAAAAAAAAAATTCTTTTTTGATCGTGGACTCAAAAACGGCCGCATACGCAAAAACCTCAGGAACAGTGATCGTCTTAGTTCAACCGAAGAAACAAAAGAAAAATGTGTAAAAGAAAAAGAAGTAGAGGAGGTGGAGGAGGAGGAGGAGGAAAAGGAGGAGGAAGAGAAGAAGAAGAAGAAGAAGAAGAAGAAGAAGAAGAAGAAGAAAAAGAAGAAACATAAGAAGGATGAGGATGAGGAGGAGGAGGAGGAGGACGAGGACGAGGACGATTAGAAGGAGGAGAAGAAGGAAATAACCCATTTAAAAAAAAATCAAAAACCAAAAATAGAATGAAAACAAAGCCAACACATAAAATGAGAGAGAGAGAGAGAGAGAGAGAGAGAGAGAGAGAGAGAGAGAGAGAGAGAGAGAGGCTTGTTTTTCAAGTAATGTCTTTGCGAACGAGCCTTTAAAACACACGTATTGCTCACGATTTCCCCGTTGGCTCAGGGGGAGGGGGATGGGGAGGGGAGGGAGGTTATCTTGTCTTAGCATACAGCAAAATAAGGTGGATCGACATCCTGTTTGTTTCACAGCATTTTGTTGTTGGAAAGAAGTTTTCCCATTTTTATTGTGAAAATAAACAATAAAAAAACTTTATAAAGCGAAGCTTTAGATGCAACGACTTGGTCCAGAAAAAAAAAGAAGAAAAGAAAAGAAACAAACAATCAAACGGAAAATGTCAAAACGAAGTGGGCGTGTTTGCTCCAAGGAAAATCTACCGATTTATTTCTATTAGTATTGATTTATTGATGTTGTTGTTGTTGTTGTTGTCCTAGTTTTTTTTTCTTCTCTGATTAGATCCTCCTCTTCCTCCTCCTTTTCACTGTCAATATTATAGTCAGAAAGGCCCGTCGTTATCAGTTGCTGTCATTTCTGAAGACTGTCATGACAAGGTGTTGACAAGAATCAAGAACAGAAACTGACAACTGTCACAAAGGCCTGTCATTAGAAATGTCAGTTGCTCTCATTTCTGAAGGACGTCATGACAAGGTCTGGACAAGAATCAAGAACAGAAACTGACAACACTTGGATCTTTCCGGATTGGCACCTTGACCTTGACATCTCAGGAAAAGTGATTACACGGAGTGAAATCACCATTGACCACCTCTCTCTCACTCTCTCTCTCTCTCTCTCTCTCTCTCTCTCTCTCTCTCTCTCTCTCTCTCTGTCTCTCTCTCTCTCTGTCGGGACAGATACAGCACTTACAGAACATTTAAAACTGTTTTTGAAAAAGAGAGGTACGTTTGTGACATGGATATGTATTGCTTTCGTGTAGCCTTTTCTCAGTTAAGATTTAACGTGCTTCCTCTGAATAATAATGTGCATCGGTACAGTGAATCTGTCGAAGACAAAAATTGCTTATTTTGTGTGGGTCAAGTTGAAAATGAGCATCATTTCTTATTTGACTGTTGCCTGTATATAGACCTTCGAGCTACATTTCTAAGAGAATCAATGAAAGTGCCTGTAAATGTTCTGTTGAAAACAACAAATATGAATCATAGGCACAATGTTTCAAGATATGTGTTCCATGCGATTAACAAACGAAATAAGGTTATATTTTAGACGAAAATGACTGGCTGATTATAACGGCTCAACAACTTTGAGATTTAATCTTGTGCTGCATGCTATATATACTGTTCAAAAAAAGTTAAGGACCAACATTGAGAATGCACAAAAACTTTTAAAAATTCACAAAAATTCAATTATACCGCCTTTGTGGTCCAAACAAATTGAACCACACGCACAAATCGATAGTGAATGCGGCAACTGCAATTTTGTGGCACACATTTCTCAGGCGCCTTGAAAAACACGTGTCGCGACTTGTCATTTTTGGAACAAATTGGGGTGAATTTCTGATGTGCTTGGGATCCGAGGAGCATGTGCTGAATCAAAATCATATGAAGCACGAGCTAAATCAGGCTGTAGGTCATAAAGTATGCTCAACCAAATGTCTTTAAAAGCCACTGTACTGGCGAAAAATGCAATGCAACAGCATGCCTCCACGTCGAAGACTGAACGAGCTGGATCGAGGAAGAGCAATGGGATGGCTCCAAGAAGGAGTTGCAGTCCGGGAAGTGGCACAGAGACTTGGGGTATCACATTCTGTTGTTATCAGACTCAGACAACGCTTTCAAGACACAGGAAGAGTGCAGGAACGACCACGCTCTGGTCGACCCAGAATAACAACACCACGAGAGGACCAATACATTGAAAGGCAGGCCACACAAGAAAGAACAGCAAGTGCAAACAACATCAGACATCGCCTTAG
>CM065741.1:46447030-46459530 GCA_033310375.1 Conus canariensis | reverse complement strand
TTCATCTTTTTTTTAGGCTTAAGATGAAATTTACTGCAACGTGAGTCACACGCTAACGTCTGTTTTGTTTTTAGATTAAATGCACCAGTAAACTTGAAACTACCTGCACTCTATTTTGGATGTAGATTGCATTACCTTGACATCTATTCAGTTTTTGGATTGAGTGCACCAAAAGTATAAAAGTGAGTCCAATGTCTGCTCTGTTTTTATGATACATACACCAGATGTTATACTCTAACATCTATACTGTTTTATATTAAATGAATCTGTACTATTAGAATTATTTTAACGTCTGTTTTTGGAGGAAATACACGACAAATTTTAGAACTATTCTTTACGATGTTCTGTTTTTAAACGAAGTTACCAGCAATATAAAATTACCCCTTCATTTATTCAGAGTCTGGCTATGTATACCAGCAGCAATCGGATAAAGTCTCACTTCTGTTTGGTTTTTAAGATTAAATCTACCAGCAGTTTGAAAACATTATCCTAACATCTATTCTGTTCTTAGATCAAATTAACAAAGTATTAAAGCTACCCAAACGGCAGAGCTGTTGTCAGATTACTGTACCAGCAGTATCAAAATTATCGTCAAATCTATTCTGTTACGGATTGAATGCTCCAGAGGTTTTCGAATTATTCTAATGTCTGTTCTATTTTCAGATTAAACCTGTCTGCAATATTATTAAAATTACCCCAACATCTTTTCTGTCGTCAGGTGTATAAATCAGCAGTAGCAAAACAACCCAAAGATCTGCTTCTTTGTTGGATTTAATGTGCCAGCAGTATCTGCGAACCTAACATCGGTTCTGCTTTCATATTAAACGCTTTGATCAGAAGTTTGTAATCCGTCTCACCTAAAAAGAAAACTAAATAAACGAAATACCATCAGTTCTGGCCTCAGTCCGTCGATACCAGCACTGTGAAGGTGTGTGTCAGTTTTTCCTGTCATCTCTTCTGTGTTCGCAGCAGAAAAGGCTCCACCCATTCCATTAGCAAATTTTAAAAAGAAACGGTACTAGGTCCGCCATACGACACAGACAAACAGATCACAGGACAAAACACAATGCATTTCGACCTCTAGGGTCTTCTTCAGGCAAAAACAAACAACATTTAGGACAATGAAAACGAAGAACGAGCAACCACTTATCTTCTCATATTCGGCGCAAAATGGGTGTTGGATGAAAATGAGGCTGTTTTAAAACTAAGTAGAAAGAAACTCGTGGAGAGCGTGGCAGCAGAGAGTCCTCAGAAGAGAAGCCCCCTTCAAGCAAGTGTTTCGGCCCTTATCTCCTGACACTCTAGGGGGGTTGGGCCACACCCGGTTCATGACTCCGGATGTCCCTCTGCTGCCCCTTTCTTTCCCATCTTGGGACGAGCCATGGCTGGGATTCGAACCCATGACCCTCTGGACATGCTCATTTTCCACTTAATGACTCGCGCTTTAACCACTGAGCCACAGGGACACCTGATATTTGTAGGGAAATTAAGCCTTATGAAGTTCACTTTTGTTCCTCCTTGACCAGATCCAGCTTGAACACCTCTCTGCCGCTTCTGCCATTGCTTTCAGGGCTCTGGTTTTTTCCTTCCCTGCAACTGAGAGCTGTTTCATGAGGCTGTATGCAGACGTTCCTACAAACCCCCTAGCTCCAATTTCTGCAGTGAGGACTTTGACCTGATAGCCTTCTCTCCTCAGGCTGTTTGCCAGATCAGCATACTTTTCAGTCTTGTAGATTTGAGCTGCCTCCATTCTGTTCTCATATGGCACCGTGAGCTCGATCATGATCAGCTGCTTGGTTGACTTAGAGTGGACTACTATGTCTGGTCTCATGCCACTCTTGCTGATGATCTCTGGGTGACTCTTCCATTCTGGGAGGTCTGCAGTGCACTCCCAGTCATCGGCCCCGTCCAGCAGACTCTGCCTGCATGTTTCGAGTGGCACTGTTGTTCTTGGCCATGATTTGCTGCCTCCTGCCGTGAAGAATGTTGCGGGTGCTTTTGGAGTCCTGATTTTCCCTTTTGTGGTGTTGGTACTAGCCCAGACTACTTGTACAATTTCTTTGAGCACTTGGTTGTGCCTCCATGTGTACCTTCCTTGAGCCAGGGCTACTTTACATGAGCTTAGGACATGCTCCACTGTTTGTTTTTCATGGCAGAGGGGGCATGCAGGATCGTCTGTTTTCCCCCACTTCACCAGGTTTGCATTTGAGGGCAGAAGGTCATATGCAGATCTGAGAATGAAGCTGATCCTGAGAGGGGCCATGTGCCAAATGTCATTCCAAGTGAGACTTCTTTGGAGTGCATTCTCCCACGTTGTCCATTGCCCTTGCTGGCTCTGCTGGACTGCTTTTTGGAGTCTTTTTTGGTCTTCTTCTTTTCTCATCTCCTGAATCATCATGTCTCTTTTGGCTTTTCCTTTGGCCTTTGACCACCATTCAGTTTTGGTCACCCCCAGTCCCTGTCTGTTGGTCTGTGTGTGTCCTGTTATTTCTCTGATCTTGAGACTTTCTTTTGCAGAATCCATCGCCTCTTGAACTTTCCATTTTCTGCCTGTCTTCAGCTGGGGCTTAATTGCTTCTACCACCTTGTCTCCTGAGTCCTCCAGCATGCTTTGAAGTCTGATCTTCCCTGCTTTGTATTCCTCCAGGATGGATTTCAGGGGTAGTTTCAGCTTTGCTTGGCGACAGTACAGCGCTATGTCAGTCAGACAGGGTGGGACACCAAGCCATTTCCTTGTGAACTTGTTGATTTTGGCTTCCATTGCCTCCACTATGCTGGTGCAGATGTCGTATATCATCAGAGGCCATAGCAGCTTTGGTATCAGCATGAACTACAGACACCAGACCTTGTATTTGCCAGGGAGCCCACACTGGTCAATGGTCTCCAAGCCTTCCTCCGCCATCTGCTTGGTTTCTTTTGCTCTTTGTGTGTCTTTCAGCGTATCATCATACCATCTTCCAAGGCTCTTGACTGGTTCTTCTGTGACTGTTGGAATGGCCTGGTTGGCAACACTGAAGACCACAGATCCGGCCACTTTTCCTTTCCTCAGTGAGAGACTCCGTGATTTCTTTGGCTTGAACTTCATTCTGGATGAGGCAACTATGTCGTCCAGCCTCTCCAGCACATGACGTGTCTCGTCTTCTCTGGATGAAATCATTGTAGTGTCATCCATGAAGGCCTTGAGAGGAGGCATCTTGTATCCATCGCCAAGGTCTGTTTGTCTCGCGTTGTTTGTTGCTGCTTTCAAGATGAGTTCCATTGCCAGCACGAACAGTATTGGGGAAATTGCACAGCCCATTGCAATACCCACTTCCAAGTTGATCCAGTCTGTTGTGTACTCCTTGGTAGAGAACCGCATTGAGAAGCCATTGAAGTACTTCTTGAGCATGTCGCGGATGTTCTTTGGCACATGGTACATCTCAAGAGCCAACTGTATCATCTCATGGGGCACAGATCCATATGCGTTTGCCAGATCAAGCCACACTACGTCCAGGTCTCTCTTTTCTGTTTTTGCTTTTTGGATTGCGTCCCAGATCATTGTGGCGTGTTCTACACAGCCCGCCACGCCTGGGATGCCACCTTTCTGGACTGACACATCCAAGTACTTGTTTTCCATCAGGTACTTGGTCAGCCTTGCTGCCATGACAGAGAAGAAGATTTTCCCTTCGACGTTCAGTAGTGATATTGGCCTGAACTGGCTAATGTCACTTGAGTTTTGCTCTTTGGGGATGTACACACCATCTGCCGTCATCCACTGGCCGCTGATCTTCTGGTTTCTCCAAGCCGATCGCAGCAGCCTGTGGAGCCACTCCAGCACCTTGGGACATTTCTTGTAAAGCTGGTAAGGTATTCCGTTTGGCCCTGGTGATGATTTGGCTCTGGCTTTGTCGACCACCTTCTTGATTTCCGCCAACGTTGGAGGCTTGCCATTGAGCTGTTCCTCAGGGTTGGTTGGCCACACCAGACCTTGAATGTCGAGTGGTGCTTTGCTCTGTGGGTCAGAGTATGTTTTCCTCAGATGCTGCTCAAGAACTCCTTTGTCCACACTTAGGGTCCCAGATTTTGGCTGCTCAAACAGTGTTCTGGCAAACTGGAAGGGGTCTCTGAAGAAGCGCTCTTGTGTCTTCTTCTTTTTGCTCTTCCTCTTCCTCGCAGATTCCGCTTTGCTGAGGGCACTGTGTTTTTCTTTCAGGTCTTTCCACAGTTTTTCCAAGCCTTGTTTTTCAGCTGGCAGTGCGGTCTTCATTTGCATCTTGAGGTTTTTCTTTTGGACCCTGATCTTGTCCATCTTTTCTTGGCGTCTGGATTTCTTTGGAGGTGTTTTCTCTTTGGGTAGTTTTGCTCCATAGGCGTCTCTACATGTGGCATACACAATGTCCCCATATGTGGCTAGTTTGTGTTCCAGGGTGCTTTTCCCTATCAGTGCATCGAGTCTTTGGACGATTTTTGCATCCAGTTTCTCCCAATCTTCAGTTTCGTTTGCTCGTGGCAGGTTGAGTTTCAGGCGCCTGGCATCGAGGGCCTGTGCAAATTCCTCATCCGAACCAACAGCGTGGATGTCCTTGGCACTGTGGTTTAAATCCTGGCCTTGGTCTTCCGACGTCTTATCTGCTGATGCAGTGCGCTGCTGCTCATTCAGATGAGTCTTCACACATCCCATCTTTGTTCTGTGGATCTTCATGCCACGGGTGGTAGCGAAACGCTTTCCACAGACACATGGATATTCCATTTGGTCCATGTTCATAGTCCGTTTGGGATTTGCAGTCATGATTGGTTGAGCACCGATGGATTCATCATTCTCTAAACTAACATTCCATCGGCAGGTTAACATCTCACCGTGTTTCCGAACAGTCAGATTTGCAGGGTTATAGCGACGTGTCCGCTTTCGTTTCAAGACTTAGGCTAATCGATTGAATGCTTCCAGATGAAACAAAAACTCTAGCGATATTACACCGATATCTATTTCTACGTTACAACTACCAGGACAGCAATGTTGCTGTATCGTGACATTTGCTGTCCGATTGAAAAACTAAATCCATCACACCTCTTGTTTTCTTGACGAATCGTTAGTGTTTAGACCAGAAAGATGCAGTTATGTCATGCAGATTCGAACACTTGTTTTGAAATTAACACATCGGCCACAAAAACCGTTTAGAATTATTGTAAGATCTCGTCAGCCTCAATCCACTGGCACCAACTGAGTTAGCCTTATATCTTTTCAGCTTCCAGAAAATGCATGATCTCTACTAATATTTTTAGGGTTTTTTTTTTGGGTTGAGCGGCGAACATGAGAAGAAAAGTGGTTTTTCGTTCTTCGTTTTAAATGTCCTGAATGTTATTTGTTTTCGCCTGAAGAAGACCCAAGAGGTCGAAACGCATTGTGTCTTGTCCTGTACTTTGTTTGTCTACGTCCTTGGCGGTAACTTATCCCTCTCTTTGTAAATTTTGCTTCATTTCCGCCCTCAGTCACTCCGTTGTGATATTTTTAGATTAAAAATGTGCCAAATCCCTTAATGTTTCCAGATAAAAATACACTAGCTCCCTATGATTTCAAGATCATTACACTTTTCCTTATAACATTTTCAGATTAATTATGTGCCACCTCCCATATTACTTTTGTTGACAAAAAGGAAACTCAGTTAATCTTTCCAGACTAAAAAAAAGTATGATTTCCTCTAACAATTCCAAATTTCAAATGCATTATCCCCATCATTTCTATACTAAAAGTGTTCCAACTCCACAATTTTGACAATGTACCTTCTCCTCTGACATTTTAAGTGTGTGCTATCTCTTCTGACAATGCACCATCTCCTTGAACATTTTCAACTCAACAATGTACAATCCACTATAATGTTTTCAAATCACAAACGAACTATTTTTCTGAGGTTATTTTTTAGACTAAACATGAATAATACCCAACACCACCAGAGAAAAAAAATCATAATATAATCTACCGTTTCCACATTACTATCTCCCAGCCAATTTTCACACTAAAAATGTGCAATCTCCGAAAATCATCCCGAGATTAGGCCAGACACTACAGCCACCTCCCCCCACGCCCCTCCTCCTCATCTGTATATAAAATTCTTTGATCGCATCTTACATTATCATTTGCAGACTACGAAAAATGTCCACGATGGGGATTCTGTTGCCATGGAAATGAATTAAAATGTCCACAGGAGAGTAAACAAACAGCAAAACCAAGTGAGGTTTTTTCACAGTGCATATTTTGTTTTAGATGAAACGAGTGCACAAACATTTTGATTGAATTCTGACGAGACGGTTCAATTTTTGTATGTGTGTGCTATACATTTTCATGATTAGTTTGTGACTTCAGAGATATGTGGAAGCAGTGAAGTGTATCAAGTGGATATGATAATTGCCCTTAATCAAAATGAAACAATCAGTTTGGTAAACTTCTGTCAGAAAAGGACGTTACACATCACAACACACCATGGAAAGACCATGCGAAATCTGAGAATTGTAGGTTTAGTCATTGATGCTGAGAATTGTAGGTTTAGTCACTGATGCTGAGAATTGTAGGTTTAGTCATTGATGCACCATGTAAATGTAAAAGTTTTACATTTTAGCGACCATTTTCATGCATTTCCATGGCAACATACCCCAAATGTATGCTCAGTTTGTGAATGCATTTATTGTGAATATGACCATTTGTGGCCAAACTGACATTGTTGATAGATTACAATCGATATAATGCACAGTTATCCCTACATCTCCAGAGAAAAAAAATACCGTCTACGCTAACGTTTCCGGATGAAATATGCACAATCTCCTCAACAGTTTGAGACTTAACACGCGCTGTCTCCTCTAACATTTTGATATTTAAGGGCGCTATTTCGTCCTTAACATTTACAAATTAAAGATACACTTTATCCGGCGAATATCAGAACCTTAAAGATGTTCAATCTCGCTCGTACGTCCAGATTTAAAGACACCCCCCCCCTCCCCCTTCTCTTGTACTGCCTTCTCCCCCCTCCATCTGCCTCCCTCCTCTTGTCTGTCTTCCTTATTCCGACTAAGAGTTGTTGTCTGTCAACACAGAAGAGACGTGACTGAAAGGGACGACAGGTATCAAACCAGTTTGCAGGGGGAAAGAAATGCACGAGCCTATTGCGGCTCATTCAACATTAGTTGTGTTTCCATCCCAGACCCGACAACATGGATCGTTAATCCCGTTAAGGCTCGTCTGTCATCAGTTGTATTCCCCCCCCCCCCCCCCCCACAAAAAAACAAACAAACAAACAAACAAAACAACAAAACACCAACATTCAAAAGCACTGGTTCTATTGAGATTCATCTCCTACCGGATGAATTCCTACCCCCAAACCCGCCAATATTTAAAGACATACGTCCTATTAGCGTTCATCTCACATGGGTTGCGTTTCCACCTGTAACCGACCAACTCGAAGTGACGTAAGTCCTATTAGCGTTCATCTCACAGCAATTGTATTTCCACCTGTAACCGAC
Organism: Conus canariensis; assembly: GCA_033310375.1. Lineage (NCBI taxonomy): Eukaryota > Metazoa > Mollusca > Gastropoda > Neogastropoda > Conidae > Conus > Conus canariensis. The sequence goes on along the minus strand of CM065741.1, from coordinate 46,452,042 downwards.
CAACTCGAAGTGACGTAAGTCCTATTAGCGTTCATCTCACAGCAATTGGATTTCCACCTGTAACCGACCAACTCGAAGTGACGTAAGTCCTATTAGCGTTCATCTCACATGGGTTGCGTTTCCACCTGTAACCGACCAACTCGAAGTGACGTAAGTCCTATTAGCGTTCATCTCACATGGGTTGCGTTTCCACCTGTAACCGACCAACTCGAAGTGACGTAAGTCGTATTAGCGTTCATCTCACAGCAATTGTATTTACACCTGTAACCGACCAACTCGAAGTGACGTAAGTCCTATTAGCGTTCATCTCACATGGGTTGCGTTTCCACCTGTAACCGACCAACTCGAAGTGACGTAAGTCGTATTAGCGTTCATCTCACAGCAATTGTATTTACACCTGTAACCGACCAACTCGAAGTGACGTAAGTCCTATTAGCGTTCATCTCACATCGGTTGCGTTTCCACCCCATACCAGCCGACATTGAAAGGAGCGCCAAATGGCTTCCAAAGCAGCAGCAAAACAAAACTGATCCTTCGTCAACCTGTTCGGTGATCAACACGGGCACAGAAACACTGGGGAAGATGACTGTAGTCTAGGAAGTAATTTTTGAGCATTTTTCTTTTTTTTTTTTTTTACAGTTTCTTATACCCGAAAAAACACATATTTTGGGAAAACTTCACATCTTTGTGTTCTGTTTGATAATAAACGTTATTTCGAACCTCCGTTTTGGTTTTCTGAGTATATTTGGGCGGTTTTCAGTAAAGCTTATTAATTAAAGACCGTTTCAGACAACAGTTCTCCTCACACTCTGCCCTGACGCGTTAGGGACAGTTTCACCACATAAGACCCTGCCAGTGTTATTATTATAGGACTCGAGGGAACTGTGCCGCTTTGTGGCCACGTTTGTCGTGGTGTGTGTGCTGGGGCTGGGTTCGGGGGGCTGGGTACTCTGGGCTGTAGAATACAGATTGCCTCATAATCATGGCGGCTTCGGGACTCACCCTGGGGACGCTAGGGTGTTCCTGGCGAGAAGAGGGTCGATACTGCTGCCTGGATTCCGTCCGCTCCTGGTGTGCATGGATGCCAGAGTTGTCTGTCTGTCTGTCTGTGTCTGTGTCTGTCTATCTGTCTGTCTGTGTCTGTTTGTTTCTGTCTCTGTCTGTCTGTCCGCCTCTGTCTGTCTGTCTGTCTGTGTCTGTTTGTTTCTGTCTCTGTCTGTCTGTCTGTCCGCCTCTGTCTCTGTCTCTGTCTGTCTCTGTCTCGTCTCTCTCTGTCTCTCTCTCAGTATATGTGTGTGTGTTATTGTTGTTGTTGTTGTTGTTGTTGTGGTTGTTGTTGTTTTTGCTGTTGTGTGTGTGTGCGCACTCGTCCGTATTTGCATTTCAATGTGGTGTGTGTGTGTGTGTGTGTGTGTGTGTGTGTGTGTGTGTGTGTGTGTGTGTGTGTGTGTGTGTGTGTGTGTGTGTGTGTGTGTGTGTGTGTGTGTGTGTGTGTGTGAGAGAGAGAGAGAGAGAGAGAGGAGAGAGAGAGAGAGAGAGAGAGAGACAAGAGACAGAGACAGAGACAGAGACAGAGAGACAGAGAGAGACAAGAATGTGAGCTGTGGGTGTGGGTGAGTTGTGTGTGTGGACGAGGAGAGAGAGGAGAGAGAGAGAGAGAGAGAGAGAGAGAGAGAGAGAGCGCGCTCATTGTGTGTGTGTGTGTGTGTGTGTGTGTGTGTGTGTGTGTGTGTGTGTGTGTGTGTGTGTGTGTGTGTGCGTGCGTGCGCGTGCGCGCGTGGATGTGTGTGTGTGTGCGAGAGAGAGAGAGAGAGAGAGAGAGAGAGAGAGAGAGAGAGAGAGAGAGAGAGAGAGAGAGAGAGAGAGAGAGAGAGAGAGAGGCTCGTGCATATTTGAGAAAGCGCGCGCGTGTATGTAATGTTAAATCCTGCAGCGTGATTTGCATAGTGTTAAAATATTAATGATGAAACCTATTTCTAATTAATCGATAGTGTCGAGAAGCCCTTCTGGAGAAAACGTGCTATCATACTTTCACCAATGCGGGCAAAGGAGTAATAGTGTAATGCTGAACAATTAGGTAGTGGGGGAAACAAGTGCAGGTTAACAATTCTTCCATCATTATAGTAATGACTTGGCACAGATTTGGAATTAAAAGAAAAAGGGTTGAAGATGAAGAAAATAGGAAAATATATATCATAAATATGATGACCCTTCACTCCTCCTCCCCCTCCTCCTCCTCCTCCTCCCCCTCCTCCTCCCTCCTACTCCTCCTCCTTCTTCTTCTTCATCTTGTTCTTCTTCCTCCTCCTCCCTCTTCTGCTTCTTCTTCTTCTGCTAATTTGAATTCCTTTATTCCATAATCCGACATAATAAAGTATATATTCATAGTTGCTTTTGCACAACCACATTAAAAGACACACGCGTACCTCTCACGCACATACTGTAACATACTATCACTCCTGCTGTGTACAGTACAACATCAATACAGCTGTATACAGTATGTCATCATTACTGCTGTATACAGTACATCATCAATACTGCTGTATACAGTACATCAACAATACAGCTGTACACAGCACATTATCAATACTGCTACAGTACATCCAGCTCAAGACAACCCATGGCACCCGACCGCAGGCAGAAACAACACAGTACAACATGACACTGACAGTTCAGTGTGCAGTGTGTACAAAAACATCACAGGACAACACAATACAGGGCAGCAGCAGCAGCAGCAGCAGCAACAGCAGCAGCAGCAGCACAACACGTTGGCACCAGACTACAGAAACAACACAGCACACAATACAGCCCTGTGCATTCATTTCAGGCCTCTACTGTGAATTCTGCGAAGATCCATCACACATACCCTCACAACATACCACAATCTGCTTCCACTTTTGACACCCCCCCCCCTCTCTCTCTCTCCCCTCCCGCCTATCCTCATTTCTTGCCCCCTCCCCCTTCCCTGCATCCCTCTCTCTTCCACCCCACCCCCTCCAGCCCTCCATATACCCAGGCCCTCCTCACTCCGCCCACCTCTTCCTCCCATCACCCCCCCCCCTCCATCCCCCTCCTCTCCCGGCCCTGTGTGTTATTCCGCTCTCTTTGAGCTGTCAGGCGGCGGTGTGTGTTGGAGTGTTTTTACAACGGATAGTCCCTGGGTCTATTTTGGGACACGGGGCTATCGATTGGTCTACGAACCTGTGCCGTGTCATTAGCCGTCACGGAATTTGCTGATCTTCTCTTTCTTCCTTCTCTTTCTTCTTTCCCTTTCTTCTTTCTTCTTCTTTCTGGTTGTTCTTCTTTCCTCTTCTTCTTTTCATTATTATTATCATCATTACTATTACTATTATTATTGTTGTTTTTATTATTTCTTCTCCTTCTTCTTCCTCTTCCTTTTTATAGTCCTTTTCTACGGAGGCAAAGAGAGAGAGAGAGAGAGGAGAGAGAGAGAGAGGAAGAGAGAAGGAGAGAGAGAGAAAGAAGAAGAAGAAGAAGAAGAAGAAGATGGAGGCAGAGAGAGAAGGAGAAGAAAGAGAGAGAGAAGGGTCAGAGGAGAGGAGAGAGAGAGAGAGAGAGAGAGAGAGAGAGAGGAGAGAGAGAGAGGAGAGAGAGGAGGGGGAGAGAGAGGGAGAGAGAGAAAAGTAGCCCATCAAGAAAGAACCGGTCCAAAGCACACGAAGATAAATCTTTCATCTATCTATCTATCTATCTATCTATCTATCTATCTATCTCTATCTATCATCTGTCTATCTGTCTCTCTACCTACCTACCTACCTACCTACCTACCTACCTACTACCTATCTATCTTTTACTATCTATCTATCTATCTATGTACCCAACTATATATCTGTCTATCTACCTACCTATCTTTGTAATTCTCTCTCTATATTATCTATCTATCTATCTATCTATCTATTCTATCTATCTATCTATCTACCCACATCATCCCGCACCACTCTGTCTTTGCCCCAGGCCATCCCCCCCCCCCTCTTCTCTCACGTCAGTTGTAGAGGGGGAGTAAGGAAGAAGGGGGTGCTAGTCTTCGTCTCCTCCCAGTTTCCAGTGCCATAGACAGCGCATGCTGAAGGCCGCTACGGCTGTCTACTGATCTGACTGGCTAGGTGTCAATCATGGCTGTCTACTGATCTGACTGGCTAGGTGTCAATCACGGCTGTCTATTGATCTGATTGGCTAGGTGTCAATCACGGCTGTCTATTGATCTGGTTGGCTAGGTGTCAACCACGGCTGTCTATTGATCTGATTGGCTAGGTGTCAACCACGGCTGTCTATTGATCTGATTGGCTAGGTGTCAACCACGGCTGTCTATTGATCTGATTGGCTAGGTGTCACCCATGGGTAGTCTATTGATCTGATTGGCTAAGTGTCTGCCTCCTCTTCACGGGTTGGATATCTGTGTTCGCCACACTTCCCCCCTGATTATGTCAAACTGCCAAGTTTGAAGGACACCACACTTCCCCCCTGATTATGTCAAACTGCCAAGTTTGAAGGACACCACACTTCCCCCCTGATTATGTCAAACTGCCAAGTTTGAAGGACACCACACTTACCCCTGATTATGTCAAACTGCCAAGTTTCAAGGACACCACACTCCCCCCCTCCCCCTCCCCCGATTATGTCAAACTGCCATGTTTGGAGGACACCAAAATGAAATTATATCAAGTCGGCGCACTGAGCACTCTTCTCTACAGAAGCGAAGCATGGACGCTATACTCTCGACCGGAACGCAGACTGAACGCCTTCCACCTGCGCTTTCTCAGAAGACTCCTGGACATCACTTAGCAGGACCGCATCACCAACAACGACGTCCTGGCCCAGGCAGCGATGCCTAGCATGTTCGCCATGCTGACACAGAGACGCCTGCGCTGACTTGGTCACGTCATGTACCACGGTCGCATCCCAAAGGACATGCTGTACGGCGAACTGGCTACAGGCTCCAGACCCACAGGACGGCCCGCCCTACGCTACAAGGATGTATGCAGGCGCTACCT
>CM065741.1:46434530-46442030 GCA_033310375.1 Conus canariensis | reverse complement strand
TAAGGCAGAAGTAGCCAGGCAGGCTACTCTGCTGGCTCATCAGATACCCCTAAATACCTCAGCCCATGACGGCCTGGAGCAGTCTATAGTGTGTCATCAGATACCCTTACATACCCCAGCCCATGACGGCCCGGGACAGTCTATAGTGTGTCATCAGATACCCCTACATACCCCAGCCCATGACGGCCTGGAGCAGTCTATAGTGTGTCATCAGATACCCCTACATACCCCAGCCCATGACGGCCTGGAGCAGTCTATAGTGTGTCATCAGATACCCCTACATACCCCAGCCCATGACGGCCTGGAGCAGTCTATAGTGTGTCATCAGATACCCCTACATACCCCTTCCCATGACGGCCTGGAGCAGTCTATAGTGTGCCATCAGATACCCCTACATACCCCTTCCCATGACGGCCCGGGGTAGTCTATAGTGTGTCATCAGATACCCTTACATACCTCAGCCCATGACGGCCTGGGGCAGTCTATAGTGTCATCAGATACCCCTACATACCCCTTCCCATGACGGCCCGGGGCAGTCTATAGTGTGTCATCAGATACCCCTACATACCACTTCCCATGACGGCCCGGAGCAGTCTATAGTGTGTCATCAGATACCCCTACATACTCCTTCCCATGACGGCCTGGGGCAGTCTATAGTGTGTCATCAGATACCCCTACATACCCCTTCCCATGACGGCCTGGGGCAGTCTATAGTGTGTCATCAGATACCCCTACATACCCCTTCCCACGATGGCCCGGGGCAGTCTATAGTGTGTCATCAGATATCCCTACATACTCCTTCCCATGACGGCCCGGGGCAGTCTATAGTGTGTCATCAGATACCCCTACATACCCCAGCCCATGACGGCCTGGAGCAATCTATAGTGTGTCATCAGATACCCCTACATACCCTTTCCCATGACGGCCCGGGGCAGACTATAGTGTGTCATCAGATACCCCTACATACGCCAGCCCATGACGGCCTGGGGCAGTCTATAGTGTGTCATCAGATACCCCTACATACCCCTTCCTATGACGGCCTGGGAAGTCTATAGTGTGTCATCAGATACCTCTACATACCCCTTCCCATGACGGCCCGGGGCAGTCTATAGTGTGTCATTAGATACCCCCACATACCCCTTACCATGACGGCCCTGGGCAGTCTATAGTATGTCATCAGATACCCCTACATACCCCAGCCCATGACGGCCTGGGGCAGTCTATAGTGTCATCAGATACTCCTACATACCCCAGCCCATGACGGCCCGGAGCAATCTATAGTGTGTCATCAGATACCCCTACATACCCCAGCCCATGGCGGCCCGGAGCAGTCTATAGTGTGCCATCAGATACCCCTTCATACCCCTTCCCATGACGGCCCGCGGCAGTCTATAGTGTGTCATCAGATACCCCTACATACCTCTTCCCATGACGGCCCGGAGCAGTCTATAGTGTGTCATCAGATAACCCTACATACCCCAGCCCATGGCGGCCCGGAGCAGTCTATAGTGTGTCATCAGATACCCCTACATACCCCTTCCTATGACGGCCCGGAGCAGTCTATAGTGTGTCATCAGATACCCTTACATACCCCAGCCCATGACGGCCTGGGGCAGTCTATAGTGTGTCATCAGATACCCCTACATACCCCTTCCCATGACGGCCTGGGGCAGTCTATAGTGTGCCATCAGATACCCTTAGATACCTCAACCCATGACGGCCTGGGGCAATCTATAGTGTCATCAGATACCCCTAAATACCCCTTCCCATGACGGCCCGGGGCAGTCTATAGTGTGTCATCAGATACCCCTACATACCCTTTCCCATGACGGCCCGGGGCAGTCTATAGTGTGTCATCAGATACCCCTACATACCCCTTCCCATGACGGCCCGAGGCAGTCTATAGTGTGTCATCAGATACCCCTACATACCTCTTCCTATGACGGCCTGGGAAGTCTATAGTGTGTCTTCAGATACCCCTACATACCCTTCCCATGATGGCCTGGGGCAGTCTATAGTGTCATCAGATACCCCCCACATACCCCTTCCCATGACGGACTGGGGCAGTCTATAGTGTGTCATTAGATACCCCTATATACCCCAGCCCATGGTGGCCCGGAGCAGTCTATAGTGTGTCATTAGATACCCCTACATACCCCAGCCCATGGTGGCCCGGAGCAGTCTATAGTGTGTCATTAGATACCCCTACATACCCCAGCCCATGGCGGCCTGGAGCAGTCTATAGTGTGTCATCAGATACCCCTACGTACCCCTTCCCATGATGGCCTGGGGCAGTCTATAGTGTCATCAGACACCCCCACATACCCCTTCCCATGACGGACTGAGGCAGTCTATAGTGTGTCATTAGATACCCCTACATACCCCAGCCCATGACGGCCCGGAGCAGTCTATAGTGTGTCATTAGATACCCCTACATACCCCAGCCCATGGTGGCCCGGAGCAGTGTATAGTGTGTCATCAGATACCCCTACATACCCCAGCCCATGACGGCCCGGGGCAGTCTATAGTGTTGCCACGTGAAAGGTCTGGATGGGGGTATGTAATGGGTTGGCCTCGGGTGAGTGGAAGAATCCTCAATGACGTTACACTGGGCTCAACAGGTCGACAAGTATTCCTCTTTTGCCAGCAGGGGGCGGAGAGAAAATCCTGACATGTCCAATAAGCAGGTGTGTTGTAATGACTTCTTGAGATTCAATCACTGTGTCGCTAGAGTAAAAAGAAAAAGACAAGAAAGCAAACAAACAAATAACAATAACAACAACAACAACAAAACTCATTGTCTATAGGGAAAAATACCCTTGTGCTCCCTTTTGTGGGAAGAAAAGACTTCGTTTTGGAGGGTATAGATGGATGTGAGCTTCAATACTTTGAAAATTTAATCAGAGGGTGCAGAAGTGCAGACGCAGCTTTGGGGCAGCCGTCAAGACCTCGAGAAGACTGTGGGATTCATGGCGACAGGACTGAAGATCTGACGCAACCACTCCCCCCCCCACCCCCACCCCCGCCCCAAGGAAAAAAAAAGAAAAAAAAAAAAAAAAAAAAGAAAATCGATCGCAGAAGAAGAACATTTAATGGTTTACTTTTTCATTACAAAAACGTTGGCTTGGTGTTATAAAGAAGGGTACGCTCCAATTGGAACTCTAACAGCAATATTCTGTTTGCACACAACAAAAGCTGTCGTACACACCACACACACACACACACACACACACACACACACACCTCTCCTTAAACATAGTTTCCATACAAGAAAAAAAAAAGAAGCTAAGGCTTGGTTCGTCAAACGCCCATGTAGCGGTTTCCTGTGTTATTTTACTCGCAAATGCCATTGGTCTGCGGGACTTTAAGTGTAGTATTACTCCTGTAGGTAAGGAAGATTCTTGTGCCATTGGTCTGTGGGACCTCTGGTGTCGTATTACTCCGTAGGTATTTAAGATTCTTGAGCCATTGGTCTGCGGGACTGTAAGTGTAGCATTTTAGTGTAGCATTACTCTGTATGTAAGCCAGATTCATGTGGAATAGGTCTGCGGGACTTTTAGTGTAGTATTACTCTGTATGTAAGGCAGATTCTTGTGGAATAGGTCTGCGAGACTTTTAGTGTAGTCTTACTCTGTATGCTAGGAAGATTTTTGTGTGACTGGTCTGTGGGACATTTAGTGTCGTATTGTTCTGTAGGTAAGGAAGATTCTTGTGCCATTGGTCTGCGGGTCTGTTTTAGTGTAGTATTACGGGACGTTTAGTGTAGTATCACTCTGTAAGTAAGTATTACTCTGTAGGTAAGGAAGATTCCTGTGGTCTGCGGGACTGTTTTAGTGTAGTATTACTCTATAGGTAAGGAAGATTCTTGTGCCATTGGTCTGTGGGACGTTTAGTGTAGTATCACTCTGTAGGTAAGTATTACTCTATAGGTTAGGAAGATTCGAGTGGAATAAGTCTGCGGGAATTTTAGAGTAGTATTACTCTATAGGTAGGGAAGATTCTTCCCCATTGGTCTGCAGGACTTTAAGTGTAGTATTGCTTTGTAGGTACGGAAGACTCTTGTCATTGGTCTTCAAGACTTTTAGTGTCGTATTATTCTGCAGGTAAGAAAGATTCTTGTGCTCTGCGGGACGTTTAGTGTAGTATTACTCTGTAGGTAAGACAGATTTTAGTGCCATTGGTCTGTGGGACGTTTAGTGTAGTATTACTCTGTAGGTAAGACAGATTTTAGTGCCATTGGTCTGTGGGACTTTTAGTGTAATAATAATAATAATGAATACTTATATAGCGCCTATTCTCGGCTAGAGACCAAGCTCTGAGCGCTTTACAATCAACACTCGTTTACACAACGGGCTGCCTACCTGGGTAGTGCCGACTGAAGAGCTGCCAGCTGGCGCTTCATTCAGTCGTTTCCCGTGTCATCCAGTCAGTATCGTTCAATATCGATCACTCATTTTCCTTACTTCCTTCATTCTTTCCATTTCTCACGCAGGGTGCATGCTATGTGTAACGTGTCATCCATACCAACGGCCAAACTGGCCTACTCTTCCGAAAGTTGGTGATGGGATTTTACGTGTGTGCAAGATGTTATGCGTGCGTTCACACACGGGACCTCGGTTTATAGTCTCATTCGAAGGACTGTATGGTAAGACAGATTTTAGTGCCATTGGTCTGCGGGACTTTCAGTGAAGTATTACTCTGTAGGTAAGGAAGATTCTTGACTGGCTCAACCTCTGTGCAGCTGTCCTGGCAAGTCAAGTGCATTTTCCCCCTTATACCCCCTGCTCCCCAACAGACAAATTGCCTATACGACTCACATGTGCAACTAACCACTGCGTACAGATGAGGGGCAAAGGGTGATAGGGACACATGGAAAGAGACAGTGCCATGTAGACCTTGTATCCCTACCCTAAACATCACCTTACTGGACGAATGTTAGAGTTTTGGTCAGGTCTGTCTGCTTTCTTTAGTGTAGCAGTTTCAACACTGTAGTGCCCAAATGACATCAAATGAAAAGGTCACACAAGGTCACACAGTGACGCATATTTCTGAATTCCCAAATATTGACCCATCTCCAGTTCTCTCTCTATCCCGGCCGCGTAACTACATGAAAAAGGAAAGAACTCGTTTCACAGGAACTGTTATCTTTCAGCTTTACGTTAAGAAAGCAGCTCTTGATATAGACCATTATCTGTTTGACAGATTACATAAAAATGCTACCGAACGCACGTCGATACGACTATCCTCTTTGTTTTGGTCGCTGTGGAAATGGGTTCCATCAGTAACAAATCGAGCGCCTTATCCACTGACAGACGGCGGTAAAATGCAGACGATAGGTCACACAAGTGTCTTGCGTTTATCAATATCCGTCTTTTCACAGAATACTCACAGGAAATTGGAAAAGTAGAAACTGAGGTTGCATGCCAAACACAGTCATTAACTTACGATTTAAGCCTACATTTTCCCTGTCAGTCGTGACTTCAAGCTTGACTGTTGGCTTTGCTTACCTTCTTATAAACTAAGATAGATTTCTCATCCTTTCAAACATTTTCTACGTTACAGTTTTGTGAACCTCACCAGTTCTTGCAACGGTTCCGTTGCTTCTGTTTTATATTGCTGAACTCTGTATGTTTGTCTCACTGTGTGTCTGTCTGTCTGTCTCTTCTTCTTCTTCTGTGTGTGTGTGTGTGTGTGTGTGTGAGAAGAGAGAGAGAGAGGAGAGAGAGAGTGTGTGCGTGTGTGTGCGTGCGTGTGCGTGTGTGCGCGCGCGCGCGCGCGCGTGTGTGTGTATGTGTGTGTGTGTGTGTGTGTGTGTGTGTGTGTGTGTGTGTGTGTTGTGTGTGTGTGTGTGTGTGTGTGAGAGAGGAGAGAGAGAGAGAGAGAGAGAGAGAGAGAGAGAGAGACGGATGATTTATTCAACATAGGCCACGGCCCCTTATGAAGGGGTGGATTAAACATGTACAAAAAGTGATAACATAAATATATCAGGAAAAAAGGAATGAAAAGCAATACTTAGTCAAGAACATGCTAAGCTCCGGCGTTTATAAGCTTTATATATGTACAATGCAAGCTTTTTAACAACATTTTCTTTAGCGCAAGACATGAGTAAGATGAGTCTAAACAGGGATGGTTGTCGATAATAACTAGTAGGAATGAATTCATCTCTAAGATCACTCAAGGCAGTACATTGCAGTACAAAATGAACTTCATTTTCACACGCGTTTTTACATAATGGACAGGTAAGATCAGAATTGGAGTGTTGCCTGTAACGAAAATAATGAACTAAGATATCCGATATTCGAAATCTAAACCTTGTCACTATAAATTTCAGATGTCTGTCCACTTTCATTGACAAGTAAGTCGGAATACAGCGTGAGGAGTTATATTGTCTACACAAATCAAATCTAACACTATCATTCATATGAGAATTCCATTCTTGCCAACTGCTATCAACCAGCCTGGCACGGAGTGTTCGAATAAAGGTCGGTTCATCTCCTACTCCCTGATTTAACCAGGCATAACCGAAACCCAGTTCATGTAATCTAATTCTCATTTTTGTGGCCCAGTTTATTTTTCCCCTGGCATCTAGGTTACATAGCATGTTGTAAGCTTTCTTCGGTAATCTACAATCATTCATTTGTATCAGTTTTAACCAGTACCTAATACATCTAACTGTGGAATTCAAGTATATTGGGTATCTGTTAGTTTCCCCGTAAACCAGATCATTGGACGTTCGTATTGAAACACCAAGAAACCTCTTCAGGGCAAATAAATGGACTTTCTCACAATCGACTGCTGCTTTATCCAAACCCCAAATTTCAGCACCATATTGAACAATGGCTTGGATTTGGGAGTCAAATAATTTCACAAATACTTCGAATGACTGATTTCCCAAACTTGATAGTTTCCTCATTATACACAAAACAGCGTGCTTTGCTTTACTCGCAAGATCTTTACAAGCAAAATTAAAACTTGATCGGGTTGAAAAATAGATTCCTAAATATTTGTATACATTTACGACTGGCATAGTTATTCCGTTATAATTCCAGTGTTCTCTTGCTCCCAGATAGCCACCCTTTCTGGATACAATTATATTACTCTTCTGCATATTTACTTTCAGTTGTAGATAAGCAGCAGCGCGCCCTAAATTATTCAACTGTGTTTGTAAACCAATAACTGTTTCAGATAACAAAACAACATCGTCTGCTAGAAGAAGTATAAACAGTTCTAAAAGGTCCTCCGTAAATTGGGCTCCATGTCTACCATTATTTATAACTTCAGATGTTAATTCGTTAATAAACAAAGAAAAAAGAATAGGACTACATACGTCACCTTGTTTAACACCACTAGTACACATAATATAATCTGTCAATTTCCCTCCACTTCTTACTCTAGATTTTATACAGTTATACATACTTACTATACATTTAAATAATTTACCATGAATACCATTTTTTAACAGAATAGGCCATAAAATGCTTCTGTTGATAGAATCGAAAG
>CM065741.1:46422030-46429530 GCA_033310375.1 Conus canariensis | reverse complement strand
GGTCAACAGTCAAATGCTGACATTCCTGGCATTGGAACGGACAGCACCGATGACATTCCAAAATCTCAACTCCTTCACTTCTTATGCCATGAGGGACGTGAAAGAAGAAATCGGTGAGTTGAGGAAAGTACTTGAAACATTATGCAAAAAAATAGTATCCCTCGAAGATACGGTACGTGAGCAAAACAACACGATTGCTCAGCTCACAACCGTAAAGTGCAATTCTGAACCACGTTCTAAATTTGTTCAGACGAATCCAGAACAGAAAATGGTAAAGGAGAGCGCGAAACAAGACCTTACCTACGCTCAGGTGACAGCACAACGCCCGGTTTCAACATCAAACGGGAAAGAAAAAGAAGAAGATAAAAAACTAAAGCCAAAAGAACGATCTAGAACACAGAAGACAACTTCTCATGACGTCAATCCCAATGATAGCATCATCACGTCACAGACTGCTCAGAATCGAACAAACAAAAGACACAACTTGGAAAGGAAAGTGAACAAGGCTAAAGAAGACCTCCCATCTGTTCTCGTCCTTCATGATTCTGTTTTGAACGGTGTGAAGTGCCCCCGACTTGGTCGATCTTATGGTTTCAAAACCGTTTCCAAAAAATCTTCCACTACAAAGGACTTACTGCCCACGCTGAGACAAACCTTGTCGTCAATGGATACAGAAGTCGATGCAATTGTTATTCATTGTGGTCTCAATGATATTCAACAAAAAGACGTTGCATCCTCTAGCAAACTCTTTGCGGACACCATTAAAACCATCGCTAAAGAGCATTCACACGCCAGCATTGTGATCAGTAAAGTGGCTCCTGTTTCTAACCCCGAAATAAACATAAACCGCGAAATGTTCAACGCGGTTATAAACTCTGAACTATTCAAAGTTCCCAAAGTGTCCGTCATCAGCCATGAGAATCTCCTTGCCAGCCCCAGAACACTGAAAGACGGAGTCCACCCGAACCAGACAGGAGCCAGTGTACTTGCTGGTAACTTAGGGCGACATGTTCACCAGCTTTTCTGGAAGAAACCCTCTGGCAGCAAGTCCAGGAATCCCAGTCTACACCGTTCTTCATGGGGAAACACACCTCCCTTCTCCAGTCTTCTCGTCACACAGATATCATGATCTACCCTTTTCTCCTGTACCAGGGCCCTGGCGGAACTTCTATGATGTTCTACAAGACTGGTGAATGATCTTCATAAAACTTAACAACACTCCCCCGTCAAAAAAGTCAGTAGTTGTGCTATAATGTCTAGCGACTGAAATGATAAACTGATCGTCTTTGTGATATATATTTGCCTGGTTGCCATTTTGATTTTTTTTTTCTAGCCTGCTACATCGCATAGTTTCCTCAATCCCCCCCCCCCCCTTTTTTTTTTTGTGCGTTACACATTACCATCTTATTCCTCTTCTAGGCCTTGCCTTTTGTAAAAGTGTTCTCTATTGCGTTACTGTTTACTGATTAGTTCATTGCTGGGGAATTGTCTTTTTATCTTTCATTTGAATAATCTTCAATTTGCAATTGTGCCTCACTTGAATGTCCATTGTGCCCCTACTTTGATTCCGATTTGTCAGAATTTAGAAAGGATGCTTCAGAGTGCATATTCCAGGATACCGTGTCTCTCTTAAATTTTGTACGAATTCTTATGTTAAGCCCAGTTGGCTCAATCTTGTAATTGCTGTTTCATGATCTTATTTTGTACAGTTGTTTGTTTTTACTTTTGATGTTTTTTTTTTTCTTTTTTTCTTTTATTTTTTTTTAACAGTTTAATTCTTACTTAGAGTTTCTCCTCATCACACATACACACACACACACACACACACGCACGCACATGCAAACGCACGCACGCGGGCGCGCACTCACGCACGCACGCAGCACGCACACACTCAAACACACACACACACACACACACACACACACACACACACACACACACACACACACACACAACACATACACCTTGTCTAATATCACATTTAGTGAAAAGACGTTAAATTGAAGAAGAAGAAGAAGAAGAAGAAGAAGAAGAAGAATAACAAAAACAACAACAACAACAACAACACACACACACACACACACACACACACACACACACCACACACACACACACCACACACCACACACCACACACACAGAGTCATTGGTTAGTTCGTTCATTAGTCAGTTAGTTAGTTTGACAAGCTTCATGCTGTAATACCACTTTTGTGCCGTTATTATAACGTATTGTTCAGTCCATATCTTTTTGTCCCGTTATTACTGTATGTATTGTCTAGTCAGCATCATTCTGTGATGTTGTTAACACACACATAGTACGGTTAGCATTATTGTCCAGTCAGCATCATTCTGTGATGTTGTTAACACACACATAGTACGGTTAGCATTATTGTTCAGTCAGCATCATTCTGTGATGTTGTTAACACACACATAGGACGGTTAGCATTATTGTTCAGTCAGCATCATTCTGTGATGTTGTTAACACATACATAGTACGGTTAGCATTATTTTGTCATAGTTTTAAAAGTTGTGTAGTATATTGTCTATATCAGCAGCACTGCCGTGTAGTAGTATTATCACACTAATAGAGTAGTAATTATGTCGTACACTAATCAGCCAGCACTGCGTGTAGTAATTAGTCTACACTATCAGCCAGCACTGCTTAGTAGTATTATGTCGTACACTAATCAGCAGCACTGCCGTGTAGTAGTATTATGTCGTACACTAATCAGACAGCACTACTTTTCAATTTTTTTATTATATACACTGTTTAGTCTGCACTACTTTTTTTTCTTTCTTTTTTTTTTTTTACTGCTATCATTGCACATATTGTTCAGTCAGCGCTACTTTCTTTCTTCTTCTTCTTTTTTTTTAATAGCTGTCATTGCATATGCTGTTCAGTTCAGTTAGGCTACTTTTACTGTGTTATTCTCACGTTCATTTCTACTTTGCTAATGTCATGCATACCTGTTCAGTTAGTGCTACGTTTTTACTGCTATTTCAATGTCGTGCCTATACCACCTGTTCAGTTAGTGCTACGTTTTACTGCTAGGCATGTCAGTGCCACTTTACCACTGCTTCAGTTAGTGCTACGTTTTACTGCTATTGTTGCATATCCTGTTCAGTTAGTGCTACGTTTTACTGCTATTGTTGCATATGCTGTTCAGTTAGTGCTACTTTTACTGCTTTTTGCATACCTGTTCAGTTAGTGCTACTTTTTACTGCTGTTGCATACGCTGTTCAGTTAGTGCTACTTTTTACTGCTGTTTGTATTGCATTACCTACTGTTTCAGTTAGTTAGCTACTTTTACTGCTGTTATTGCATATATGTTCAGTTAGCGCTACTTTTTACTGCTGTTATTGCATACACTGTTCAGTTAGTTATTGCATACACTGTTCAGTTAGTGCTACTTTTTACTGCTGTTTTTTGCATGTACTGTTCAGTTAGCGCTACTTTTTACTGCTGTTATTGCATATACGGGTCAGTTAGCGCTACTTTTTACTGCTGTTATTGCATATACTGTTCAGTTAGCGCTACTTTTTTCACAGCTAATATTGCATACACTGTTCAAATCAAACCAAAAACAAAAAGAAGAACAAACAACCAGACAAAAGAGAGAAAAGAAAAAGGAAAGAGAGAGAGAGAGAGAGAGAGAGAGAGAGAGAGAGAGAGAGAGAGAGAGAGCTCAGAACTCAGTCCTCAGAACATTTTTATTCTATGAAGGATTGAGATTTTAAGCAGAGCCTGTTCTTCCAATCTGTCCTTGCTAAGCTGCATTATGCAATGAGATTTAAAGAGAAAAATGAAAAGAAACCTAACACACATACACACAAAATACAGGCACACAGGATTATAGGGTATATGATTCACACACACACGCATTTGTATACAAAGGTTTGACAAAAGCATGCATATACACGCAATCATAGAACGCAGACAACAAGAACAACAAAATGGGGGTGGGGGTGGGGGTGGGGACGTGAGACAGGGAAGGATAGGGGGTGGGGGTGTAGTGTGGGGCAGCGGCTAGGAATGGGAGATAAAAGGGTGGTTAGCTAAACAGTACAAGATGCCCATGTTTCCTGTGTGCTTGTGATTGTTAGTGGAGTTCGCGACCACATGATGATGATGATGGTGATGGTGATGTTGATTTTTTCACCTATTTTTTGGTCTTTGGCCTTCTTCAGGGTACATGGATACATACATCCATATCTATCTATCTACCCATCTATCTATCTATTATTAATACATGAGAGAGTTGTCTATCTAATACACAAGAGAGAGAGAGAGAGAGAGAGAGAGAGAGAGAGAGAGAGAGAGAGAGACGATGGGTGAGTGGGTGGGGTGGGATGGAGGGGTGGAAGGGTGCATAACAACAACAAAAACACGAACACACACAGAGAACCACAAGAAAGTGAACTTACCAGTGTGATTCCACTGGTCTGTGGGGTGGCGATCAGTGACTGCTCAGGACCCAAGTTATCCCCCTTTCTCCACCCCACAGCTGGTCAGAACGTGCATCGTCACCAATCAATCTCTCTCCGTTCTTCAAAGTGGTGGTGTCACAGATGACGTCAAATGGAAGTTCTGACGCAAGGAGTTTGATGCCACTTGAACGGAGATGTACTTAATGTTTTAGGACCTTCACAATTCTCTTACCGTTTGTGCAACATGCTTTTACTGCAGAAAATATTACAGGAACAATGGTATAGCTACGTGTACTGTTCCTGCCAGCTGTTTTAGGAATTGTATTTTTTGTCTCAGCGGCCCAATTTCCGATGTAAGAAAACAACCGAATCTGTTGAAGACCTGTTGCTTAATGATCGATAGGAAGGGAATTATGGGAAAGAATTACAATGACAACTCACGTCATATTGACAACGGACATGACATTTCTCAGATGCTGTTTGGGTCGTTGTTTGGTTTCAGATGCTGCGTTATGAATATTTGGACATTTTTCATTGTTTTTCTTTCAACACACACACACACACACACACACACACACACACACACACACACACACACACACACAATGAGAGCGTCATGATTGACTTTCCCTTCCTCGAAAATGCGCGAACTAGCTTCATCATTTCGGTTGAAAAAATATTCTTTTTTCTCCTTCACCCCATTAACTTCCCCAGTTGTCCACAACCTGTCCCTTACCCCCCTCCCTCTCCTCCACCCTCCCCCCCCCCCAACCCTCCCCCATCGGTTTCCCGGGTTATTCAAGAACGATCACATAGGCACGCAACAAACGGTTTTTCAGCTTGGGTTTGGCCATGTTGAGGGATAATATTTCACTTTCACAACTCATTACCCCTCCCCCTCTCCCCCTCCCCCTCCCCCAGCATCTCCGTTCTCTATCCCCCTAGGCTCTCTTGCCCTCTCTGTCTGTCTGTCTGTCAGTCAGTCTGTCTGTCTGTCTGTCTGTCAGTCAGTCTGTCTGTCTGTCTCTCTTTCTCTCAACATGGTGTCTCCGAAATAGCTGTTCGTTATAATAGACACAGATTTACTGATGGTAATGGTCTGTTAAGTCTTCTGTACAAAGAATCACAGAAGAATGAAGTACATTTTGTCCTTTGTTGCCCTGCTCACAGGAATATTCGAGTGAAGTTTATCAGACCTAAATACTATCTGCAACCATCTTCATTTACATTGATTTTGTTGATGCTGTCATCGTCTGCTCGAGACGTTAAAGATTCCTCTTCGTTTTACAAAAAGGCATTTAGGCTTAGAGAGTGAGCTGTTTCATGATAGAATGATATGCTCATAGTAATGTTATCATTGTCAATAGTTTGTATTAAATGCAGGTCTTTTGTGTTTACTTTTTGCTTCGCTATTTTTGTATATAACGTACACACCCCTTCATTAGGGGGTCAAAGCATATAAATGAAAAAACTATTCGAATGCAAAACCGAATCCAGATCTCTCCTCTCTCTCTCTCTCTCTCTCTCTCTCTCTCTCTCTCTCTCTCCTCTCTCACTCACGCAGGCACACACACACACACATACACACATACACGCGCGCACACACACACACACACACACATACACACACATACACACACACACACATGCGCGCGCGCGCGCGCTCGCACGCACGCACGCACGCACGCACGCACGCACGCACACACACACACACACACACACACACACACACACACACACACACACACACACACACAGAGTCTGTTCGTCCGTTTGTCTTTCTCTGAGGACCACGTATGTAATATTCAGCGAGCTTCGATTCTATGTGCAGACAGCCTCTCATTATCACAGGCAGCTGACGCAATGAAATGGTCGCCAACATTGATACTGGAGATTCTCTCTCTCTCTCTCCCTCTCTCTCTCTTTCTTTCTTTCTCTGTCTGTTTGTCTGTCTGGCTGGCTGGCTGTCCGTCTGCCTGTCTCTCTTTCTCTCTGTCTCTGCGTCTCACTCTCTGCCTGTCTGTCTCTCTGTTTGTTTGTCTCTCTGTCTCACCGACTCTTTGTGTCTCTGACTCCGCCCCTTTGTCTGTCTGTCTCACCGACTCTTTGTGTCTCTGACTCCGCCCCTTTGTCTCTCTGTCTCACCGACTCTTTGTGTCTCTGACTCCGCCCCTTTGTCTGTCTGTCTCACCGACTCTTTGTGTCTCTGACTCCGCCCCTTTGTCTGTCTGTCTCACCGACTCTTTGTGTCTCTGACTCCGCCCCTTTGTCTGTCTGTCTCACCGACTCTTTGTGTCTCTGACTCCGCCCCTTTGTCTCTCTGTCTCACCGACTCTTTGTGTCTCTGACTCCGCCCCTTTGTCTCTCTGTCTCACCGACTCTTTGTGTCTCTGACTCCGCCCCTTTGTCTGTCTGTCTCACCGACTCTTTGTGTCTCTGACTCCGCCCCTTTGTCTGTCTGTCTCACCGACTCTTTGTGTCTCTGACTCCGCCCCTTTGTCTGTCTGTCTCACCGACTCTTTGTGTCTCTGACTCCGCCCCTTTGTCTCTCTGTCTCACCGACTCTTTGTGTCTCTGACTCCGCCCCTTTGTCTGTCTGTCTCACCGACTCTTTGTGTCTCTGACTCCGCCCCTTTGTCTCTCTGTCTCACCGACTCTTTGTGTCTCTGACTCCGCCCCTTTGTCTGTCTGTCTCACCGACTCTTTGTGTCTCTGACTCCGCCCCTTTGTCTCTCTGTCTCACCGACTCTTTGTGTCTCTGACTCCGCCCCTTTGTCTGTCTGTCTCACCGACTCTTTGTGTCTCTGACTCCGCCCCTTTGTCTCTCTGTCTCACCGACTCTTTGTGTCTCTGACTCCGCCCCTTTGTCTGTCTGTCTCACCGACTCTTTGTGTCTCTGACTCCGCCCCTTTGTCTGTCTGTCTCACCGACTCTTTGTGTCTCTGACTCCGCCCCTTTGTCTGTCTGTCTCACCGACTCTTTGTGTCTCTGACTCCGCCCCTTTGTCTGTCTGTCTCACCGACTCTTTGTGTCTCTGACTCCACCCCTTTGTCTGTCTGTCTCACCGACTCTT
>CM065741.1:46414530-46417030 GCA_033310375.1 Conus canariensis | reverse complement strand
TGGGTTCGTGTCTAGATCCCCGGTATCAGCGAGTTCCTGGGGACTGACGTGTGGCTCACCATGTGTCTGTTCTTGCTGGGTTCGTGTCTAGATCCCCGGTATCAGCGAGTTCCTGGGGACTGACGTGTGGCTCCTCCGGAGGTGGCTGGCTCCACGACCAAACAATTCTTTTCAAAGTGAGGTGACTGCAGGAGGAAACTGAAACGATGTTTGTTTCCAAAAGAGTTGTCAGCCTTCCCAAAGGCCTCGTTTTCATTCAGCGTCCATCGTGCGCCGAATATAAGAAGACAAGGGATTGCTCGCTCTTCGTTCTCTTTGTCCTGAATGTTGTTTATCTTGCCTGAAGAAGACCTAAAAGGTCGAAACGCGTCGTGTTTTGTCTCGTAATATTTCGTTCGTCGCTGTTGTTCGGTGGACTCTCTAAGAATTGCTTATGAAATTTAAAGAATTATTGTCGTCGTTAGTGAGCTTACGAAGTTGTGTTTTGTGTATGTTGGTTCAGAACAGGCACCACTGAACACTACCGAAATGACTCGACAGAAGTGCTGTGTCTCCTCCAGTGGGTTGCCTCATGTCGACTTGACACTGAATGCTCCCTGTGTATTGCAAGTGCCGAGGTGCGGTGGAGTCAAGCCCAAATGGGGCCTGAAGTAGCACAGACTATGAGACAGATTACCCCCCCCCCCCCCCCCCCCCCCCCCACACACACACAAATAAGTAGTACAGCAGCAATAAACAAAGGGTACTTTGTCGTCATACCAATTGTCGAATGGTAGGTAAAGGAGCAGAGACAGAATGACAATATTACCAGCATCAAACCATTTTCCGTAATTTCACACCTTTACTCAAATGTCACGTTATCTTGCTACCATTAGAAAAAAAAGCTTTGCATAAAAAATCATAAACTGATTCAGTATAATTGTATTTTCCACGTATAAAATTTTGGTCCTAAATCTGTATGTTTGGAACATTTGCACAACAAAATAAACCTCACTTGTCTATCACAAAGGCATTTCTCGATGGCAAGTGAAAACCTTCGTCCGACCTCAGTCCCCGTAAGTTTATGGCTGTTACATCTAGATTTAATCAACAAATATAGAATTCTGGCAACTGATAAATCATACTTTTTTTTGGTCTGAAATGAGCTTTGTAATTTATATCAAATAAACATTTAATACTGGAGTCTAATACTTCAGACCATTGAACAAACATCATTATTTTGCAAAGGTGAAACAACTTCTCTATGAATACTAGATCAGATAAAATAAGCGACAAGAAATAAACGAGGACCCCTCCCCCTCCCCTCCCCTCTACCCTCAAGTTAAAAAAGAAATACCCGAAAAGAACACAAACAACAAAGCAACTCAATTCACTGTTCAAAAAAAAAAAAAAAAAAAGAAACGCAACAGCAGCAATTGGTCACCTGCCTTTACTATTTTCAAAACATTGTACATTTTCAGGTAACTGCAAAACACCGTTAAAGTGGAGATGATTGAAACATATGGCTTATCTGATTTTGCGTTGAAAAAACCAGTGCCAAAAAGTCATTACAGAAGAGCTCACACCTTTCGAACGTCAGTAGCGTGTGTGTCCTCCCTGTGCAGCAATCACACCTTGAAGTCACCTGGGCAGGGTTCGCAGCAGACTGCGGATGACGCGCAGTGGAATGGTGTCCCACTCCTCCTGAAGAGCCTGGAACAACTCTTGTTCATTTGTAGGGGCATTAACTCGGGCACGGACTCGGCGATCCAACTCATCCCAAATGTGCTCTATTGGGTTTAAATCCGGTGACATAGAGGGCCAGGGAAGGAGATTGACGTTGTTGGCAGCCAGGAAATGTCGTGTTAAGCGGGCTGAGTGTGGCCGAGCATTGTCATGCATGAATATGGAACCAGGAGCAGCCAGGAGTTGAAGAACGTGAGGCTGGAGGATTTCTGCAATGTAGCGCTGAGCATTAAGTCGTCCCTGGACCAGTACTAGGGGGCTTCTGCCACTGAAATTGATGGCTCCCCATACCATTACCCCTCCACCACCATGGGGAGGTGCCTGATCAACACAGTTCTGTGCATAGCGTTCATTCGTTCTGCGATAAACCCTCCTCCTCCGGTCATGGCGTTGCAGCAGGAAATGTGATTCGTCGCTGAATGAAACCTGTCTCCATTCACGATGAACAGCCCAGGGAAGATGTTGCATGCATCATTGAAGTCGTGCCTGGCGATGACGCTGAGTCATAACGGGTCCTCGGACAGGTCTTCGAGCCCTCATTCCAACAGCATGTAGACGATTGCGTACGGTTTGCCTGCTTACACGTCTGTGGCCAGGGATGGCCTGGGCTGAAGAGGAGGCACACAGGAAACGATCCCGAACATGGCGGAGCGTAATATAGCGATCTTGGGCTCGGATTGTGCACCTTGGCCGTCCTGAACGAGGTCGATCTGCTGTTGACCCCGTCGTTCCAAACCGGTTCCAAAGCCTACTGATGGTACATCCGGCCACATTG
>CM065741.1:46377030-46409530 GCA_033310375.1 Conus canariensis | reverse complement strand
CCACCAATCCCGCGTTGTTTCTTTTCATTTGAAACCTGTACCTGGCCTTTGTCATGTTGATGCATGACGGTGCTGGGAAAAGATCGTTCAAAGCCACGGCTCCACAGCAGCTGATGTAGTTCGTCAACATCATCCACAACCTTCCACTTCAGTGGAGGAGGCTCTCTGCCATTTCTTGCAGGGAAGAGCAGGGAATGATTTAAGGGGGGGCACTGCATCTGTGTGATAAGCCAGCCACGGTTGTGTCGCTTTTCTGTATTGTACCGTCTACGGAAGGGTATGCGTGCGTGCGTGTGTGTGTGTGTGTGTGTGTGTGTGTGTGTGTGTGTGTGTGCGAGAGAGAGAGAGAGAGAGAGAGAGAGAGAGAGAGAGAGAGAGTGTGAACTCTGGTAAAAATGCTTGCATATTAGATTAATGAAAAATGAAATCTGTGATAATACAAAGATACAGATGGCTGACATGACATAATAATAATAATGTATAATACTTATATAGCGCATTTCTTGTTGTACAACTCAATGCGCTCACATCCACCATTTGCACTTATTCATACAATATTCATGCACACAGCAAAAAGAAAAATACACAATGGCAGACGCACCTACATGCATAAACTGCCTCACCGAACTAGTTGTGGAGGAATTTAGGAGAGATCTAGTCATCTACAGAAGAGAATAGGCTTTTTTGAAGAAGTAAGTTTTGAGCTGAGATTTAAAAGAAGAAAGAGTAGGCTGATTACGAAGGTCTTCAGGGAGGGAGTTCCAAATAGAAGGTGCTCTAAAACTGAAGGCTCTTTCGCCAACAGATTTCAGAGAACGCTTAGGGATTTTCAAAAGTTTTTGTGAAGAAGAGCGAAGGGTACGAGAACTTTGGTAGGTGCAGAGAGAAGAAGAGAGATAGTGAGGAAGAGATTCATTGAAGTGGCGGAAAGCAAGAACTGCCAGTTTAAATTGCCACCGACACTGTATGGGAAGCCAGTGCAGTTCGATCAGCATGGGAGTGATGTGCTCACACCTCCTCCTCTTCAAAACAAGTCGTGCAGCGCTATTTTGGACTCTCTGCAGCCGAGCAATCTGTTCTGCGGGAAGCCCAGCATAAACAGAGTTGCAGTAGTCCAATCTTGACATCACCGTGGCACAGACTAGCCTGACAGCTACTTCCCTGGATATAAAGCGTCGGATGGAAGCAATACGTCTCAGCTCTAAAAAGGATGAGCGACAGACTACAGATATTTGATTCTGCATGGTCAGACACTGATCAATGGTAACACCAAGGTATTTGACAGAGTTATTGAAAGGCAATTCAGTACCATCAACAACCATTGACTCTGACTCAACGAGTTTGAGGCAGGAGGAGGTTCCAACGGGCATGACTTCAGTCTTTTCACAATTTAATTTAAGCTTATTACTTGTCGTCCATTCCTGCACACTGCTGATACACCGAGACACCCCAGATTGAACAGAAACAAACTCATATTCAACTAACTACCCCCCCCCCCCCCCACGGCTCCCTTTTTTGTATTAGTTTTGAAGTAACAGGACATAGGGCACACGCCGTCCAGTCCTCTTCCGTGCAATGACCTTGGTCATCGTCGACTACGATGTTCAAGAATAGCATGGTGCTGCAGATGAAACTCAGTCGGTGCTCTATCGATAAAACCCAGTGAGCCATTCCCTGTTCAATGTGCCGCTAATGAACATGACCTTTCCTTGACCTTGTAACTTAATAGTGTGGTGTTGTGGTGGGAACATTTTGCTGTGGAATGGATCGAATCGTCTCACTTACACTGTTTGGGTTTCAATACTTTGATTAAAACAAACAAACAAACAAAAAGCTAAACACCCACCTGTGCAACCCGTGCACAGCGGAGGTCAAGGTCAGTGCCAGCGGATAATACGTGGTGTACATGCGCATGTGCGTCCTAGAAAAAAAGTATGTCGTTGTTGTTGTTGCTGTTGTTTTTTTTGTTTTTTTTAAAAATGACACTGACATGTGTACGAACTATTTATGTTGAATAACTTCTTAAATTTTTTAGATTCATTTTTCACACGATGAATAACAGTATGAGTCTCCTCTTCTCTGATATTGCTATCCTTGTTTCTGTTCCCTAATTTACAATGTTGGATTGACTGTTGATATCGAGGTTCCCTGCTGGTTCTTGGGCATTGTGTGTGCCTTCCCCCAGTCTGTGTTGTTTCAAATGGTTATTCTTTGCCACAGGCCAACTGACACAAAGCACTCACACTCTCTGAGTGTCCAACTCCGCTCATAGTGGGCCAGACAGAATTTTCTTAATTTGAAAAAAAAAAGTAAAACGGCTTTGATACAAGCAAAACTAAGCGTAAACTGTAGCGACATCATCAGAGCTCTCCGAACTGACTTCATTGGGGCTCCTTGAAATGAGAGTTATTTTTCCTTGTCTTTGTAACTAGAGTCTAAGAGTTCCTTCCATTGTTGTTTTGGAGTCACCGTTTGTTTTCCATGGCGATCTGTTTCCTGAGACACATAACAACTCAGAAACCAGATTCAAGTCTGTCTGTTTATAGAGTTGTGTGCATCAAATCGTAACTACTCCAAAACACCCTTGTTTCTCTTTTTATCCATAGTAACCCGTTCCTCCTCCCCCCCCCCCCCCGCCCCCCCGCCACCCCCTCAAAGCAAAACGACGACTGTTGGACGATGGGATCCAAACCCACAATAAATCAACTCCTGTGCACTTTTCCAGAGAAGCATGGAAGACTCTGAGCTCTGAAACGTAGGACAGGAATGATTTATGTTCACAATAAATCAATAAAGCACGCAAGTCATGGTAACCAGAGAAGAGCGAGCGGTATCTTAGAACACAGTACTAAATTTATTGCTTCAGCTCTCTAATGGCTGACTTCACACTCGCTAAAATGAAATAAAGAATACGTAGTGTAACAAAAGTAATTATACTAGGATTAGATGGTACCATGTCTGTTTACTCAGTGCAGTGGACACTGATTATTACGAGCAGTGTTGCCGCTGGTAAGTGGACATGTGGTGTCACCAACATCAGACATGTGTGGCACAAGTGCTGAAGCAAATGTCGTTGTATTATCAGAGAGCGGGTCAGAACAAGACTCGGTGCGTTGTATGTGTCATCCCTGTTTGCACGTGCCTCTCAAACTGAGTGACTAGGAAGTCAACATGTACAGGGAGAGTCGGTTGATGACGTAGCATTGGTCAATTATAGTTCATGCCTTGCGTGCGCATGACATGATTTCAACCGAGTCTACTATTTATTTATATATGTACGTATGTACTGATTATAACACCCGAGGTATGAAATAAACGATTTATATTGATTTTACTATTGAGTGTTGAAAACACAGTGATCACAGAGTTGAGAAATGAGGCTAATAGGGAGGATAAGGGGGTAGGGGTGGAGGCTGATATTTCTGAACAGCAAACCTCTGGACAGTTGTAGAGAAATGTGCCATTATCTGCAAGAAACATCCAAAGAAACTGACAATGCGCTGCGGAGCTTCCGACGGGAAGATGATTCCACAGCTGGTGGAGAAGGAAATCCTGACTGATCACACCTGAAAACTTTAACGTTCCAAATCGTACAGAAATCATAAGCATTTCCGCGTGCCCCCCTAATGACCACAGTGACGTACCGTAATCTGGCTTCCGTGTCCCATGTCCAGTTCTATTTGTATCAAAGGTTCATGTTCATTCCACCACTTACCCTTCCCTCCCCTTATGATGTGTCAATGGGCTGAAAGCCCTGTTGCATAGATCATTCGTATCTATCTATCTATCTGTCTGTCTGTCTAGCTATCTGTCTATCTATCTGTCTATCTGTCTATGTATCTGTCTATGTATGTATGTATGTATGTATGTATGTATGTATGTATGTATGTATGTATCTATCTATCTGTCTGTCTGTCTATCTATCTATCTGTCTGTCTGTCTGTCTGTCTGTCTATCTATCTATCTATTTATTTATCTGTCTGTCTATCTATCTATCTATCTATCTATCTATCTATCTGTCTGTCTATCTATCTATCTATCTGTCTGTCTGTCTGTCTGTCTGTCTGTCTGTCTCTCTCTCTATCTATCTGCCTAGTCTGTCTGTCTGTCTATCTATCTCTCTATCCGAGATCGCCTGTGGTTACAATCATCAAAAGAGACGTGGTGTATAAACCAAATGATGAGTAAAAGAAATGGAAACAAAACATGAACGAAGGAGAAAGATGAACGGAACATACATTTAAGTTCATCATTAATTCAAAATGGATGCTCACCTTAGTTTCAGTGAGCGCCTAAAAGCCAGTACGCTTTTGATCGGTTTTATGACATCTTTCGTTGTAAGACTATGTTACCTTCACATTAACACAGAAAGTTTATTAATTTTTTTTTAACTGAGGGAAAGCAGAATTATGACCGTTTAAGTCCACACGTAATAAAAGGCCAGCCCTTGCCCGCTGCCGGCTAAGTCATGTTTTCCTATGTGATATACGGAGTGTTGTCTTTTCTGTCCTGCATGGTTTCCACGTCTGGTGGTACCTTTATATGTTTTGTGATTCTAGTCTGGACGACACGATGAATACACAAAGACCGTTTCAGACACGCACACACGCACATACAGACATGCGAACGCACGTGCGCGAGCACACACACACACACACACACACACACAAGAATTCTTCCATTATTATAGTAATGACTTGGCAAAGAAAAAAAATTGTCTAAGATCACTGTAAAGTGGATAGACATTCAATTAAAGAACGAACACAACACAACACACACACACACACACACACGCGCGCGCGCATACTTCTCTTGTCTCCCCCCCCTCTCTCTATCTATTTAATATGCATAGTGTGTGTGTGTGTGTGTGTGTGTGGTGTGTGTGTGTGTGTAAGTGTGTGTGCGCGCGCGCACGTGTGTGTATATATATATATATATATATATATAATGCTGAACAATTAAGTTGTGGGGGAAGTAAGTGGAGGCTAACAGTTCTTCCATTATTATAGTAATGACTTGGCAAAGAAAAAAATTGAATATGAAGAAAATGGGAACTTATGAATAAAAAAATATATTATAAATATGAAAACCGTTCACTAGCTGCATGAGAGAACCATCGTTATCCCTCTCGAAGGCAGATCTATTTGTATTGCTTGCTCCTAGGCCTTTCGTCCGCTGGATCGGACTCATCAGGGAGACACGGCTGATTGTGTCTGTGCTCTTGGCGTCAAATAGAGACACACCACAGTCCATAATTCTGTGGTGTTCTCGCCACCAAGGGTTCAAAAAAGAATCCAACAGCACCCTCAAAGCAGCCAGCGGAGGGTAGTAAAATGAAGCTATACGAAAGTATGGAGAGGACAAAAGTTGCTGAAAAACTAAAAACATTATGCAAACAGTATAAAATGAAGGGACAATCTTTCACACACACAACACAACACACACACACACACACACACACACACACACACACACACATTAAAAACTCTCACAGGTCAAACACACAAAAAGATAATAAGGCACTGAGAAGGGAAACAGATTTACCAAACGACATGATTATGAATTTCATAATACGTTGTGACAGTTATCTTTAGCTCATGGGGTTAACTTATCAAGTTTTTTTTAAATAGGCTTCAATCTCTTGGCAGAATTCTATTCCCCGCCAATACTACTGGCTGCATAGAGAGGTTGGTGAATATTGGATATTAGGCATATTATGGTCTGTCCTGTTTACAACTATTTCACCCGTCTTGTCTCCTGAAGTTTGCCTCTTTTTCTTCCCCTTGAACTTTAAAACACTGTCCTCAATGACGTTTCTGAAAGGTCGTTTTATCAACTTCCATTCAACCAAGCTTGTTTCTGCTACCTTCTGCAGCAAATAGAAAAGTAGGAACCTTTCAGGATGTGATGGACGCATGGACTTGTAACACAGACGTGCACAATCACACAGAGACACGTGTAACTAAAATAGATTGGATTGATTGGACTGAATCACTGATTTTCTTTTCATTTGTAAGTCCAGAAAAAAAAAAAACAGTCACTTTTAATGGATGTAAATAAGAAAATAAAACGGCCATATTGCAGGAATTGTGAGATTAATTTCAAAGTGAGGTGACTCAAGGCGGACATTGAAACAACTTTTTAAAAAGTTCCGCAAAGCAGTATGGACAAACAGCGTGTTGCCATGTCATCTGTTAGTTCATATTGTCTTGCGGAACTACGCACATTTTTTTTTAAATTTGTGAAATAAGTTAAGAGTAGTGTCTTCGTTTAGATTTGAAGGTTTCCCAACTGAATTAAAAAAAAAAAAATCAAAGTTATACCTCAATCTTTTGTGCAATTTTTGTTTGAACACTTTCTGATCAAAGCTATAAAATCAGGTTTAATTTTCCAAAAACTATTCAGAAGACAACAGTGGGACAAAATCCATAATCCTTTTTTCGTATCAAAATTGGACGGACGAATGAAGCACAGCTTCACCCGAGCAACTGGTCATGTCCAGGCATGGTGGGGGCAGAGTTAGTGCAGAAAAGGTAACAGTGCATATTGTTGTGCCAAATCCCCCCTTTGGGTGTGGCATTTGTCCGAAAAGCTGAGTCGTGGAATATGTACTAGAGATCAACAGCTTCGCAAATGCGTTGTAATCTTACTATAAGACAGTTGTGAAATGCGTGAGAAAGACTGTTGTTAGATCCTAATACACACGTGTATAAGATTGATATCATCATGGAAGCTACATTTTCAGTAAAGTGAAATGTGTGCGTTTTAACTTGGAGAGATATTATATGCTATTTATAAACTACCGTTGAATGAAGTCTGGTATTTGTAGGAATTGTTTGCTTAGTTGAATAAAGTAAAAAAAAAAATGTTTTTGGTGCTGTGTATGTGTGTCAGGTACAGGGTATATAGCAAGCTTAGAACATCCTTTTTTCTTTTTGGAAGTTTCGTTGCTTGTTCTGTGTACTCTGTGCTGTCATATCTGCTAGGCGATTCGGTGTCGTATGCAGCATTGCCCTGGAGTTATGGGCGTGTATTTATTTTATCATGGGAGCAAGAGTTACCCTACTTGTTTGTTGCTTATTGTGTACTGTTCCCTGCCTCATTTCATATTATTTTCGAACAAATGTTTTTGAACTGGATCGTACCAACTCTAAGAACCGTTTTGCATGAATCACTTTTCGTCAATGAATTTCCTGGAGGAAACACACACACACACACACACACACAACACACACACACACACACACACACACACAACACACACACACACACACGCACACACACACACTTTTTATCCAGTGCCAACAGGTACAGTTGCATGAAGCAGAGATGAAGACGGAGGAGGAGGACAAGGAAGAGGGCTACATACAACACAACTATAACTCATGATTCCTACATGGATGTCTCTGAACCGGCGGCAGCTGCTCTCCTGTCTGTATCAGAAATACTGTATCCTAGTACCAGCTAAGATAGTTCTTCGGTGATTCCTCCACTCTGTATCAAAAATACTGTATTCTAGTACCAGCTAAGATAGTTCTTCAGTGATTCCACTCTGTCAAGGTTGACCAACCAAGATCTTTATATCCAGAGTCTTTTCAGCTTGGTCAAACTTTGTTACTTCCTAGTTTGACCATGCTACAGATATTCTGCGACCGGTCATGCTCGAGCTAGAATAGTCACTCCTTTCTGCTGATTATCATGCCAATTGTTTAAACACCTTACCATAATTCCTCTGCACTAGAATAGTCACTCCTTTCTGCTGATTATCATGCCAATTGTTTAAACACCTTACCATAATTCCTCTGCACTAGAATAGTCACTCCTTTCTGCTGATTATCACGCCAATTGTTTAAAACCTTACCATAATTCCTCTGCGCTAGAATAGTCACTCCTTTCTGCTGATTATCATGCCAATTGTTTAAACACCTTACCATGATTCCTCTGCACTAAAATAGTCACTCCTTTCTGCTGATTATCATGCCAATTGTTTAAACACCTTACCATAATTCCTCTGCACTAGCGCATGGGTCTTCACACCATGATGACCATGGCAGTGCTGACCAGTTCATCACAAAGGATTGGGGATCGAGAGGACAAAGAGCAGACTGAGCGGTGTCATAAAGTCACCGTAACCACCATCATCACCCAGCCTCACAACCATTCACGGCTTCTGGAAGTGTCAACAACAATTATCATCATGAATTAACTGACAAAATTAATGGTGATTACGTGGTGGTGAGAAATTGAAAGAATGAAGGTAAGAAGAAGATTGAGTGAACGATATTGACTGGATGACAATGAAAACGACTAAATGAAGTGCCGGCAGGCAGCTCTTCAGTCGGCACAACCCAGGTTGACAGCCCGTTGCGTACACGAGAGTGTGAATTGTCAGCGCGCCTAGAACCTTTGGCAAGGCGCTTTATGAATGCTATTTCGATTAATTAATGATTACATTTACGTGAAAACACATTTTTCAGGACCATTACCAACAGGTAAGGCAAGGTTGATGCACCGGATGTGATTTGATGGTTTAAACAGAGGAAAGAAATACAGTGTACTTTTGGGAAAGGAGACTTAGGTTGGCCCAAGAGGCATATGATGGCTACAACCCCTCCAACTATTTCACAAAGAAAGCCTTTGCGGTAGTATCAATGACCCAAATTGACGAGCAGGCCAGCCAGTGTGTGACGGAGTGGGCAGCCGAGTTAGAAGATACTTTTTTTCTAACTCGTTCCCCTTCCTGCACACACTGGACAGCTGATCGATGCTACTTTGTCTACATGTGTATGGTTTTGAAATCAAATAATAGCTGGGTTACTGTCTTGACCATAAATATAGTACACACAGTTACGTACATGCCATCTCCTCGATACAGTGAGAGAACATTGGAAAGAAATGATGAAAACAGATACAGTGTGTACACTTGAATATATGTTTTAATTGTTGAAAAAAGATATCCAGTGTACCTTTCAGTGTGAATTCCTTGGTGTTATGTATCCTAGTCACTTGAAAAAACAACAACAAACAAACAAACAAACAAACAAACAAACAAACGAGCGAATAAACAATGTTTTAGGGGTACTATGATTTTACAATGTGTGCATGAACCTTTCGAGATTTTTTTGTTTTTATAATCTGATGATTATGTTTATCACTGGTTTTATACATAATTGATGTTCTGTCCTTCGCGTTAGTGTGGTGGTGATTTTCCCTGATGTAATTCCTTTTCTTTTGAGATAATAATAGTTTATTTTTATATTATCATATCTTTGTTATCTCATCTTATGAACTTTAATAATTCACGGATCTTTTTCCCCCGAAAAGCGTAATCCCAAATCAAAATATTTGTATACAGCTCTTCAAACCTCATTTTAATAGGGGGAGGGGGGGGATTTCAATTCAAAAATCTAATTGAATATGTCTATGTCTTCATTTGGCTATGGTACAGACAACCCTATCCCTTTATCTCTACTGTCCCCAAAAATGGAGGGCCAAATGCTAAGCTCCAAGGCAATCAATTAACTGTTCATACGACACTACGACAAAGCTTTGGCATAAACATCAAACCAACACAGAAGAAGGGGCAGACATGGGCTCAGAGAGGATAGGTATTTAGCAGATACCAGCCAGAAATTCGTGTATCATATCACAGCAAGGTCACTCCCAGTAGTGTTAATAAGGCATTGTCAAGTTTTTTTTAAATGACTGTCTCCTGTTCTGTGCCACTTCAGTGGCACTGGACCCACGCCACTCATTTCAGCGCCACGTACACAGCCACAGCCTGATCCATCTCACCACAGCACCGACACTGGCAATCCATAGGATGCAGTCAATATCCAGTCGTTGTGAGGTAACCCACCAGAGGAGACACTGCACTGCTGCTGAGTCACTTCGGTGGCGTTCAATAGTGCCTGTTCTGATCCAACATATGGAGGGAATCATCTACTAATCCCCCACCCTCAAATGAGTGAAGTTAGTATCCAGACACAGTCTAGTGTGGACATAGCAGCTGAGCCAGTAAACTCAAGACGTAAACTATGTCTGTCCAAACTTTTCAGTGTCCACAAAATGATTCAAAGCCATTACGATGAAAGCACCGAGCTGTGTCCTCTTGAAGTACGAACCTGATCAAGATAGATTCTACAAACCTACTGTGATGATCAGCCAACGAAGACTGAGACCTCACATGTTCACAAAATTCCACATTGGCGAGTCTTCAGGTTGCCCGTGCGGTACACCCCCAATGACAGTGGAACACTTCCTGCAGGACTGTCCCATACATGAAAATTTTAGGGCAGAGACCTGGCCTGCCAACACACCGATGAGGGAAAAGCTTTAGGGATCACTGGAGGGCCTCCGCCATACAGCAGACTTCGTCAGTGCCTCTGGGGTTCCTGTCAGAGTGAACGGAGAAGAAGAAGCCGACGAAGGTGGAAAGAGGATGAGGAAGTGAAAGGAGACAGTTACAGAGGAAACAACGCCATGAGCGACAACTATCCACAGTGAACCACTGAAGTCCACTAACACCATCTGTTGGTTCAATTCCACTATACACACCTGTCATAGATCTGTCATACATCCACATGAGGGCACTGAAGTCCACTAACACCATCTGTCGGTTCAACTCCACTATACCATCTTTCTTTAGTTCACTAACACCATCTGTCGGTTCAACTCCACTATACACACACCTGTCATACACCTGTCATACATCCACATGAGGGAAAGCTAGAAGGTGGAAAGACAGTTTGGCTGACAGTGTGAATTTAAGGAAGATGAGAAGACAAAGAAAGTGGTACTACAAAGACGCTCAGAAGCAGGAATGTAAACGCAAATGAAAGCTGATCATTCAACTAAAAATCTGTTGATATGGATACGTCAATGTGCAAAAATAATCTAAAACAGTTCTTGGGAATATCTTGAAATTCCACAAACTACGCCTTTAGATCAGATCAGGTTTGTCTCTGGTTTAGGCACTACAGTTGACTCACTATTGTTTCCATGAAAACAAGAAAAATGTGAACACTGTAATCAGCTTATCTAGTTCTGCCTTATGACAACTGGCCAAACCTGTCATCAATAAAGGGATCATCGAATGCTCTACCGAAATAAAATAATCACCGCACATCTACTAATGGCTTCTCAATGCGGTTCTCTACCAAGGAGTACACAACAGATTGGATCAACTTGGAAGTGGGCATTGCAATGGGCTGTGCAATTTCCCCATTACCGTTCGTGTTGGCAATGGAAGTCATCTTGAAAGCAGCAAGGAGCAACGCGAGACAAACAGACCTTGGCGATGGATACAAGATGCCCCTGTCAAGGCCTTCATGGATGACACTACAGTGATTTCATCCAGACAAGACGAGACACGTCATGTGCTGGAGAGGCTGGACGACAAAGTTGCCTCATCAAGCCAAAGAAATCACGGAGTCTCTCACTGAGGAAAGGAAAAGTGGCCGAATCTGTGGTCTTCAGTGTTACCAACCAGGCCATTCCAAAAGTCACAGAAGAGCCAGACAAGAGCCTTGGAAGATGGTATGATGATACGCTGAAAGACACACAAAGAGCAAAAGAAACCAAACAGATGTCGGAAGAAGACTTGGAGACCATTGACCAGTGTGGGCTCCCTGGCAAATACAAGGTCTGGTGTCTGCAGTTCATGCTGATACCAAAGCTCTATGGCCTCTGATGATATACGACATCTGCACCAGCATAGTAGAGGCAATGGAAAGCCAAAATCAACAAGTTCACAAGGAAATGGCTTGGTGTCCCACCCTGTCTCACTGACATAGCGCTGTACTGTCGCCAAGCAAAGCTGAAACTACCACTGAAATCCATCCTGGAAGAATACAAAGCAGGAAAGATCAGACTTCAAAGCATGCTGGAGGACTCAGGAGACAAGGTGGTAGAAGCAATCAAGCCCCAGCTGGAGACAGGCAGAAAATGGAAAGTTCAAGAGGCGATGGATTCTGCAAAAGAAAGTCTCAAGATCAGAGAAATAACAGGACACACACAGACCAACAGACAAGGACTGGGGGTGACCAAAACTGAATGGTGGTCAAAGGCCAAAGGAAAAGCCAAAAGAGACATGATGATTCAGGAGATGAGAAAAGAAGAAGACCAAAAATGACTCCAAAAAGCAGTCCAGCAGAGCCAGCAAGGACAATGGACAACGTGGGAGAATGCACCCCAAAGAAGTCTCACTTGGAATGACATTTGGCACATGGCCCCTCTCAGGATCAGCTTCATTCTCAGATCTACATATGACCTACTGCCCTCAAATGCAAACCTGGTGAAGTGGGGAAAAACAGACGATCCTGCATGCCCCCTCTGCCATGAAAAACAAACAATGGAGCATGTCCTAAGCTGATGTAAAGTAGCCCTAGCTCAAGGAAGGTACACATGGAGGCACAACCAAGTGCTCAAAGAGATTGTACAAGTAGTCTGGGCTAGTACCAACACCACAAAAGGGAAAGTCAGGACTCCAAAAGCACCTGCAACATTCTTCATGGCAGGAGGCAGCAAATCATAGCCAAGAACAACAGTGCCACTCGGAACATGCAGGCAGAGTCTGCTGGACGGGGCAGATGACTGGGAGTGCACTGCAGACCTCCCAGAATGGAAGAGTCACCCAGAGATCATCAGCAAGAGTGGCATGAGACCAGACATAGTCCACTCTCAGTCAACCAAGCAGCTGATCATGATCGAGCTCACGGTGCCATATGAGAACTGAATGGAGCCATCTCAAATCTACAAGACTGAAAAGTATGCTGATCTGGCAAACAGCCTGAGGAGAGAAGGCTATTAGGTCAAAGTCCTCACTGAAGAAATTGGAGCTGGGGGGGGGGGGGGGGTTGTAGGAACGTCTGCATACAGCCTCATGAAACAGCTCTTAGTTGCAGGGAGGGAAAAAACCAGAGCCCTGAAAGCAATGGCAGAAGCGGCAGAGAGGTGTTCAAGCTGGATCTGGTCAAGGAGGAACAAAAGTGAACTTCATAAGGCTTAACTTTCCTACAAATATCAGGTGTCCCAGTGGCTCAGTGGTTAGAGTGCGAGTCATTAAGTGGAAAATGAGCATGTCCAGAGGGTCATGGGTTCGAATCCCAGCCATGGCTCGTTCCAAGACGGGAAAAAAAGGGGCAGCAGAGGGACATCCGGAGTCATGAACTGGGCGTGGCCCAACCCCCCTAGAGTGTCAGGAGATAAGGGCCGAAACACTCGCTTGAAGGGGGGACTCTCTGCTGCCACGCTCTCCACGAGTTTCTTTCTACTACCGTGCTCGCATCAAAAGGGATACGATTGAAATTCTAAGATACTCGCAATCCCCTTTCAGAGATTTCTCTTTCATATTGATCTAGTACTTCTGTCATTGCAGGGTCTTCAAGAAGAAAGGAAGAACGTTTGATAAATGGTGTGATTAAAGTTCTGGCAATCACTAGGTCTTAAAAGACACATTATCGCACCAAAGACTGGTGTCACACGAGAGAAGTCTTCTGTGCTATCGCCTATAACCCTTCCCACTATAAACCTTGCTCCCAACATATCTGGTCTGCCCTTTCATCCACCTTACCTCTCGCCTCCAAATCAATTCCAGTGTCACGTTCAAAAGATGAGATGTGCATGTTCTGACTGGTCGGCTTCCAGTCTGCACGATGATGTAGTGGAACTCCAGCTTCTGTACGCAGTGGGTGTGTGATTTCCCACTCACATCACCACCACCGGGTAATCATCTTCAGGGAATCATGTAACTGCGTTCAGCACCTCTCTGTCTGTCTCTCCGTCTGGCTGGCTGTCTGTCTCTCTGTCTCGATGTGTGTGTGTGTGTGTGTGTGTGTGTGTGTGTGTGTGTGTGTGTGCGTGTGTGTGTGTGTGTGTGTTGTGCTCTCTCTCTCTCGATGTGTGTGTTGTGCTCTCTCTCTCTCTCTCTTCTTTGTGTTGTGTGTGTGGTGTGTGTGTGTGTGTGTGTGTGTGTGCGCGCGCGAGCGTGTGTGTATGTTGTGTATGTATGTATGTTTGTATGTGTGTGCGTGCTGCGTGCGTGCGTGCGCGCGCGCTGTTGTGTGTGTGTGTGTGTGTGTGTGTGTGTGTGTGTGTGTTCTCGTTTGGGATTTTGATTTTGATTGGAAGATAACATTTTCCTTACGAGTTTTCATTCCAGACAGGGCGATAACCTACAATACCAATGTCCTCTTGAGCACCTGCTTACAGCGAGTCCTCCTCATCCATCATATGGCTGTCATTCTTCTCTTTATCAATTTCTCCCATCCACATATGGTGTCATCTTCCTTTTCTTTCTCCTCATCCATCATATGGCCGTCATTCTTCTCTTTATCAAAGGTTTTCCTCCTCATCCATCATATGGCTGTCATTCTTCTCTTTATCATTTTTTCCTCATCACAAGGCGTCATTCTTCTCTTTATCAAGTTTTCCTCCTCATCCATCATATGGCCGTCATCTTCTCTTTATCAAAGGTTTTCTCCTCATCCATCATATGGCCGTCATTCTTCTCTTTATCAAAGGTTTTCTCCTCATCCATCATATGGCCGTCATTCTTCTCTTTATCAAAGGTTTTTCCTCCTCATCCATCATATGGCCGTCATTCTTCTCTTTATCAAAGGTTTTTCCTCCTCATCCATCATATGGCCGTCACTCTTCTCTTTATCAAAGGTTTTCTCCTCATCCATCATATGGCCGTCACTCTTCTCTTTATCAAAGGTTTTTCTCCTCATCAATCATATGGCTATCATTCTTCTCTTTATCAAAGGTTTTTCTCCTCATCAATCATATGGCTATTGTTGCGGATCGAAATGCGTGTGTGTGGAAGTCTGACTCACTCAGAATTATGGATGCATGCACGACGTTTTCTAATTCACATACACACACCCACTCATCTGAACATGGACAGCCAGGCAACAAAATAACACTTCTTTTTTTTATGCCGCCCGAGCCATCAAGCAAAACACATACAAAATAAACACACAATTAAACGTAGGTTGGTACACCCACCATCAGGTGTACACACACAACAAGTCAATACAATTATAGCTATCAAAACTGCCGGGTCCAACGATGATGACGACGGCGGCAGCGACGAGTCAAGTCTGACAACAGTCTCTTCAGAGCTGTGGCCCACAATGAAGAA
Organism: Conus canariensis; assembly: GCA_033310375.1. Taxonomy (NCBI): domain Eukaryota; kingdom Metazoa; phylum Mollusca; class Gastropoda; order Neogastropoda; family Conidae; genus Conus; species Conus canariensis. Next base: position 46,394,385 of record CM065741.1, on the reverse strand, counting down.
AGAAGGAAAAGAAAACTAACACGTTCGTGGCGTCTCTGTCAGCAACACGGTGACAGTCTCAACTACGAGCTGTGGCTCAAACACCTAAGAGCTGTGGCTCAACACCAACCAAGAGCTGTGGCACACACACCACCTGTGGCTCAACACCAACCAGGAACTGTGGCACACACACCACACACACAGCGACGGCCTCGGACGCAGGTCGCTGGCAAAAAAGGGGCGACGTCCTGGCTCACCAGCAGCGACGTCTCCAACCCACTGGCCCAACAGTGGTCGGTCACGGGCGCAGTGGCAGGTAGGGCAATTGTCGGCGCTCAGGCCGGCCTCTCAACACCAGCAGCAAACAGGTGGAGAACGGGGCGTCAACACAGCTATGGCCCCGGCCCTAACCCGGTAGCAGCCAGTCCCCGTCAGTCCAGGGAACACTATCAACCTGGGGGCAATTGATTAACTACCTTGATTATCATGGCCACTATTCATTGCAATCACAACTATCTTCATATTCATTAGCCACATTATATTTCACTAGAACTTGAGCCACATATCAGCATATTCGTTCATATTCATTAGCCACATCATATTTCACTAGAACTTGAGCCATACATCAGCATATTTGTTCATCATTACAATATCTTTTTTTTTCCGGAATCATAACATTACAACATTCCCTTTTCCGGAATCATTACACTACAACATTCCCTTTTCCGGAATCATAACATTGCACAGGAAAGGATTTCCATATAAACCTTTCAGACTCTAGTTTTCCAAATTGGGGAAAGGATTTCCACATAAACCTTTCATAATCTAGTCTTCCAAATTAGAGAAAAGGATTTCCATCTGGATCCTCTTTAATAAACCATGAATACAATTCATTACACACAATAATTTCATTACACAATTGATGATTATTTTTTCTTTCGTTAATTCACACACTGTTCATTTGCTTTCTTGTAAACAAGAATGTTCAATTCATTTCATATAATCACCATGTCTTTTGTCAATTCAGGAAATGTTCATTTCTTTTGTTGTAACACAAGAACACTCACTTCACTTCAGTTCATCAGCTCCAATATATGTGAGGGAAAGATTTCCACCACACTTTTGTTTAACAACACATATATTGATACCCATGTAAACACATCGCACATCAGAATGAAAAACAAAAGTCTATGTCGCTCACTCTGGGAGCTTATTATCCATAGCATCAAAACTCTCCATCTTCTTGCAAACCATATTAGAATAGACACTTTTTTCATCATGAAGTTCATAGCCAGTTAAGTCACAAAATAAACAAAATCTTTTTTCTTTTTTCTGAAGACCACTTCTTATAACACTCACTTCATCTATTCACATTTTCCGAAACAATTTCGTTTTGTTACCCTATCAAGTCATAGGATAACAGAACAACAATACTTTTTTTTTTTTTTTAAATAAAAGCTTCACAAGAGCGCTGAGGAAGTTTCAGTCGCTCCTAAACGGGAATACAGTTTTAGTTTGTTAATAAATAAACATTCAATGATAAATACCTGACTGCTACTAGCAAACGGCTGAGTCCCTCTTCGGCCTTCTGTGACTTGTATTGCCGGAATCACTGCAGAGACTGCCTAATCGGTGCAACTCACCCGGCTTATAGCAATGCGCCGGTGAGTAGCAGTCAGCTAACTTTTGCAACCGGCTTCCGGACAACTACCTTCCGGTAAGCACGGTCGCACATGAAACTTTGTGACCGGATGAAAAACGGTCCATCACAGCTATCATTCTTCTCTTTATCAAAGGTTTTCTATTCTAAGTTTAATCAATCTTTGAATATTCTGAGGTGTGTTCAATTATATGAAGGTTCGTCATATGGTAATATTTTGCAGATTGTTCATCTGATGACAGACTGTCGTATCACTCGTTTAAAAAAGAGACCTCATCAATAGACATTTGGCAATGTTTATTTAATGGCACGGTGGGGGATGTCTATGAAATAAGAAAAGCTACCATTTCAGCGTTTGTGTTCAAAGAGCAAAAGCACAAACCTAGTTACACTAATGCCGTGTGCTCTTTTGCGCTCAAGGCTGAGGATATGATGGTGATAAAACGTCATGTGCAGTTGACGATCAAGAGGATGAAGGTAAACTGTGAGAAACTGCTGGTGACCATAACCACAGCAGACGGTGTCGTCTTGGGATGTGAGCACGTGAAACGACTGAACAAGGTGCTTTCTCTGAAGTGTCTGTCACTTAGGTTCCTTTACAAGCAAGAAATAGCTGAAAACGATATTTTGGATATGCAAATGGAGTATGAATCTCGATGGCTCCTTAGACGTCGCCTTCAAAAGAAAACTTTCTGAAAAGTCTGGTCAGTGCGTGTAAACTGACCCTCCATCCCTATCTGTCTCTGTCTGTCTGTCTGTCTGTCTACTCTCTCTCTCTCTCTCTCTCTCTCTCTCTCTCTTAAAACACACACACACACACACACACACACACACACACACACACATATATATATATATATGTATATATATATATTATATATAACTGTTCAAAAAAAGTTAAGGACCAACATTGAGAATGCACGAAAACTTTTAAAATTCACCAAAATTCATTTGTACCGCCTTTGTGGTCCAAACAAATTGAACCACACGCACAAATTGATAGTGAATGCGGCAACTGCAATTTGTGGCACACATTTCTCACGCGCCTTGAAAAACACGTGTCGCGACTTGTCATTTTTGGAACAAATTGGGGTGAATTTCTGATGTGTTTGGGATCCGAGGAGCATGTGCTGAATCAAAATCATGTGAAACACGAGCTAAATCAGGCTGTAGGTTATAAAATATGCTCAACCAAATGTCTTTAAAAGCCACTGTACTGGCGAAAAATGCAATGCAACAGCATGCCTCCACGTCAAAGACTGAACGAACTGGATCGAGGAAGAGCAATAGGATGGCTCCAAGAAGGAGTTGCAGTCCGGGAAGTGGCACGGAGACTTGGGGTATCACACTCTGTTGTTATCAGACTCAGACAAGGCTTTCAAGCCACAGGAAGAGTGCAAGAACGACCACGCTCTGGTCGACCCAGAATAACAACACCACGAGAGGACCGATACATTGAAAGGCAGGCCACACAAGAAAGAACAGCAAGTGCAAACAACATCAGACGTCGCCTTAGAGATGCCACCAACACTGTTGTCAGTGATCAGACCATACGAAACCGCCTACACGCCGCTAACCTCCGTGCTCGACGACCAGCCATAAGACCTCGTTTGACTGATGCCGAGTATGGTGCACGCAGCACGTGAGATGTACACATGAACAGTGGGCTAACGTGATGTTTACAGACGAGTCACGGTTCTGCCTGGTTCCCACCGATAGACGGAACAGGGTCTGGAGACGCCGTGGGGAGCGTTTTGCAGAAGAAGCTGTCCTGGAAAGGAACCGCTATGGTGGGGGATCTGTTATGATTTGGGGCGGCATAAGCACACGCTACAGAACGGTTCTCTACAATGTGGCAGGGAACTTGAATGGTGTTCGCTACCGAACAGAGATTTTGCAACCCCTGGTGCTGCCAGCCCTTCAACAGCTTGGACCTCAGGCAGTCGTTCAAGACGACAATGCACGGCCCCATGCACCAGAGCAGTAAACACGTTTCTCCAAGCTGCTGGTGTCAACAGAATGCAGTGGCCCACAAACAGCCCAGACCTGAACCCCATCAAACATGATTGGGGTGAGCTGGGCCGGAGATTGCAGCAGCGTCGTCCTCCTCCTGCTAACCTGGGTCAGCTGTTTGAGTCCAGCAGGAGTGGGCTGCTGTCCCCAGGCCTTTCTGCGCACACTGGTGAACTCCATGCGACAACGCTGCCTTGAATGCCTTGCCAATAACGGGGGACACACACGTTATTAACCATGACATCGAACAAACACTCCTCCTGTGACTTTCAAATTTGGGGGTGGGGGTGTTTGTACTGCGCTCGATTCCAGTTTGTTGATTCCTCGGACTTGTCATTGTCTTTACACACTTTTCACATATTCAATAAATTCATGTTACACATGGAGACTGATCACTTTCCAATTTTCTTTTTTATAAGTCAGTGAAATGTTGGTCCTTAACTTTTTTTTAACAGTATATATATATATATATATATATATATATATATATATATATATATATACACACACACACACAACAGGATGGAGAGAGGGGGAGGGAGAATGAGGAGGGGGCATATATCCAGGGCTATCCCTCCCCCAACAGCCAATACAAAATGTTTCAATATGCTAAGTTCTTAATCATAGTGAAATTCTTCAATAGCAATTCATTGTCAAGTGTCACAGTCATGTAAAACAATAACGCCCGTGAGAGAAGGAGCAGGTATTTCTAGATGGGATGAGAGAACTGCCTCCCTTATCCAGTACATCACTTTCCAGCGCACCCAGTCCTTCACAATGTACAACACGTGAATAGCCCACATGCTGCAACGTATCACCTTAAGGTCAAAACAACTATAATTCCGAGACAAGAAGAGGAAGGATGGGTGAATTCCATGACCAAGTCAGAACTACTGGCCCCCCATCCTCCCCCACAAACCCCCAATATACAACGATGCAGCAAGCTGATTTCTTAACCACAGTGAAACACTTGAGTAGCCCAAGTAGTGCAACGTGTCAGTCCATGAAAAAACAATGACACTTCGGGAAGAGCAGGGATGGGTGGGTGGGGGGGAGGGGGGGGGGGCTATATCCAGCCAGAGCACCCCCCCCCCCATACACTCAACAGTCAATACGCACTGTTGGAAATGGCTCAATTTTCAAGCCTACTTAAATACCTGAGAAGCCCGAGCATTGCAAATTGTCACGCTCTCGTAAAACAATCACAACTGGGAACTACGCCTCCCCCAAACACCATGAGCACAACGGTCCAATGTGCTCAGTTCTTAACCACAGTGACACGCTTGAGTAGCCCAAATATTGAAAAGTGCTATGTTAAGATAAAACAATCCCATTTAAATGAGAGGGAGGTGGTATATCTGGATGGAACCAGAAGGATCCCTCTCCCTCCACATTCGATACACAATGTTCCCACGCACTTAGTATTCAACCACAGTATGAAACACTTCAGTGCCCGAATACTGCAAAGTGTTACATGTTTGTAAACAATCACGCTTGTGGGAAGGGGTGTCCTTTTGAACCATCAGATCCATTCCATTATTCTCAGTTTTAAACCATATGAAACACTTGAGTGGCCCAAAATATCGTAGAGTGTCATACTGAGGTAAAACAAAGGTAACTGCAAAGAAAGGTGGGGGGAAAGGGTAGTTTTAGACCAAGCCCGAACTCCCCCTCCCCACACTCAGGACATAATGTTCCAGAGCGCTTTTTTTAAAACAAAAGTTAAACACTCAAGTAGTCAAAATATTGCAAAGTGTAACATTCATGTAAACCAATCACACTTGCAGGAGATGCAAGTGGGGTTTATTTCAGGACCAAGTCAAGCCTCCTCCATCCCCCAAACTTCCCCCCCCCCCAAAAAAAAAAAAAAAAAAAAAAAAAACCTCCACAATACACAATGTTCCAATGTGGTCAGTTCTGAACCAGAATCATAATCAGACACTTGAGTAGCCCAAATATTGCAAAAAAAAAATCATGAAAAAAATCAAACTTGCGCAAGAAGGGTTTGGGTGGGTGGGGGGTGGGGGTGGGTGGGAGGTAAAGTTTAGACGAAGCCAGAACTCCCCCCTCCCAACACCAAACACATGATGTTCCCGTGTATTCAGTTCTTAACTATAGCGAAACACTTGAGTAGTCCAAATACTGCAAAAACTATCACATTAATATAGAAAAATTGCATGTGGAACAATCAAACTTGTGGCTAGGGGACAGGATGCCTCTGGTTCGAGAGACAGAAACACCTCACCAAGCCAGAAAGACCTCACCAACATTCAACACACAACATTCGAATGTGCTCAGTTCTCAGCCATGGTGAAAGACTTTAGTAGCCAGTCATATTCATGTAAAACAATCACACAGGCAGGAGATAGGGGCAAGAGATATTTCTGAACCAAGCATTTGATCCTTAACACCATTCAAAGCATTTATCATCTTTTATTAATATAGATGCTTGACAAGTTAAAGCATTAAGTAACTTTTTGCAATAAACTTTTCGCAGGATATGTGCAAACATGGTATTGGGGTACGCACTACACTTACCTGACGGGCATGGACATTCAAACTGACATTTCAATGCCTTCAGATCACAATTCCATGGTCAGTTTTCCCAAGTCCATACTGACCTGCTCTTCGCTGTGTAACAAAGTCTTAATGATTCGTCTTTACCTCAAAACTTCTTATGACACACAGCATTACCGGTTCTGATCCTCCTATGACGAAGAACGCCGTCCTCCTTTCATAATGCACGGTACGTCTATTCGCGTGCGTTTTACTGGAAGTACATACAATCCTCTGTTCGGAAACACTGGTCACCGTATGCTATATTCCCACCACAACCAGTCATCCAGTCCTTCACAACATGGTCACGTGTGGAATTGTTCCGTGCCACGGTGGATAGATTTCCAGCAACACTTTCCCTGCAATCTCGTGACTGAGTGTTTAGAGGGACAGGACGAAGATGCATGCCTGTATACTGATAAATCTCACTGTGGTGAAGGAGAGTTTTCTGTTGCCAATGCTTGTTATGAGTATGTCATTCTGGGGTATCCTCTGACGTGGGAAGAGGCAAAGGATCAGTGTCGTTTACGTGAAGCTCATCTGGCGACCCTGGAAACCCCACGGGAATGGAATGATGTCATGGATGTTCTGCAGGTGATTGAAGACGCAGACATTTACATTGGTATGCAATCTACTGACAGTTTTCTCCCGGCAATGTGAGTGTGCGACCGAAATATTAAAGCTATAAAAGCTCTATGTGCAGCTAAGATGGTTTCCACTTGAACTGCTTCATAAGCTTATGTTCACTTGGTGATATTTGTAACTGTGTAACTCTGTAAACTCTCTATATGCAATTTCTACAATACTGAAGAACAGAGCTTTTGATAAGATTTGTGCTTTATAATTGTAATGTAGTATATTATTTTCAGACTCAGTTTCAATATACATTTCCTTGTAATCACTAACAATGTCTTAATCTCATTATAGATTAAACAAAATCTTACTTATTGTGAGAGAAAATGCGCGTGCGTACGCGATTTGGAACTTCATTGAATCAGTCATCCGAAAGTCCAGTCTTTGGCACTAACATTGAAAACAGATTACTGTGGAACACGCATACCACAACTTCCAACAGAAAAAAGTATAATGACGTAATTGAGTATTATGGACCAAATCAACTTTTTCTCGTTCCAAGAGCCACTTTTCACTAATTTGTCATCCCAACAGATAGCTTTCGGAGATAATGGAAGCATTCCTTACTTCTTTTTGTAAAGGGAAGTAAGGACTTCTGGTGATGACAGGAGGACCGAAAGGATAACTTTAATCTATATCAGCACATGCATTCATTTTTCTGTTTTGATTTGTTTGTAAAAAAAAGGTGTAGCACTAGAGTTGTCTGGATTCTGACGTAATGCCCCAAAATCATATTTGGTCCAGTGTATCTAATTTCGGTAACACCACTCCTGTCGTTTGACAGAAATCAGTCTTGATGTCGAACAGATTCTGTGGAATTCAGACTTGAACAAAGGCAAGGGTCAAAAGTTCAAGTCATATCGCTTTCGGCCCATCCAACCGAGGTGGACACATACGAGCCGCACGCCAGTACAAATGCGGTGTACAGACTGCCAGAAATCACATGGAATAGCAGGTCAAGCAATTAAGACTGATTGAAAACAAATTCCAGAGCCCAGCAGCAAAATGTTCTAATATCTTTGTGACGGACCGTGTTTCGTCCGGTCCCAAATTTTGGGGACACGTTGACCGGAACAGGGAAGCCTGTAAAACAGGTTGGCCTGTTTGCCTAACTGCTAACCACCTGCATTTTGTGTAAGTCAGGTGAGCGAAGATTTCCCTTCAGTCTCCGCAGAGCTACCGGCCAAGCAACACTTCCAGAGAGCCGAAGGGAGACTGAAGGAAGGTTTTTGCTGGCAGTCGGGTATGTGTTGGTAATTGAATTGAAATTAGGATTTGTATAAATGAAGTTGTTTTTTTTTCCAACAGGTGGTTGGAAACTTTACAGCTCTTGGTAAAGGTCTAAAATAATTAATAGTTCCTTTGGTATATTTCATGATTTGACGAAACATAGGGTGACAGTAGGAAGTTGTAGTCAGTGAATGTGAGTCATGAGGAGAATGGAGTGAGCAGAAAGAAGAAAGAATATGTATACGGAAAAAAAGTAATCAAGTTAAATCACTGTATTATTGATAAAAAGTGTTATCCTTTCCCCTAAAGTATTATAATGATATGAATGTTGGTGAGCTCTGGGAGTGAGCAATGGAAATTATTGTGCATAAATTATCGGAAAAATGTATTCTGATTCTTGTTCGGGAAAGATAAAAAGGGGACGAACGGAAATCGTTCCTTGATATGTATTTAGATAACTCTAGTGATGATGATGAACATTCTTTTCTTGATAAAATGGGACAAACGGAAATCGTTCCTTTATATGTGATAATTCTATTCTTGGCACTTAGATAAAGGGTTCCATGTGGAAATCCTTTCTCTCAATGTAAACAATCATGGTGTTAATCAAGGAAAATGCTCTATTGTTCAATTGTAATGCACACCCTGTATTGAAACTTTGTAGATTCTGTTATGGGTATTTTCCCCAAATTCCAGTGAAATGTATTATGTGAAGAGTGACTGTTAGTTACAAACAAGAACGATAAATGTGTTGGAAGTAGGCTAGATAATCAAAGTAGCTATCAGTTCCCCCAGGTGTCGGTGAAGTCCTGTGTCCGACCTGGAACTGACTGCCATCCGGGTGTGGGGTGCAGCCTGTGCCAAGCCCCTGTCTCTACCCTGCCAGGGTATGGAGCGGCTGACCGAGGGTCAGTACACGTCGTGTGTGCACTGCCGACCAAGTGTGGAGTGCACCATGATCCCAGCCGCCGTCTGGGGGGGAGGGGGAGGTGGGGGCGTTGAGAGCCTGTCCGTGAGGTCAGCAACGAGCTGGAGCGAGAAAGGGCTTCAGAGTTTGTCGGGACGACGACTTGTCTTTTTTTTCTACTGTGTGGGAGTCCCTGGAAAGACTCCACGAACCTACCTCCGTGAGCGGTTTCGTTTCCGTCGTGTCGACGTGTGTCCTTCTGGTGTGTGGGAGTCCGTGGGAGAGGACTCCACGAACTGCTCTCGTCAGTGACTTTGACCTGTGTGAGAACTGTGTGTCCAGGGCCAGACGCGGCCAAGAGCATAGACTGTCCGTGTCGACACTGCTGTGGGTGCCAACCTGGCCTGCTGAGTGAAAGAAATATGTTATTGTGACAAGATAGTACCTAGTATCGTTGAGCGCCCTTTGGTGGTGGCGAGAACTTTATGCTGCAAATGTTCAAACTCATTATATATTATGTGCTTGCTATGATTTGATGGTTCAGGCAGGAAAAGAAAAAAAAGTAGAAACTTAACTTGTTGCCTGGCTATCTATGTTCGTGTGGTGTGTGTAGAGAAAATCCGTACACGCATTCAAACTTCTTCAGGTGAGAGTCAGACAGCAAAACACGCACTGCACACCATCCGTAACAATCTTTAATGGTCATTGATAATGTAAGTTCACATATACTAGTGTGTTTTAAAATTCATATTTTTTAGTCTAGTCCTAATTACATCGATCTGAGACAATATGAAATCAAAGGGTTTCTTTTTTTTTTTGTAAACCTTTTACCATTTGCCAAGGTCATTTGATGAACTCGCGTCTTTTAATGCATGTTTCAGTTGCATCCCTATGTTCTTTTCCATTTACTGCCTCCATACCTCTCCCAGTATTCATGAAATAGCACAAAGATCTGAGCATGAAGGCTGATACTGTTTCTCCTGTTCCAACTCCTCAATACTTCGCACAGACTGATAGTCGATTATTGTTTTGCATAACTGCCCAAACAATGTGTTTTTGGCTGAGCTATGTCCAATGTAAAAAAGGACTTAAAAAAAAATGTCCAGATCACATATCCATTGTAAGAAATGCGATAGTTGGGCAGTTCAAACTCTGGACAGTCAGTTTTCTTGGCAGGTGAAGCGTGTCCAATTTGGCAGGTATGTTGCGTCTATAGGTGAAGTTTTGTTCCGAAACAATCCAGCTGGAGGAAGCCACGAACATGAGCTATCACACACATACACATCACAAAATCTTAAAGTCTCATCTGATGCAATGAAATAATCAATAACACTGCACCTCTGAGCTTCCTTCTGACAATATCCATGAACCATACCTAAATCAAACAAACGACAAAATTCTCGAAGCGATTTACCAAAATTGTTAACACATTATTTTTTGAAGAACGTATCACACATTTTCTCCTCCCCCTCGCAGCCATCGGTTGGCATAGAATTTCTCACATCCTTCACTCTCATTTGCTTACGCCCTGTTCACACATTCGTATCACCACGCACCATCATCAGTATTTATACATCACAGGACAGTTTCTTCAAGTACTTGAATGCTGTTCTTTTTAAAAGAAGTATGATTATATTCTGGGCCTCCTTCAGGAACAACATAGCAGGAAACAACAATCATGTCTTTCTCAATATTTAACAGCTTTTGTTTAAATACTAACATCAACAGCATTTTTAAATTCCAGTTTATTTTTTTCCTACAAAATTTGACATGCATTTCTCCACTAAGAAAAGAAAAACCAGTTGAGTTTCAATCGCGAGAGTTTCTTGGCAAGAGGACTAAATTTGATGAAATTTTGAATGACGTTGTTAACATTGAAATTACCCATAAGTTCTTGTTTTCTTGAAACACACAAAATCAAACGAAGAACATAAAAATTATTTTCCTTTCAAACACAGAATCGATCAAACAGAAGTTTTCAACGTTATGATGGAGAAGGAAAAGCCAGATGCCTGACGATCTTTATTCATGTCATTTATCAGAAGAGCGAAAATTACTGTCTGTCATAAAACCGCGTCTGCTGTCACTAGCACGTAGATAACCATGCGAGCATTGTTGTGTTCTATTCAGGCCACCTTCACTACCACGTGCATCACGAAACTAACTACAACTGTCGCTGACACTGACATATCTTGGGATAGAAGTCGACCACGACCCAGCATTAGAATGTGGCCACACGCCACAATTATGATTTTGCACTGAAACACTATATCATCCATGTGGCCACACGCCACAATTAGGATTTTGCACTGAAACACCACATCATCCATTGAACGTTTTGTAGCCCACCATGAATTTGAGCAGGCATTTAATATTTCACTGGTAATTGATCAAAAGGACAACTCCCCACTAATTATTTCCCTCCTTTTTTGGGGTGGGTGGGGGGAGGGGGAGGGGGATTCACTGATGAAATCACAGTCTTCAAATACATAACCTTCCCCTTAGCTGACAATACATTTCAGCCGTTGCACTCACACGTGACCCAGTCTTTGTGCCTGGTGGTTTTCCAAAAATAGTCCCATTCCTTTGATGTCAATCTGTCTGCTTGGAACCACCTGGCTTGTCCCTTGATGGCCATATGGAGGAAACCGAGGAGAATCTACTTCCAGATACAATGAAAATTCTCAAAACAATCTCATTGCGCCAGTCTATAAATACTCGACTCCTTAAGCAAGGCCTTGGTGCATTAACTTTTGGTGTACAGCCTGTCCACTGTGGCGTGTTGCTTGTTAATGATTGGATGAGTCTGTCACGTGACTGTCACCAGGTGAATCCCTGTGGTGGTCGCACCTGCAAGGCTGACCTCGTACTGTGGACAGGTCACACGTGTCAGCCTGTCCCTGCACGGAGAAAAACCTGATATCTAACGGTCATGCTTGTCGTCATCATCCCTACTGCTGTCGTCAAAGTGTATGCCTGTGGATCTGGTTTCCTTGCCCCAATGGTCAGCTGTCCCGTAACCAAACACACTGACTTGCCATCCTCTCTGGCTTGAACTTCAATACCAGCCTGCCTTCGTGCCGCCATTTGCAGCAAGTGCTCCTTCTTCTCTAACTCCCCCCCCCCCCCTCCCCCGCCGTAGTCTTAGTGTGAATGTACGTATTGTCTTTCCACTGTCTTAATTTGACTGTCACTGGTCTAAGTTCATGCATTCTGGCCTGAAGCACACGATGTGCATGAATAATATCCTCCTTTGTCTATGTCTTGTTGCCATCTACTTGTGAGTTGACTTCAATGCGGTGACAGCCCTGATACGGCCCTTTGCGGTCGGCTGGTCTATAAGAAACAGTACCTTACCTGTTGCTATCTACACCATTCAAAACTGACAGCACTGAAGTGGCACCAGACTTGAAGTCTAGACTTTCGTGTAGTTAGGCATGCTGAACATTCGCAGGTTATCACGCCTGAAAAAAAAGCTTTCAATCAAGCCAGTTTCTGTTACCATAGCTTTTATGACCTTTCAGAGAGTTTGCACAGTATGGGAGAGTGTCTTTGCGTCTTCCTTGGCAGTGTTTGCCACTGTGTTCAGCTCTACCAACTCTACCATTTGCTTTGGCACTGCTGACGACAATCTGATAATTGCTTGCACCAGGCCATCACACCCTTGACTGATCTCTGCACATTGATGTTTTACATTCTAAGTTCAGGCTTGTTTTCATCAAATTCTTTTCTGATCACAGCAATGCGTTCTGTTTGATGTTCACTCTCCTGCCTGATCGCGTCGAGAATGTTTCTGACAGCATCAAAGAGAAAACTGGCCAGATCTTCACTGATGACCTCTTGCACATTTTCATGATTCCCCCCACGACGATAAGGTCTTGAGATCTTCTCAACATCACCACTGAGGAGGACGTGGTATTGAAAGCATGGACAGCAGGGAAGGCTGTTCAAATCAGTTCAGTGATTGTTTTAACGTCTGCTCATCATCGATGATATAAGACGATAGTAAAAGGCAACGGAGAATGTCAAACATACTTTCCCTGGTCGTTTTCCCCTCACCTCTCTTCTTCACATATTAGAATCTAGACACTCCACTAAGAATACTCCTGAAAAAACTCACAAACAACAACAACAATCTGCTCAACTTTGGGTAATAACGTGTGCAATGTCCGTAATACATATTATGTCATATAAATATGGCCAATGCTGTCAAAATATGCGGTATCTATACCTTTTAATTTGTATCGCTCTGTTAGGATTGGGCAGTCTAGTAGTATATGATGAACAGAAATTTTTCCCTGACAAACCCACCTAACATCAGGAGAGAAGTTTGTGTTCCATGTGTTTAACCTAAATTTATTATCTGTGCTAAATATCTTGGGCAGGAGGGCAATTCATGTGACTTCCTAGTGAAATATCTGTTACGCATACAGTTTTCCAACAAATGAAGTATTTCACTCATGAATAGTTTCAAAGGGCGTTCAGAAGTAGGCTGAACATTTCCTAAACCTCCCCGTTTACCCAGATTATCTGCTATTTCATTTCACTTTAAGCCGCAGTGTGATCGTACCCAGCAAAAACTCAATGTCTGTAAATCAATGTCTTTAACAGTGATGAACGTATTGGGAAAGCTGCAGTGATGAACGTATTGGGAAAGCTGGTACATCTGGATATATCTGGTGCTGGCCTGCTTCACTATGACGACAGAAGTGAGTTCTTGTACCAGAGCATGTCCTTTTTGTGTTCGAGAAACACAGGTAAATAATCCAGTGGTCAAATACAAAAAAATTAATATTGTTGATGTTGCTATGATTGACGGCCGTCGAAAAACAGCACAATCCAAGAATATTACACGCCGTCATGTGTGCTGTTCACACCTTGACGTTTGAATACGGACATTATCCAAACTTCACCGCTTTTACTGAGGCACACAAAAATCAAATTCGGGCTCTCCACTGACTTAAATCAACTTCTTTCCTTACACCACATGAAAACAAAGTCGAATATGAATCACTTGATATACAGAATTGTTTCTGTAGTTAATATGTCAACCTAAGCCTGCATATAACAACAGAGCTTTCACAAATGCTGTTCATTTGTCGCCATCTTGTCCATGACCCCAACACACACACACACACACACACACACACACACACACACACAGAGAGAGAGAGAGAGAGAGAGAGAGAGAGAGAGAGAGAGAGAGAGAGATTTCATGAAGGGATGCATCTGTAAATCATTCAAATTTTTAACGGTCAAAACTGATTCAATACATAATATTTATAAACAAAAGCAGATCGCAACTTCAATGCTTTAAACAAGTAAATGGAGAGAGAGAGAGAGAGAGAGAGAGAGAGAGAGAGAGAGAGAGAGAGAGAGAGAGTCTATTTCACTATCCACTATGTTTAGGTACAGACTGATGGTGAAGTGGCACACAAAAAGCATCAGTTTCTATTTTGCTGTCAACATCACCGTGCGGAAACCGTTCTGCACATACAGGTCTCGGACTTACTTTTGGTAAGGGCTGCCATCTTCTTCTTCTTCTTTCCTCTTTTCTGTCTTCTTGTTCCTTTCAAATTGAGATTTATGTGTGTAAAGCTTGAAAGTGATATTCTGTAGTCAATGTAAGCCCCAAAAACTCATGAAGAGAAGAACAAGCAGAACTGTGATTTTTTTTGCTTTTAAAGATAATTTTTTCCTTGCACGCTCTGACTTCTTTTTATCACTTTAAAACAAAATCATTAGCCTCATCTAGTGTGTTTTTATGCACTTTTACAATGTCTTTTTTTGTGCTGGTATTAAAACCACTTTCACGATTTTATCATCACTATCTTATTCATTTCTTAACAACGTCATCAGTATTTTACCTTAAAACAGAAAGAAGGTTGCTGACAATAACATTTATATGCCTTTCTATGTCTTTTACATATTTCTCACATAGACCATTACTTTTTACGTATTTATCACTGAAACCATTTCTCGTTTTACTGATTGGCTCTGGCAACATGATTGACACAAGTTCCTTGACTTTTCGAATAGACGACTGCTGAACGTCATCAGCCAGGCCACAGTTACAAAAATCATCAAACTCCATGATGGAGAGGAAAGTTCGGAAATTCAGGGTGGGGAGGGGGAGGGGGAGGGAGCCTAACAAGGGAACGATCACTGGTGCGTTTTAAGGCTATGGATAGAATACTAGTTTTGTAAGGAGTGGCATTGTAGATTCCGTGTGTGTGTGTGTGTGTGTGTGTGTGTGTGTGTGTGTGTGTGTGTGTGTGTGTGTTGGTTGCACTTGCGAAATTTTGCCAGGTTGCTGTCCCTTGCGTGTGGTATTGGTGATAGGTTTTCCCAGCTGATATGGAGATCAGTGTAGAACTATTGAAATATGTGGCTAAATGCTTTCATCATTAATCATCAAGGCTGACGTTACTGAGGAGCACTTCAGTATATAAAGTGATTCTGAAGGCAACCAGTCTTCGAATATGAGTCACCTACCCACTTAAGAAATGACAATAGCAAAAATCAGTCTTTCTTTTAACCATGAATCATGAAATGGAGAGAGAGAGAGAGAGAGAGAGAGAGAGAGAGAGAGAGAGAGAGAGAGAGAGAGAGAGAGAGAGAGAGAGAGAGATCTTCATATCAGACAATTGGGGTTAAAAATCCAAGGCAATAAATATCAATCAAAGTTTTCCTGACTGTGGAAATTATAGATGGTAATGTACATAATACACATGATCTAAATGTGGGACTTGCTTCTTCTTTGAACACTGTGTGAAGGCCAAGAGAGGATCTCCTATCACTCACAACAACATCCTGCAACCAACCAAGAGAAGCCACCAGCTTCCTTTGTGAGCGCCACGGGAAACCAACACTAGTTTGCTGCGTGTCTCTCCTCAGCTTGTAACACCAGCAGCTAACCACACAGATCAGCATCGCCGTCTCATGTACTGCCCTCATGGCCATGCGACGCATTTGTTTTTGACGTGTGACATACACTCAGACTGTTGGAATCCGGATGTTGAAGTCACGTGCCCAGTCCCAGTGACGCCACTTCCGCCATCCTTTCAGTGCGCGGAGGGATTAAAGCACGTGCCTTACTCCTTGTTGTGTGACTTCCATTCTGACTGTGGGGATGAGAGTGATGAAGAGTTCTGTGTGTTTCCGGCTTGTGACGAGGCCACGGTGTTTGAATGTGGAGATGGACAGGTTCGTTACCATGCCTTCAGTTCACTTGTCTACTTATGACATAGTCAATGACGATGATGATGATTACAATAATAATGATAGATAACTAAGAAAGAAATTTTAGTATAATCAATCATAGGACGGACTAATGAACACACTCACGCGTTTCGTTTCGTCTGATTGAGAGAAGGTACAGTAAAGCACAGTAACATTACAGATTTAAAGATCAGCAAGTGCTGGAAATCTGTGACAGGTAGGAGATTGGATCAACAGTGACAACAAAGTTACATACAATTATAAGAAAATCATAACTGCATAAAGATTGTGTCAAAGTATAGATTAGGACACCACAAGATGAGTGGCAGAATCAGCATCACTGCCATCATCACAAGTAACTACTATTATTATTATCATGGATACTTATATAGCACCTATCCTCGGCTAGAGACCAAGCTCTAAGCACTTTACAATCCACACTCGTTTACACAACGGGCTGCCTACCTGGGTAGTGCCGACTGAAGTGCTGCCAGCTGACGCTTCATTCAGTCGTTTCCTGTGTCATCCAGTCAATGTCGTTCAATATCGTTCACTCAAGTTCCTTACTTCCTTCATTCTTTAATTTCTCACGCAGGGTACATGCTATGTGTAACGTGTCATCCATACCAACGGCCAAACTGGCCTTCTCTTCCGAAAGTTGGTGATGGGATTTTACGTGTGTGCAAGATGTTATGCATGCGTTCACACACGGAACCTCGGTTTATAGTCTCATTCGAAGGACTGTATGGGGAATGGAGTCAAAACCAATGTTAACTGCGAGGGAAA
This sequence comes from Conus canariensis, assembly GCA_033310375.1. NCBI lineage: Eukaryota > Metazoa > Mollusca > Gastropoda > Neogastropoda > Conidae > Conus > Conus canariensis. The sequence continues at coordinate 46,377,400 of CM065741.1, read as the reverse complement.
AATCCCCCTGTACCGAAACGGCCCGGCGGAGATTCGAACTCGCAACCCCAGGATCACCAAGATTACGAGTGCAGCGCTCTACTGCTGAGCTATTCTGGCCCCAAACTTAACTTAACTGTGAACTTAACTTGTCAAATAAGACTCAGCGCAGGAGAAAGCAGGATCATGAATGCCAAAAAACTGCTGAAGTCGTTTAGAGGAAAAAAAGCATTGATAGAAAAAAAGGCTGCAAAATACCTGTCAGCCCAAGAATGGCATTTAAAAAAGCAAGTCATCATCGACGGTTCTTGTTTTGGAGCTGTAATCTTGACGTAAGCAGACCAGTGAGGTAGAACAGTGTAATCTTGACGTAAGCAGACCAGTGGAGGTA
>CM065741.1:46354530-46372030 GCA_033310375.1 Conus canariensis | reverse complement strand
ATTTTATGTATTTTGCTCTTTTAGCAAAATCTGTCTCTGAATTGAGAGATACTTCATTTGTACAGAAACTTTTCTGTGAAAGGTTCTTTAAAACAAATTTAGAGGAGGACATTTTTCGAAACTCGTTCAAAGGTAAGATTCCAATTTCATTATACGTCCCAATGTTACATGTATGTGTGGGAACTCCAAGAGCAAGTTTATATGCTTTGCAATCTACACTTTGTAACTTATTAAGTAAATGCTGTGGAGCACTGAAGAAGACTTCTTGAGCATAAATCAATCTAGACCGCACAAGAGCAGAAGATAGGAGTGTTAAGCTCTCTTTATCTTGTCCCCATTTTTGTTTGCTTATGATCTTTAGAAAGTTTAAACTTTTTCTTGCTTTATTCAAAATATATTGAATATGTTGGCTCCATGACAGTTTTGATGTTAAATACACTCCTAGGAATTTAACAGATTTGATGTATTGTAAGACCGACCCATTCAGGGTAAATTGTGGAAGTTTCTCTGGGTCATATCCAGAGTTAAAAAGCATTAGATTTGTTTTTTCGGTCGACAGTGTCAATCCATTTTCATGTAAGAAACTACTGATTTTGTTTAATTCATGTTGATATTTGATCTTTATGTAATTTAAGGATCTTAATGGGGTTTTTCTTTTCATAGTGACTTTCATCCACAGACATATGTCATCAGCAAACTGTACTAAAACTATGTCTTTGGATAAGTCTTTTGTTATATCTGCAATTAGGATATTAAATAAAATTGGAGATAATACTGATCCTTGTGGAAGACCCATTTCCAGTGTTCTAGTGGTGGAATATGTATGCTCTATTCTTGTTTGAATAATTCTACTTTGAAGGAAAGCTTTCATAGTTATACATGGTTCCATTTATTCCAATAGTTTTCAGTTTATACAAAAGTCGTTCATGCCATACTTGTTCGTATGCTTTCCTTATGTCAAAGAACGTTGCCAGGATATTTTTTCGACTTGCGAATTGTTGTTTGACATGTGTTGTGAGTTTCACTAGATGTTCTGTTGCTGATCTGCCTTTCTGAAAACCAGCTTGATTTATAGGGATAATTTGATGTTTGGTACAAAAATAAAGTAATCTGTTTAGGACAATTCTTTCCATTAGTTTGCATGTATGCGACGTTAGGGCAATTGGGCGGTAGCTGTTTATGTTACTTCGAGATTTTCCTTGTTTATGTATAGGAACTATGATAGAGTGCTTCCATAATGAAGGCAAATTGCCATCTTCCCAGCATTTTTGAATGAATACTGAGATAAAGCGCTTTACATTAGGTGGCATATGACGTAACATTTCATTAGAGACACCGTCTAAACCCACTGATGTTTTTCTGGTGCCCAGATTTGCAAGACATTCTTCTACTTCTTGAATTGTTATGGGAGTATTTAGATAGTGGTTCATTACAGGGTCTGGATCGTTGTACATGGACTTTCCTTCTTCTTGTTCTCTGTGCAGTCTATTTACTGTTAACAAACTATCTTTGCTGCTATTTTTGGCGAAAATGTCAACTAAAGCTTCGGCCTTTTCTAGATTTGAAGGGAAATCAGAGTTTGGGAGCTTTACAGGACATTTTGGCAAGTTTACTCCATTTTTCATTGTTCTTAATTTTTCCCACACTTTTTGGAAATCTTTATGATTTGATATTTCATTCTTACAAAAGTTAGACCAATATTGCTGTTTTGCTTGTGCTGTGATGTGATTAAAATGATTTTTTACTCTTTTTTTCTCAAGAAGCTTTTTAGCGCGCTCTTCTCCTTTGCTTCGTAAATATTCTCTCAGTTTGATGTTTTTCTCCTTTTTCCCTTTTTCACATGCCTCATTCCACCAGGCATTACCTGCGTGCTTTTTTGACCTTGATTTGACAGGTTTTATCCTAGGTATTGACTGATTCGCAGCAGAAAGCATAGCATTCTGAAACTGATCGTATAGGTCGTCAATAGATTGAGTATCAAGTTCTTTTGTGTCGACATAGAATGTTTTTAGTAATTCCGTGAATTTACCCCAGTTAGCTAATTTATAATTATATTTTGGGACTTTTTCCTTTGTTAAATCTGTTGGTTCAGACCTTGAAGTTTCAAAGGTAGTGATGATAGCAATATGATCACTATTGAGTGTGTCATCAAGGGTTTGCCAATCACAAAGTGGCGCTAGATCTGGAGATATTAAAGTTAGATCTATTGCACTTGGCTTGTGCTTAGGGTTGTCAGGAATACGTGTTATTCTCCCGTCATTTAAAAGATATAAGGACGAGTCGACTAGATTTTCAATAAAACGGTTACTAGTAATTAACTGACAATCCTTTTCCCAAAACGGGGAATGTGCATTAAAATCTCCAGTTATATGATATCTATTGTTTTCATCTGGTCTTATATGTAATGATCGTAACCATTCAGAATTAAACTCGTTAGGTCCACGTGGTAGATAGATTGACACAACAGTTAATATGATGTTGGTGTTTACCTGAACCTTGACTGCGCAGGAATAGGAATCAGGTGTGTTTGGTGGAACAGGACTTGCACAGGAGGTGTAGTTCTCTCCTTCCTTAATGTATATGGCTACGTTGATTTTATCATTAGTTTTCCCCTCTTGAACAACTGGGGGGAAGTAATAGCCAGCGAGTTTAGGTAATTTGTTATCTATGTGTGTTTTGGGATTGTAAGGCCAATACATTGTAGTTTTCTTCTGCAAGTTTTTGTGCTAGTTGGTCAAGGGAGGTTATAATAGATCGACAGTTCCACTGAAATACCTTGAAAGAACCGTCTTTTAACATTAGAAATTTTCACTTATCAACTGATGAAATAGGTACCTGTAAGATAATGCAAACGATATTCAGATAAAGTAAATAACAATTACATATTAATGAATGACTGTGCCAATGGAAAATGAATGATTATTTTTTATACTGCAATTTAAATATTAACGTGAGTTGCACTCTAGTCACAAGTGGTGCTGGTATTTTGCAAAGTTCCACTTTCACCAGTCCCCCAGCACGCTGAACCTGTTGCTCCAGGGGTCCAGGCTGTAGAGCAGAGGATCTGGGTAGGGCTGGTAGTACCAGGACGGCTGGTACCGTGATCGTCGGATCCTCCTGGGTCGGCTCCACAGCAGGTCTCTCACGTGACGCCCGATATTGCTGGCCAGGACGCTTGCACCACTGTTGGTGGGGTGGAGGCCATCACGGAGATGCCAGGAGCTCGCGCGCAGGTTGTTATGGCTGATCAGGCTGACGTCCTCGTCTTCACTCAGCTCTGATGTCAGGAGGGCATTGAAGAGATCTCTCTTGATGGTCAGTTGAGTATCTGTGACTGGTGCTACTTTGCTGACAATTATTTTCAGACCAGGATTTCCTTTCTTAATACGTCTGATACACTGCACCAGATCTTTACTGCAGTCCGTGGGAGATGTTGACTTCAAATCATTTACTCCGCAGTGAATCAGTAGCGCATCGTGTTTTTGATATGCTGATTCAAATGTTTGTTGTATATCCTTGATTTTGAATGTTTTCCGAGATTCTGCTTGAAATCCATAGGAATCTCCAAGTCTCTTATCATTGACTTTGCTTGTCACTGAATCGTGTATGAAAAGTAGACTTGGTAGACCAGACTCAATTTTTTCGTCATTCTTCTTTCCTTTCGAAGCAGAATCCTGACGTTTGGCTGTCGCCTTGACGTAATGTTTTTTTGCGTCACTTCGTTGTTTTTGCTGTGTTCTATTTGTCATTCTTTGGGCGTTTCCTTCGACTTTGGGCTTATTTGTTGGTCTTTTTTGCTGAGGGCCACTCTTCTGCTGCTCCGCGGGCGATGGTACTGGCCCCGAGCTGACTGCTTCAGCATATGATTTATAACTTGGCTGTTCGGCAGTCTGAGTGGCTATGCTGACCATTGTCGTCATTTTGTTATTCTTTACGATCAGGTCAATTTTTTCGTTTTGATTTTGTATCGTTTTCTCTAAGCTGGAAATTCTATTGCATAACGTTTCTATTACTGTTTTCATGTCAGAAACAGTACTTACAGATCTCTCGCTAGACCGGTTAGAAGGCCTGTGACTGGCAGATCCAAGTGTTCCACAGGTCGTTTGGTCCAGGGTAACGAAACGGTCCTCAGCTCTCGGTTTTCTTTCTCTCTTGTTCTTGGCCGATTTGCTTTTTCCTTGATCGCCGGTGTCTAAAATCAAAGTAGACAACGCTGAAGGACTTCGCGTCCAGGGTCTTGTTTTGGAGAACCTGGTCATTTTCCGGAACTTTGGCAAAAAACTCAGCAGGCGTGTTGTTTAGCTCTTTACCATAGCCGCCATCTTGTGTGTGTGTGTGTGTGTGTGTGTGTGTGTGCGCGCGCGCGCATGTTTGTGAGTGTGCGTGAAGCATGTTAATTATATGATGACGACGATCCTTTTGAATTCTGTCCCCATGGTGACCATCATGGTGATCCACGTTGAAAGTGTATTCCCAAACAAGAAAGGTGTGATCAGCTTCTCAGTGTGTGAATGGAGCCGATGAACTTCAGTGCCATTATGTATTTCTCTACATCGACCTTGATGTGGCCACCATAATTAGCCCCCCAGCTGCAGTTCACTTCACTGGCAAAGGAAACTTCACTCTAGTGTCACTCCCTAACCACACATGTCCAGAGACTCATTTTGCCTGCTCTGCGGTGAACTACTATTGCATGCCAATGTACGGTGCAATGGCGTGAACGATTGTCCAGGATTTGAAGATGAACCGGACTGTGATAGCTACACCCGTGCAGGATATTACAGGTGCCGCAAATCGCGGATATGTGTGCACTTTCAGCAGCTGTGTGACGGTGTTTTTCAGTGTCCACAGCGTGATGATGAACTGCTGTGTGAGTTTCATTGTCCGTCCCGTTGCACGTGCCATGGACTGGCTGCCTTCTGTCACCACGCCTTTGACACAGGGAACCTCCCTGATCTTCGATACCTGGATGGCAGCCATTCAGAGGTCTCACCTTCAGACCTGCTGAATATGACCATGCTCATTCACCTCAGTCTTCAGAACTGCCACCTGACTCACTTTGACAGGGTGGATTTCCCCAATCTTCTGTTTCTAGACCTAAGCCACAGTGATCTGGACTTTGTTAAACTGGAGCACCTACAAGGGGCGGCACAACTGCACTCTCTGAGCCTAGCGTGGAATCCTATGGCCTTTGCTTTTCATGGAAACCAGAGTTTTGTTCTTCCGTCTGTTAAACATCTGGATTTTTCCCACGTGATTATCGAACAACTGGCAGGGCACATTTCGCAGGTGTTCCCGCATCTTCATCAGCTCAATCTTTCTGCCGACAAAATGGATCGTGTTCACCAACCTTTCAAACTGACCAAACTACACGTGTTGGATCTGCGTGGTAACTTGATTTAATTCTTTCCTGAGGATGTGTTTCAGTTTCTGGATTCGCTTCAAAAGGTGTACGCTAACAACAACAAATTATGCTGCCCAGCTGCTTTGCCAGCAGGTTTCAACATCTTGGAGTGCCACGCTCCTTCAGATGAAATTTCTTCCTGTGAGGCATTGTTGAGGTCTAACGTCTATCGTATCTTCCTGTCTGTCTTTGCTGGTCTCATACTGCTGGAAATCTGTCCAGTTTTGTATTCCGCGCCTTTGTTGACAGAGCGGGGACTAAGCACAGCTATGGCGTCTTTGTCATCTACCTGTGCGTCTCCGACTTCTTGATGGGGCTGTACCTGGCTTTTATTGGGGTAGCAGACATGATGTACCAGGGTACCTATCTGTGTGTCTCTGACTTCTTGATGGGGCTGTACCTGGCTTTTATCGGGGTAGCAGACATGATGTACCAGGGTACCTATCTGTGTGTCTCTGACTTCTTGATGGGGCTGTACCTGGCTTTTATTGGGGTAGCAGACATGATGTACCAGGGTACCTATCTGTGTGTCTCTGACTTCTTGATGGGGCTGTACCTGGCTTTTATTGGGGGTAGCAGACATGATGTACCAGGGTACCTATCTGTGGAATGACGTCCACTGGAGACACAGTCTTGCATGCTCCATGGCTGGGTTTCTTTCTCTGCTGTCTAACGAGGTGTCAGCCTTCATGCTCCATGGCTGGGTTTCTTTCTCTGCTGTCTAACGAGGTGTCAGCCTTCAACATCTGTCTCATCACTCTGGATCGATTTCTGGTTCTCCATTTTCCGTTCAGCCCTATGCACTTTGAACAAAAGTCTGCTCACATGGCCTGCATGTATGCATGGTGCTTAGGAACAGGGCTGGCGTTAGTGCCAGCACTGCCTATGGCATCACACTGGCAGTTTTGCAGTTTTACAGCCAGAAGAGTATTTGCATTCCTCTGCCCATCACCCGGAACGATTCTATCGGCCATGTGTATACGTTCAGCATCATGATCTGCCTGAACTTTGTCCTCTTCCTGCTCATCGCTGCAGGTCAGGTCTTCATCTACTGGTCCGTGCAGGTCAACAGTATGTCTGGTGGACAGTCCAACAAGAAATCTACAGATCTCACCGTTGCTCGCCGATTGATTTCTGTGGCTCTCAGTGACTTTGTTTGCTGGTTTCCCATTGGAGTGCTGGGTCTGATGGCCTCCAGTGAGGTTCCCATTCCTGGTGAAGTCAACGTGGCCATGGCCTTGCTTGTGCTGCCCTTAAACTCCGCCATTAACCCCTTTCTCTACACGCTGAACATTCTGCTGGAGAAAAAGCGTCGGGCACGTGACAAACGTCTGGAGAAGTTGCTGTTGACGAAAGTTAACGCTCAACTTGCTGAACTGACGAGAGATAAAGTGAAGTTAACCTATTCTAGAGGTGAAGCCCGTGCACTTGTGACATTATGGATTGAATCAGGCTTTGTCAGCATTCAAGATGATGTTATGTCGGATAAATGTCATGCAAGTAAGGTCCAGAACCTCTGAATGTAAATATCCCGCGCGGTGGAAAATCAGAGCAGGCCTTAAAGGTATATCAATGGGGAAAATATGCGAAAATGGATGGTTCTATTTTGGTCCAAGTGTGTGTGTGTGTGTGTGTGTGTGTGTGTGTGTGTGTGTGTGTGTGTGTGTGTGCGTGCGTGTGTGTGTATGTATGTATGTGTGTGTGTGCACGTGCGTGCGTGTGTGTGTATGTGTGCGTGTGTGTGTGTGTGTGTGTGTGTGTGTGTGTGTGTGTGTGTGTGTGTGTGTAAGAGTGCACTGTATAGATACGTATGGTAGGCTTTAAAAGGCATCATTATTTAACAAAAGTGTATGCGCAGGATGTTTTTTCTGGGTTGGTCAAATGAATATGAATTAAAAACGTATGTCTTTCGATCAGCACTGGAATGTGGATGCTTGAAGGAATGAATATGATGAAAGGATGCTGGTTTCTGAGTGTTCTCTTTAGCCGAAATCACCAAGGTCATAATGTGCTTGTGTCACTTTTAATTTTGTTTGCTGTCACATCATCCCCTTCACTCTCACATCATAGAGTGGCTCCACCAGTCTGCAGGAAAATATGAATAACAGGTGTTCATAATTGCCCCCATATTAGGAGACACTTCCTTGCTGTAGGTGGTTTTGAAATAATTCCAGTTTAAAATGAGCATGGCGTGGACTGCACTTGTGAAGCCACCTGCTGACCACAATTCATGCGTGACGTCACAGTCAGTCGACACGCCCTGTGGAGCAGAATCTACCGTAGTGTCAATTCATTCAAAGAACCCGGTATATATCTCGCTCCTTTTTCCAAGCGCCCCCCGCCCCCCTCCTCCCCCCAACTTTCCCACTGTCCCTCTCCCCACATCATCATCCCACTCATACACATCTCACTTCTCTTCCACTCGCCATCTCTGTTCCCTCCAACCATCCCCCTCCTCCCCCTTTACCCCCCCCCCCCCCCCCCATCTGCGTCTTTCTCCTAGTTACTTTCGATGCTGACAGAATATGGAAACAACAACCTTTTATGCGCTTTTTTCCATTTCTTTTGCTTTGTTCATTTTGTATGTTGCAAGTCGTTTGCAAGACAACTAGTAATTCATCCACACACACACTCCCCCATCCCACCCACTCCCCCATCACCACCCACTCCCCCATACACCCACCCCCATCCCACCCACTCCCCCATCACCACCCACTCCCCATCACCACCTATCTTCCCTCGTTCTCCCGGGCATCAGCACCAAACACGCCGCTGACGATAACATTATCAAACCATCAGTTAACTCTTTTTCATGTTACCTTTGTTTTCTTCATTTTTTTTATACAGAGAGAGAGAGAGAGAGAGAGAGAGAGAGAGAGACAGAGACAGACAGACAGACAGACAGACACACACACACACACACAACACACACACAGACACACAACACACACACACACACACACACACACACACACACACACACACACACACACACAGGGGGGTGGGGTAGGGGGGGTTACCAAAGGGAAACTATCTATTCATTGACAAAAAGCATTCGATTTCCTTCTGTTACCTCCCTTCTCATTACGGGTTGCAGAACAAAACACAGGCACGAACAAACCTCTCCTCCTCTGCAGTGCTTTGAACACCTTTTATTTATTTACATTTACACCTAGTTGTTTTCTAATCATCTTTTATTTTTCGTTTCATTCATTTTCCTCTGCAGTGATTCGAACACTATTTATTTATGTACATTTACACTTACCTTTTTTTCCCTTGTCGTCTTTTCTTTTTCGCTTTGTTTATTGTTCCTTTTTCTAACATTATTTTTGTAATATGCTTAATTTTTGGTTTATTTCATTATTGATGTTTTCACACACACACACTGAAATAAAACAGACAAAAACATCACTAAAGTTTCCCTCACACACACACACACACACACACACACACACACACACACACACACACACACACACATATATATATATATATATATATATATATATATATATATATATATATTATGCGTTACACCACATCTGTAAGTTTCGAGCCACACTGCGCACAATCCATATCTGGTGGATTAACGAATTAAGGACTAAGATGAGAGAATTCAAGAAGATGGTCGCATAACTTTGAATTAGCAGATGTCTGACCTACTCATTAGCCCAGCACGTGCCTAATGTTGTCTGCATTATTATTATCATCGTGTGTGGTGTGTGTGTGTGTGTGTGTGTGTGTGTGTGTGTGTGTGTGTGTGTGTGCCTTTAGATTATTCGTGGGAAACGAATGTTCAGAAGGTCACCTACTTACTATATATCAATAACAAGAGCAACACCAACACACGAAAATGACAACAACGACAACAACAACAACAACACACACACGCACACGCATCTACGTACGCACGCACGTACGCCACGGACACACACATACACAGAAAAAACATACACACGCATGCACACACAAACGCACAGACACCAATGCTTACACATCCAAATCAATGGATTCTCCAATTTACATACTTTCATCGCTTCATTGATGCACACTTTCCAGTCACATACGTTTACGGCAAAAAATGCCTGAGAGATTCAGTCTTACTTCAGTTGACGTTTGTTTGGTCATTTGCGTCTGCCATTGGAAAGGCCCGGTCTATCCCATTCTCTAGGAGTCTTTGCAGTGCTGGCCTCGAGATTATTCCAATATTTATTTGGCTGGTGGTGTTTCTTGCTCTTTCTTTAAGTCAGGATGTGCGGCCACTTCCTCTCTTGATGTTGAGCTCCTGTTTATTGAGGTGGTTCTTTAGATTTCTTATCACATCAGATCGGCCACGCTGTAATCCAGTTCTTATCGTTGCCTTGTCTGCTACCTGATACCTGCGTGTCCAGGGCAGTACATCCATATGAGTCTCTCTAGTGGAAGGATGCACATGACTTCATGCCGAGCAGGGCTTCCCATTCCACTGTCCACTTTTTGAAGCAGGCTCATGAAGTCAGTCAGTATCATGGCTTTTTGGGTTCTAAGCTGGTCTGTGGATGGCAGAGAGCCAGCCAGTGGTGTGCTTGTGTCACTGGTTCTGTCTCCTTTGTTAGACTTGAAGTTGTTATAATATACACACCATTGTCTTCATGGATAGTTCAGCCATTTTGCTTTTTTTGGGAAAAAAAAAAACACATGAAAAAAATTTAAATGTACAAGCGTGCACGTGTGTGTGTGTGTGTGTGTGTGTGTGTGTGTGTGTGTGTGTGTGTGTGTGTGTGTGTGTGGAGGAGAGAGAGAGAGAGAGAGAGAGAGAGAGAGATTTCTTTTTTTTACACATTTCTTAAGAGAAACATGAAGTAGGACATGTTGGAACGGTATAGGGGATTTGATTGGAATTCAGTGCGACAGGTGCTTAAGGGGAGAGAGGAGGACACTTCTTCTTTGCTGAGATGTATTGAATATGGTTTAACACACAACACACGGTGTCGAAGAAGAAAGAGGCATGGCGTGAATGTAAGGGCTGGAGGGAAGGGGAGAAGTGTTAGGGGATGGGGGGGAGGGGCGTAGTTTACGTGCATTTTTGCATGGATGATGAGAGAGAGAGAGAGAGAGAGAGAGAGAGAGAGAGAGAGAGAGAGAGAGAGAGAAAGAGAGAGAGAGAGAGAATGCGAATGTGAGGGAGGAGGAGAAGGGATCGGGGGATGAGGGTGTACTTTAAGTACAGCTTTGCATAGATGATAAGGATTCAAGAGAGAGAGAGAGAGAGAGAGAGAGAGAGAGAGAGAGAGAGAGAGAGAGATCACACACGACCACACGATGCTTATTTACGAGGCCACCAGCCCATACGTAAATGGAGTTACAAGACAAGATGGGACATATATACATATCTACAATAAAACCGATAATCAATAATCAGTAGTCAATAATCCATAATCAGTAGTTCAGTCGGTAGTTAGCCATCGATAGTTATTCGAACAATATTTGATAGAAATTCTAGTCAACAGTCTAAAATCAATAATCAAAAGTCAATGCTCAAAAACAAAGATAGGTTTAAACGTCATACATGCTTTCTGTCAAAGCCCTTTAAATTAATACTCCTCTCTTTCCTTCGTACCCATAGGTCAAAAATCAAGAAATAAGAAAAAAAAAAAAAAAAGAAAAAAAAAAAAAAACGAAAAAAAAAAAAACAGGAATTAGAACATCGAACATCAAACATCAATCAAAATCAAAATCGAAATCGAAATCAACATCAAGATCAAAGTCGGACACAAAATTTGCTTCCCTTGGCCTATAAACCTGAGCCAGTATATTTCAATTACTCTGGCCTACGCTCTTGGGTGTGATCAACTCGGAGTCTATCCTGATTTTGCTATGTCCCTGTATATACGTCTGTCTATCCTGTATCGTATGTGCATTCATATTGTGTTACCGGATTGTGGGGTGATAAATGTTATTTAGAGATACTAGCTCTTTCTCTTGATAAGAAAAGAAAAGAAAAGAAAAGGGGGTCCCCGCTTAGTCGAATTGGCCTTCACATCTTCTGGTTGCTGTCTTGGCTTTGGGTTTTGTGTTTACATATCTGCTATGCACTTATTATCCTCTCTCTCTCTCTCTCTCTCCTCTCTCTCTCTCTCTCTCTCTCCTTACTATGCTGTTACCTATAATAATGTTTCGGTTGTATCTTCTTGTGCTTTAGTTTGTATTAGTTTGTGTAACAAATTTATATTAAGCATTTCTACTTACTAATTAATGAGAACTCTACTTCTGAACAGCTTTCTTTTAGAATTGCGTCCATATTTTATTTATTACTTAATAAGTCTTCCCTAATGCGCATTGCGTAATAGATGTACATGGCAACGTCTCTGATAATTTCTGTCTTAGTTTGTTGTAGTATTCCTTCTAGAGTTTTGTTAGGTAGGTTCTTAAAATGTTTCTGTAGATACTTCTCCCTTGGTTGCTTATATTTGGGACATCTTATTAAGAAATGTAGTTCGGTTTCTTCGTTAGGACAAAAGGGGCATGTTGTTTCTGCTGTCTTATCTTTATATTTCTTATTTATATTTATTTCGCTTATGCCGAGTCTAAATTTAACTAGTGCTCTTTTAAACTTCGAAATTGTTATGTCTTCGACATACTGTTCTAGCTGGTGTGTTGTTTTGAATGTCCTGTAGCTTATATACCTCTCGCTATTTTCGATTGCACTATGCCAGTCTTGTCTATAACCATCGATCATTCTTTGTTTGAGTTCTTTAATAAAAAAAAGTTTTCGTTCACCATTCCATTGCTTATCCAAACATCTGAGAAGCCGTATATGTCTAGACTATGTTTTACTTTCCTGGCCCAATTTGGCGTTCTTTCATCTTCTGTCAGTTCTTTATTATACGCTTGTTTTGGTATTCTGTCTGGTGTCATTCTTAATAACTTAAACCAATATCTTATAGCCCTTATTGTTGTATCAATAAATAGTGGATACCTACCTAATTCGCCATATAAGGGTGTGTTTGGTGTCTTTTTATATATTACTAATATTTTTTTGCAAGCAAATGTATGTATGTTCTCTATCACTTCATATCTTGTGAGTCCCCAAATTTCTGCAGCATATAAAAGTAGTGGTTTGATCTGTGAGTCAAATAGCTTAAAATAGACCGTTGTATCCATATATCCTAGACTATACATGGTTTTTCTTAATTCTATTATTTTTCTTTTCGCCCTCCCTGCATACTCCGCCAATGCTATGTCCATGGATAATTTTGTCATTAGGGTGAAGCCTAAATATTTATAACTGTTTACAGTATCTATTCTTTCCCCTTTGTAATTCCATTTTTCGTTTTTCCTCAAATACCCTCCCTTCCTGAATACCATCACTTTTGTTTTTTTGCTGATTTACTGTGAGCCCTAGGTTATCTGATGCTTGTTGTAGATTCGTTATTTGATTTTGTAGGCCAACTGGTGTTGACGATATTAACGCTATATCATCTGCAAATAGGAGCAAAAAAATTTCCTTGCCATCTTGGTATAATTGAACTCCGTGTCTGCCTTTCTGGGTCACTCTCTCTGCTACCTCTGCTATTAACAATGAAAAAATTAGGGGGGACAACAGACATCCCTGCTTCACCCCTAGTGGGCAGTTGAAGAATTCCGAGAGATTGGCCCCGCTTCTTACGCATGCCTGTACTTGGTTGTATATACCTTTTAACATTTCTAGCATTTTTGTTGAAATACCAATTTTTTGTAGCACTTTCCATAGTTTCTCTCTTCTTACAGTATGAAGGCTTTTTGATAATCAATGAAAGCTATATCGAATTTGCTTCTTCTTCTACCATATAGGCATCTGTTTATAATTGACATCAATGTATATATATGGTCGGTAGTTGCACAGCCTCTCCTAAAACCTGCTTGTTCTTCACTTATTTTACCATTTTCTTCAGCCCAATCATATAAGCGTCTGTTTAAAATCGATGTAAATATTTTACTTATAATACATATCAGAGATATACCTCTGTAGTTTCCTGGGTTTTTCCTATTTCCTTTTTTATGTAATGGTATAATTATAGATCTAGACCATTCATTCGGAAATTTTCCACCTTCATATAATTTGTTAAATATCTTTGTTAGGAGGGGAGTAATTTTATCTATGAGTGTTTTAAATATTTCAGCTGGTAGCTCATCTAGCCCTGCTGCCTTACCTGATTTCAATTTTCGTATGGCTAGTTTAGTTTCTTCCTCAGTTATTTCGCCATCTAACTCTTCTATGTGCATATTATAACCATTCTCCTGTCTATCCTGTTGTGACTCTTCCTCCGCTTGGTCGTTATCAGTTTGTGGATTTAGAATATTTTTAAAATATTCCTCCCATTGTTGTATAGTAATAGGTGGAAGTGCTTTTCTTCTTTGTCTTAAATTTTGTACTGAATTCCAAAATTTCTGGCTGTCTCTCTGATGTAGTATTAGATTTTCATATATTCTGCCCCTATATTCTTTTTTCTTTTTTCTAATAGTTTCTTGATAATTTGTTCTCTTTTCTTTATACGCCATCCACCTTCTTCCATATTCTTGTGGACTGTTTTTCCTATTTATACTATTGCATCTAGTTAATGCTTGTCTGGCCTCTTTTTTGCAATTCTTGCATTCCTCATCAAACCATTTTTGTGATGTTTTGTTTGGTCCCCCTATGCCTATCATTTTATACATGCAATTCCCTGCTGTAAGTAATAGATTAGACAATTTCTTTATACTTGTATCTATATCTTCCATATTTTCTTCTATTTCTTCTTCTATTTCTTGTAATATATTATTCGCATTCTCTGAATTCATATATTCTACAAATTCCATTTTTTTTTACTACTGTCCCATTGAAATTTGTTTACATATATTCTTTTCTGTACCTCTTCTTGTTTACTTATTTCTCCGTTTTCGATTACCAAGTTCACTGGCATATGATTGGACTCAATTCTTTCTATTATATCACATGCCTTCACATTTTCGAGTAACTCAGGAGAACATAAGTAAAAGTCTATAGTACTGTTCCCTCTATCCGCATAGAAAGTATAGCCTTTGTCAAAGTCTTTCATACATAGTCCATTTAGAGGCAGTAGATTGATCACTGTGCAAAATTCTATCAGCCTTTTGCCAAAACCATTTACATGTGTATCTAGTGTTTGTCTTTCGTATTCATTATCTACATCTTCTCCGCTGCCATCATCATCTTCTACGTTTAAACCCCACTCTCCTATCCTAGCATTCATATCACCTCCTATAATATATAAATAGTCTTGACCTTCATCTGACATCTTTAATATGAATTGTTCTAACATCTCAATAGTATTTGTGTACCCTTTATCTTTATAAAATTTACTGTCTGTTGGGTGATTGTATAACCCGAAAAATAAGACATCATTATCCGTATTCATAGCCTCTTTGGCTATTTTAACACATGTTTTATTCTTTATATTTGTTTCTATGCCTTGTGTCCATTGCTCTAATGTTTTCTTTACTAGTGTTATCACTCCCCCCGATGGTCTACCCATTTGTGTTAATTTAGTTGCGGGGCTATGGAAACATACAAAGTCTTTGAAGAAAATATCAAAATCAAAAGAGTTAAGAGTGAAGGTTTCGTTTAAGCAGCATATGTCGAAAGATGTAATATAATCAATGAAATCTGAATCATTAAGTTTATTTACTAGGCCTTCTATGTTCCAGATTAAGAGGGACAATTTGGTTTCTTTTGTTTTTGTTTTTTCTTTTCCTATATATTTTTTTCTATGTTTTCCTGTTTGTGATTGTTTCTTTTGATTTTTCTGTCTTGTTTCTTCTTGTTTCTCTTTATTTTCCTGTTCTGATCTCTTATTTTGTAATGGGCTTTGGCCTCTTCCTCATTTTTTCTTTTGTTGTGGTTCTGTTCGTCCACTAGATTGTCTCGTGGTACGTTTGGCTGGGGGTTTTGCTTTCCTCGGTTGTGGTCTCATACTTAACATCTTTGTCAAAGTTAGTTGAACGCCCTTAGCAGTTATGCTCGCTCTTTTCTCGGCCTTGTTTTCAGTTACAATGGTTTCTTCAACCTGGCTCTTCTCTGCCTCATTGACTTGCTCTATATCTGATAACGAATCGCGAGTATCGATGTAATCTTCGTCGGACATTAATTCTTCGTCTTCTTTATCCGCCGTTGTCATGCTAACCTCTTCTCTCGGTGCGATTTCTACGCTAATTCCGTTTGTTTTGGTTTCTTCCTCTTTGTCTCGGATTATTTCTGAGTTCCCTGTTTTGGGTGTGTCGCGTGTAACGTATAGGCTATCTTGACTGATACTGCTTTTTTCGTGCGCGTTCATTGGCTGGTTTCTACTCGCATCCCCTATGTCGTCACTTAACCTTCGCCTCTGGTCTTCGAGTATGTGCGTGTGCGCGTGTGCGCGCCAATGGTCTGTCTCCTTCTGGGGGTCATGACCTTGTGGTGCTAATGCATTCCCTGCTGTTATGTCTTCCCATTGGTCGGCTCGTGGGGTGTAACCCTCCGGATTATTCATGTTCATTGTTTCCGGGTTCTCCCTCTGCCCGTACGGGCTTTCCCTCATCAGTGTTGTTTGACCTCCCACCCCTTTTTCTGTTCCCTTGGCTTTGGTAGTGTCCTCATTTAAATCTTCTTTCAGTCCTTCGTTTTTCATTTTTTCGTTCATTCCTTCTGTCATTCCTTCACATTTTTTCCCTGTTGATTCATATTTTTGCATCCTGCCACTTTCAACCATCATCGATCCAACCATCATCGATCCAACCATCATCGAATTATCCACCACACCACTCATTCCATTCATATTCATCTCATTTTCTTTTTCATCATTCCTCAATCTTGCTTCTTCACCTTCATCCTCTTCCTCACTTTCTCCATATCTGTTCTCGTCTCCCTCATTCTCATTCCCTTTCTCACCCCCACTTTCTTCTCCTTCATGCACATCACATTCGCTTTCATTAGCTTTCCACTCATAGTCATCATTCCAACTGTTCTCTCCCTCATCCACTCATAGTCATCATTCCAGCTGTTCTCTCCCTCATCCTCTTCATCCATACTTCCTGTCCTTTTCTGCTTGTCTCTTCCTGATAGCCATCCGTATCATTACATGTAGTCCTTCTTTCATTCACTTCTGTTTCTCCATTCATACTGTCATATGCATTCATTCTTGTTCTTGCCTTTCCGTTCTCTCTCCCTTCTCTCTCATCCCTTCTTCCACTCTCTCTGTTCATTCCTTGTCTCTTGGACATGGCAGGGGGGTGATATGGAAATCTATATCTGTCATTCATTTCACCTCTCCTTCCTGCTTTCACTCCTTGTTCTGGGCACTCGTGTTGGGGATCTCTGTCTGTCCCTCTGGCTACTTTCCCCAGTATATCTCTTCCATCTACCTCTCCTATTCCCCTCGCTCTGGTCATTTCTCTCAATCTGTCCCTTGTTCTCTCTTCATCCTCACCTGGTATCACCCCTGGCCTGCCACTCGCATTTTCTCCTCTATCACTCGCATTCGCTCCTCTTGCGTTCATTATGCATCCTTCTGTACCTCCCGTTCCGTCCCTTTCACTCTCCACTCGTTCTGGCATTTGTTGTCGCCTCCATCTTCCACCGGTGTCCCTTCCTCGTGGGTAGCCGTAGTTGCTGGGGGTAGCTAGGGTGCCTGGAGTGCTTTGCATAGATGATAGAGAGAGAGAGAGAGAGAGAGAGAGAGAGAGAGAGAGGAGAGAGAGAGAGAGAGAGAGAGAGAGAGAGAGAGAATTCGAATACGAATACGAATACGAATACGAATGCGAATGTGAATCTTTGTTTAAGACCTAAGCCCCATACTGAAGGGGGTATTTTAAGTGAATATATGCCATTCTTTATACCTATGAAAATGAAACGACAAAGGTTTGTAAGCATGAAAATGAAATGACAAAGGTTTGTAAGCAGAAAAACAAAGCGAACCAAAACACTACTGTCGGAATTCTCTTGTTCGCATCATAAACATAAATAGCTAAATTAGAAAGTGTGTTCCCGCTACTTGTCGATTGTAAGAGAATGGGCCTGAATTTAAATTTGTTCTGTGTAATATCTAGATTTAATAAGTTTTTCTTAGTAGATCACTTTTTCCA
>CM065741.1:46344530-46347030 GCA_033310375.1 Conus canariensis | reverse complement strand
GAGAGAGAGAGAGAGAGGAGAGAGAGAGAGAGAGAGAGAGAGAGAGGAGAGAAGAGAGATGAGAGACGAAGGAGAGTGAGGACGAATATTTATTCTTGACGAAAGGTGAGAGGGATGGGGGTATTACTGTATGTTGTTGAACGAATGGGGTAGATGTTGGACGTGTGGTGCACAGCTAAGTGTTGAATTTGAAATCATGATGAGAGGAGGGACGCTGCTTTGATGAGATGTATGATTTGGCCGGAGGAAGTCCGGGAAAGACGGAGGACACTGGAAAGACCAGAACCAAGGGCTCTGTGGGCTGGCTCCCCACTTTGCCTTCAACATGTGGCTACTAAGTACAAAAAGAAAAGATTTTCCCAGGATTCACCGAAAGGGGGAGAGGAATGATGAATCCATCGGTGCTCAACCAATCACGACTGCAAATCCCAAACGGACTATGAACATGGACCAGATGGAATAATCCATGTGTCTGTGGAAAGCGTTTCACTACCACCCGTGGCATGAAGATCCACAGAACAAAGATGGGATGTGTGAAGACTCATCTGAATGAGCAGCAGCGCACTGCATCAGCAGATAAGACGTCGGAAGACCAATGCCAGGATTTAAACCATAGTGCCAAGGACATCCACGCTGTTGGTTCGGATGAGGAATTTGCACAGGCCCTCGATGCCAGGTGCCTGAAACTCAACCTGCCACGAGCAAACGATACTGAAGATTGGGAGAAACTGGATGCAAAAATCGTCCAAAGACTCGATGCACTGACAGGGAAAAGCACCCTGGAACACAAACTAGCCACATATGGGGACATTGTGTATGCCACATGTAGAGACGCCTATGGAGCAAAACTACCCAAAGAGAAAACACCTCCAAAGAAATCCAGACGCCAAGAAGAGATGGATAAGATCAGGGTCCAAAAGAAAAACCTCAAGAAGCAAAAGAAGACCGCACTGCCAGCTGAAAAAGAAGGGTTGGAAAAAACTCTGGAAAGACCTGAAAGCAAAACACAGCACCCTCAGCAAAGCGGAATCTGTGAGGAAGAGGAAGAGCAAAAAGAAGAAGACACAAGAGCGCGTCTTCAGAGACCCCTTCCAGTTTGCCAGAACACACTGTTTGAGCAGCCAAAATCTGGGACCCTAAGTGTGGACAAAGGAGTTCTTGAGCAGCATCTGAGGAAAACATACTCTGACTCACAGAGCAAAGCACCACTCGACATTCAAGGTCTGGTGTGGCCAACCAACCCTGAGGAACAGTTCAATGACAAGCCTCCAACGTTGGCGGAAATCAAGAAGGTGGTCGACAAAGCCAGAGCCAAATCGTCACCAGGGCCAAACAGAATACCTTACCAGCTGTACAAGAAATGTCCCAAGGTGCTGGAGTGACTCCACAGGCTGCTACGATCAGCTTGGAGAAACCAGAAGATCAGCGGCCAGTGGATGACGGCAGATGGTGTGTACATCCCCAAAGAGCAAAACTCAAGTGACATCAGCCAGTTCCGGCCAATATCACTACTGAACGTCGAAGGGAAAATCTTCTTCTCTGTCATGGCAACAAGGCTGACCAAGTACCTGATGGAAAACAAGTATTTGGATGTGTCAGTCCAGAAAGGTGGCATCCCAGGCGTAGCTGGCTGTGTAGAACACGCCACAATGATCTGGGACGCAATCCAAAGAGCAAAAACAGAAAAGAGAGACCTGGACGTAGTGTGGCTTGATCTGGCAAACGCATATGGATCTGTACCCCATGAGATGATACAGTTGGCTCTTGAGATGTACCATGTGCCAAAGAACATCTGCAACATGCTCAAGAAGTACTTCAATGGCTTCTCAATGCGGTTCTCTACCAAGGAGTACACAACAGATTGGATCAACTCGGAAGTGGGCATTGCAATGGGCTGTGCAATTTCCCCAATACTGTTCGTGTTGGCAATGGAAGTCATCTTGAAAGCAGCAACAAGCAACGCAAGACAAACAGACCTTGGCGATGGATACAAGATGCCCCTGTCAAGGCCTTCATGGATGACACTACAGTGATTTCATCCAGAGAAGACGAGACACGTCATGTGCTGGCAAGGCTGGACGACATAGTTGCCTCATCCAGAATGAAGTTCAAGCCAAAGAAATCACGGAGTCTCTCACTGAGGAAAGGAAAAGTGTCCGAATCTGTGGTCTTCAATGTTGCCAACCAGGCCATTCCAACAGTCACAGAAGAGCCAGTCAAGAGCCTTGGAAGATGGTATGATAATACGCTGAAAGACACACAAAGAGCAAAAGAAACCAAACAGATGTCGGAAGAAGGCTTGGAGACCATTGACCAGTGTGGGCTCCCTGGCAAATACAAGGTCTGGTGTCTGCAGTTAATGCTGATACCAAAGCTCCTATGGCCTCTGATGATATACGACATCTGCACCAGCATAGTGGAGGCAATGGAAGCCAAAATCAACAAGTTCACAATGAAATGGCTTGGTGTCCCACCCTGTCTGACTGACATAGCGCTGTAC
>CM065741.1:46312030-46327030 GCA_033310375.1 Conus canariensis | reverse complement strand
AGATGCTTTTCTCGCTCAATTTTCCGCCTGCACTCACTGTTCCCATTCCTATTCTTCTCATTGCCCTTAATTTTGTAGGAATAGAGTTGTGCAGAAGTAGTTTATTTCAACGGGTCTGTGTCTAATGTAAAAATACTGTATCAGGCTCTGCACTGTACAACCATTTTTCTGGCCCCTCTCATTCCTCCCTTTTCATCCCCTACCCTGTCCCATCCATGTTGCAAAATTACATACCGTTACTGGACATACGCATACCGAATTTTATCAATAGCGGTGTAAATTTAGAAAATAACGGTTTTTAACGGTCAATAAAATTTGCGTAACATTGTTCAGCGCCTAAAACTGTACGTGCATACGGAATGTTATCAAGAACGGTGAAAATTTCGAAATTCAGAAAATAACGGTTTTTAACGGTCAATGTTAAGTTTCGGATCTTGAAAATTGTATATCATTGTTTAGCGTTCAAAACTGCACATGTATATCGAATTTCTTGAAGAATACTCTAAATTTATAAAATAACGTTTTTTAACGGTCAATTTTAAATTTCGGTTCGTAAAAGTTGCATATCATTTTTCGGCATTTAAAACGGCACATGTTTACCGAATTTCATCAAGAACAGCCTAAATTTTAAAAATAACGGTTTTTAACGGTCAAATTTAATGGTCATAATGACTATCTAATGACCTTATGTTGCCTGCTGGATGTTCCTGTAGGCTTATGTCAAGTTTGGTGGCGATCCGATGACTCTCGTGGCCGCCAACCTCAGAAGATCGGGTTTTAAACAGTTTTTATAGGGTTTGGTGTTTTTAACGGTTTTTAACTGTTATAAATAACGTTTTATAACTGCCAAATAACGGTTCTAATTTTCGAGAAGTAGCCCCGTACCTGTGCAATGTCACAACGGCCATTTGATGAAAAGCAGAGGGAAAAGATGTCTTTGAAACCGTTATAACAGTTTTTTTAAACGGTTTTTAACGGTCTTATTTTTTTAGAGATTAGCCCCAAACCATCCTCGGGTCACAACAGACGTACCTGCTAAACCATCCATGTTGCAAAATTACTTACCGTTACTGGACATACGCATACCGAATTTTATCAATAGCGGTGTAAATTTAGAAAATAACGGTTTTTAACGGTCAGTGTTAAGTTTTGGTTCGTAAAATTTGCATAACATTGTTCAGCGTTTAAAACTGTACGTGCATACGGAATGTTATCAAGAACGGTGAAAATTTCGAAATTCAGAAAATAACGGTTTTCAACGGTCAATGTTAAGTTTCGGATCTTGAAAATTGCATATCATTGTTTAGCGTTCAAAACTGCACATGTATATCGAATTTTTTCAAGAATACTCTAAATTTATAAAATAACGGTTTTTAACGGTCAGTTTTCAATTTCAGTTCGTAAAAGTTGTATATCATTTTTCGGCATTTAAAACTGCACATGTTTACCGAATTTCATCAAGAACAGCCTAAATTTTCAAAATAACGGTTTTTAACGGTCAAATTTAATGGTCATAATGACTATCTAATGACCTTATGTTACCCGCTGGATGTTCCTGTAGGCTTATGTCAAGTTTGGTGGCGATCCGATGACTCTCGTGGCCGCCAACCTCAGAAGATCGAGTTTTAAACAGTTTTCATAGGGTTTGGTGTTTTTAACGGTTTTTAACTGTTATAAATAACGTTTCTTAACTGCAAAAAAACGCTTCTAATTTTCGAGAAGTAGCCCTGTACCTGTGCAATGTCACAATGGCCATTTGATGAAAAGCAGAGGAAAAATATGTCTTTGAAACCGTTATAACAGTTTTTTTTAAACGGTTTTTAAGGGTTTTATTTTTTTAGAGATTAGCCCCAAACCATCCTCGGGTCAAAACAGACGTACCTGCTAAATTTCAAGAAGATCGGGTTTTAAATAGTTTCTTTTATAGGGTTTTGTGTTTTTAACGGTTTTTAACTGTTATAAATAACGTTTTTTAACTGCCAAATAACGGTTCTAATTTTAGAGAAGTAGTCCTGTACCTGTGCAATGTCACAACGGCTATTTGAAGAAAAGCAGAGGAAAAAGGATGTCTTTGAAGCCGTTATAACAGCTTTTTAACGGTTTTTAACGGTTTTATTTTTTTAGAGATTAGCACCAAACCATCCTCGGGTCACAACAGACGTACCTGCCAAATTTCATGACAATCGGTTGAGCCGTTTTTGAGTCTATAGCGTACACAGACACACACACACACACACACACACACACACACACACACACACACACACAGACAGAATTTGCCATTTATATATTAGACTAGCAGGGGCACCCGGCGTTGCCTGGGATATGAACATTCTTTGCGACACTCACGTGACAGCAAACATGTATTAATTGTTTTGATTTACAATCAATCCCCCCCCCCAACATCTTCCCACCCCCTCCCCCACACAAATACACATTCTGGCTGTCTGTCTCTCTGTCTCTCTCTCTCTGTCTCTGTCTCTGTCTGTCTGTCTCTCTCTCTCTCTCTCTCTCTCTCTCTCTCTCTCTCTCTTACATTCTATTGTTTTCCGCCTGCCTCTGGCCCTTTCCTCTGGATCTTCCCTAGCACGTCGAGATGCTTTTCTCGCTCGATTTTCCGCCTGCACTCACTGTTCCCATTCCCATTCTTCTGATTGCCCTTAATTTTGTAGGAATAGACTTTGTGCAGAAGTAGTTTATTTCAACGGGTCTGTGTCCAATGAAAAAATACTGTATCAGGCTTTGCACTGTACAATCATTTTCTGGCCCCTCTCATTCCTCCCTTTTCATCCCCCTACCCTGTCCCATCCATGTTGCAAAATTACTTACCGTTGCTGGACATACGCATACCGAATTTTATCAATAGTGGTGTAAATTTAGAAAATAACAGTTTTTAACGGTCAATGTTAAGTCTTGGTTCGTAAAATTTGCATAACATTGTTCAGCGCTTAAAACTGTATGTACATACGGAATGTTATCAAGAATGGTGAAAATTTAGAAATTCAGAAAAATAACGGTTTTTTACGTCATGTTAAGTTTCGGATCTTGAAAATTGTATATCCGTGTTTAGCTTCAAAACTGCACAATGTTATATCGAATTTCTCCAAGAGTATCTAAAGTTCATAATAACGTTTTTTATTAACGGTCAATTTTTAAATTTCGGTTTGTAAAAAGTTGTATATCATTTTCGCATTTAAAACTGCACATGTATACCGTTTTCATCAAGAACAGACTACATTTAAAATTATACGGTTTTTAACGTCAAATTGACTATCATAATGGATTATCTAATGACCCTATTGTTACCGCAGATGTTTCTGTAGGCTTATGTAAAAGTTTGGTGCCGATCGATGACTCTCGTGGCACCAACTCAGAAGATCGGGTTTTAAACAGTTTTAATAGGGGTTTGGTGTTTTTAAACGTTTTCAACTGTTATAAATAACGTTTCTTAACTGCCAGATAACGGTTCTCATTTTCGAGAAGTAGCCTGTACTGTTCAATGTCACAACGGCCATTTGATGAAAAGCAGAGGAAAAAGATGACTTTGAAACCGTTATAACAGTTTTCCTTTTTTAACGGTTTTTAACTATTTTATTTTTTTAGAGATTAGCCCCAACCATCCTCGGGTCACAACAGACGTACCTGCTAAATTTCAAGAAGATCGGGTTTTAAACAGTCTCTTTTATAGGGTTTGGGTGTTTTTAACGGTTTTTAACTGTTATAAATAACGTTTTTTTAACTGCCAAATAACGGTTCTAATTTTAGAGAAGTAGTCCTGTACCTGTGCAATGTCACAACGGCTATTTAAGAAAAGCAGAGGAAAAAGATGTCTTTGAAACCGTTATAACAGTTTTTTAACGGTTTTTAACGGTTTTATTTTTTGAGAGATTAGCCCCAAACCATCCTCGGGTCACAACAGACGTACCTGCCAAATTTCATGACAATCGGTTGAGCTGTTTTTGAGTCTATAGCGTACACACACACACACACACACACACACACACACATACACATACACACACACGTGTGCGTGCGCGCGCGCCGGCGCAGACAGAATTTCCCATTTATATATTAGATTGTTTTCCGCCTGCCTCTGGTCCCTTTCCTCTGGATCTTCCCTAGCACGTCGAGATGCTTTTCTCGCTCGATTTTCCGCCTGCTCTCACTGTTCCCATTCCCATTCTTCTGATTGCCCTTAATTTTGTAGGAATAGATTTTGTGGAGAAGTAGTTTATTTCAACGGGTCTGTGTCTAATGTAAAAATAGTGTATCAGGCTTTGCACTGTACAATCATTTTTCTGGCCCCTCTCATTCCTCCCTTTTCATCCCCCTACCCTGTCCCATCCATGTTGCAAAATACTTACCGTTGCTGGACATACGCATACCGAATTTTATCAATAGCGGTGTAAATTTAGAAAATAACGGTTTTTAACGGTCAATAAAATTTGCATAACATTGTTCAGCGCTTAAAACTGTACGTGCATACGGAATGTATGTTATCAAGAACGGTGAAAATTTCGAAATTCAGAAAATAACGGTTTTTAACGGTCAATGTTAAGTTTCGGATCTTGAAAATTGTATACCATTGTTTAGCGTTCAAAACTGCACATGTATATCGAATTTCTTCAAGAATACTCTAAATTTATAAAATAACTTTTTTAACGGTCAGTTTTAAATTTCGGTTCGTAAAAGTTGTATATCATTTTTCGGCATTTAAAACTGCACATGTATACCAAATTTCATCAAGAACAGCCTAAATTTTGAAAATAACGGTTTTTAAAAGTCAAATTGAATGGTCATAATGACTATCTAATGATCCTATGTTACCCGCTGGATGTTCCTGTAGGCTTATGTCAAGTTTGGTGGCGATCCGATGACTCTCGTGGCCGCCAACCTCAGAAGATCGGGTTTTAAACAGTTCTTTTTTTTTTTTTTTTATAGGGTTTGGTGTTTTTAACGGTTTTTAACTGTTATAAATAACGTTTCTTATTTGCCAAATAACGCTTCTAATTTTCGAGAAGTAGCCCCGTACCTGTGCAGTGTCACAATGGCCTTTTGATGAAAAGCAGAGGAAAAAGATGTCTTTGAAACCGTTATAACAGTTTTTTAACGGTTTTTAACGGTTTTATTTTTTGAGAGATTAGCCCAAAAGCATCCTCGGGTCACAACAGACGTACCTGCTAAATTTCAAGAAGATCGGGTTTTAAACAGTTTCTTTTATAGGGTTTGGTGTTTTTAACGGTTTTTAACTGTTATAAATAACGTTTTTTAACTGCCAAATAACGGTTCTAATTTTAGAGAAGTAGTCCTGTACCTGTGCAATGTCACAATGGCTATTTGAAGAAAAGCAGAGGAAAAAGATGACTTTGAAACCGTTATAACAGCTTTTTAACAGTTTTTAACGTTTTTTTTTTAGAGATTAGCCCTAAACCATCCTCGGGTCACAACGGACGTACCTGCCAAATTTCATGACAATCGGTTGAGCCGTTTTTGAGTCTATAGCGTACACAGACACACACACACACACACACACACACACACACACACACACACACACACACACACAGAGACAGAATTTGCCATTTATATATTAGATATATATATATATAAACTAGCAGGGGCACCCGGCGTTGCCCGGGATATGAACATTCTTTGCGATACTCACGTGACGGCAAACATGTATTAATTGTTTTGATTTACAATCAATCCCCCCCCCATCTTCCCACCCCCTCCCCCCCACACAAATACATTCTCTCTCTCTCTCTCTCTCTCTCTCTCTCTCTCTCTTCTCTCTCTCTCTTCTCTCTTATACATTCTATTGTTTTCCGCCTGCCTCTGGCCCCTTTCCTCTGGATCTTCCCTAGCACGTCGAGATGCTTTTCTCGCTCAATTTTCCGCCTGCACTCACTGTTCCCATTCCATTCTTCTGATTGCCCTTAATTTTGTAGGAATAGACTTTGTGCAGAAGTAGTTTATTTCAACGGGTCTGTGTCTAATGTAAAAATAGTGTATCAGGCTTTGCACTGTACAATCATTTTTCTGGCCCCTCTCATTCCTCCCTTTTCATCCCCCTACCCTGTCCCATCCATGTTGCAAAATTACTTACCGTTGCTGGACATACGCATACCGAATTTTATCAATAGCGGTGTAAATTTAGAAAATAACGGTTTTTAACGGTCAATAAAATTTGCATAACATTGTTCAGTGTTTAAAACTGTACGTGCATACGGAATGTTATCAAGAACGGTGAAAAATTATAAATTCAGAAAATAACGGTTTTTAACGGTCAATGTTAAGTTTCGGATCTTCAAAATTGTATATCATTGTTTAGCGTTCAAATCTGCACATGTATATCGAATTTCTTGAAGAATACTCTAAATTCATAAAATAACGTTTTTTAACGGTCAATTGTAAATTTCGGTTCGTAAAAGTTGTATATCATTTTTCGGCATTTAAAACTGCACATGTATACCAAATTTCATCAGAACAGCCTAAATTTTAAAAATAACGGTTTTTAACAGTCAAATTTAATGGTCATAATGACTATCTGATGACCTTATGTTACCCGCTGGATGTTCCTGTAGGCTTATGTCAAGTTTGGTGGCGATCCGATGACTCTCGTAGCCACCAACCTCAGAAGATCGGGTTTTAAACAGTTTTTATAGGGTTTGGTGTTTTTAACGGTTTTTAACTGTTATAAATAACGTTTCTTAACTGCCAAATAACGCTTCTAATTTTCGAGAAGTAGCCCTGTACCTGTGCAATGTCACAACGGCCATTTGATGAAAAGCAGAGGAAAAAGATGTCTTCGAAACCGTTATAACAGTTTTTTTTAACGGTTTTTAACGGTTTTATTTTTTTTAGAGATTAGCCCCAAACCATCCTCAGGTCACAACAGACGTACCTGCTAAACCATCCATGTTGCAAAATTACTTACCGTTACTGGACATACGCATACCGAATTTTATCAATAGTGGTAGTAAATTTAGAAAATAACGGTTTTTTACGGTCAGTGTTAAGTTTTGGTTCGTAAAATTTGCATAACATTGTTCAGTCGCTTAAAACTGTACGTGCATACGGAATGTTATCAAGAACGGTGAAAATTTGGAAATTCAGAAAATAACGGTTTTTAACGGTCAATGTTAAATTTCGGATCTTGAAAATTGTATACCATTGTTTAGCGTTCAAAACTGCACATGTATATCGAATTTCTTGAAGAATACTCTAAATTTATAAAATAACGTTTTTTAACGGTCAAGTTGTAAATTTCGGTTCGTAAAAGTTGTATATCATTTTTCGGCATTTAAAACTACACATGTATACCGAATTTCATCAAGAACAGCCTAAATTTTAAAATAACGGTTTTTAAAAGTCAAATTTAATGGTCATAATGACTATTAATGACCCTATGTTACCCGCTGGATGTTCCTGTAGGCTTATGTCAAGTTTGGTCGCGATTCCGATGACTCTCGTGGCCGCCAACCTCAGTAGATCGGGTTTTAAACAGTTTTCATAGGGTTTGGTGTTTTTAACGGTTTATAACTGTTATAAATAACGTTTCTTAACTGCCAAATAACGGTTCTAATTTTCGAGAAGTAGCCCCGTACCTGTGCAATGTCACAATGGCCATTTGATGAAAAGCAGAGGAAAAGGATGTCTTTGAAACCGTTATAACAGTTTTTAACGGTTTTTAACGGTTTTATTTTTTTTTAGAGATTAGCCCAAAACCATCCTCGGGTCACAACAGACGTACGTGATAAATTTCAAGAAGATCGGGTTTTAAACAGTTTCTTTTATAGGGTTAAGTGTTTTTAACGGTTTTTAACTGTTATAAATAACGTTTTTTAACTGCCAAATAACGGTTTTAATTTTAGAGAAGTAGTCCTGTACCTGTGCAATGTCACAACGGCTATTTGAAGAAAAGCAGAGGAAAAAGGATGTCTTTGAAACCGTTATAACAGCTTGCTAACGGTTTTTAACGGTTTTATTTTTTCACAGGTTAGCCCCAAACCATCCTCGGGTCACAACAGACGTACCTGCCAAATTTCATGACAATCGGTTGAGCCGTTTTTGAGTCTATAGCGTACACACACACACACACACACAGACAGAATTTGGCCTTTATATATTAGACTAGCAGGGGCAGCCGGCGTTGCCCGGGATATGAACATCCTTTGCGATACTCACGTGACGGCAAACATGTATTAATTGTTTTGATTTACAATCAA
The DNA here is from genome assembly GCA_033310375.1 of Conus canariensis. Lineage (NCBI taxonomy): Eukaryota > Metazoa > Mollusca > Gastropoda > Neogastropoda > Conidae > Conus > Conus canariensis. The sequence goes on along the minus strand of CM065741.1, from coordinate 46,318,802 downwards.
CCCCCCCCCCCCAAATTTTCCCACCCCCTCCCCCCCAACAGATACACATTCTGTCTGTATGTCTCTCTCTCTCTCTCTCTCTCTTTCTCTCTCTCTTATACATTCTATTGTTTTCCGCCTGCCTCTGGCCCCTTTCCTCTGGATCTTCCCTAGTACGTCGAGGTGCTTTTCTCGCTCGATTTTCCGCCTGCACTCACTGTTCCCATTCCCATTCTTCTGATTGCTCTTAATTTTGTAGGAACAGTCTTCGTTCAGAAGTAGTTTATTTCAACGGGTCTGTGTCTAATGTAAAAATAGTGTATCAGGCTTTGCACTGTACAACCATTTTTCTGGCCCCTCTCATTCCTCCCTTTTCATCCCCCTACCCTGTCCCATCCATGTTGCAAAATTACTTACCGTTACTGGACATACGCATACCGAATTTTACCAATAGCGGTGTAAATTTAGAAAATAACGGTTTTTAACGGTCAATAAAATTTGCATAACATTGTTCAGCCTTAAAACTGTACGTGCATACGAAATGTTATCAAGAACGGTGAAAATTTCGAAATTCAGAAAATAACGGTTTTTAACGGTCAATGTTAAGTTTCGGATCTTGAAAATTGTATATCATTGTTTAGCGTTCAATACTGCACATGTATATCGAATTTCTTCAAGAATACTCTAAATTTATAAAATAACGGTTTTTAACGGTCAATTGTAAATTTCGTTCGTAAAAGTTTATCATTTTTCGGCATTTAAACTGCACATGTATACGAATTTCATCAAGAACACCTAAATTTTAAAATAACGGTTTTTAACGGTCAAATTGAATGGTCATAATGACTATCTAATGACCCTATGTTACCCGCTGGATGTTCCTGTAGGCTTATGTCAAGTTGGTGGCGATCCGATGACTCTTGTGGCCGCCAACCTCAGAAGATCAGGTTTTAAACAGTTTTCATAGGGTTTGGTGTTTTTAACGGTTTTAACTGTTATAAATAACGTTTCTTAACTGCCAAATAACGGTTCTAATTTTCGAGAAGTAGCCCCGTACCTGTGCAATGTCATAATGGCATTTGATGAAAAGCAGAGGAAAAAGATGTCTTTGAAACCGTTATAACAGTTTTTTAACGGTTTTTAACGGTTTTATTTTTGTAGAGATTAGCCCAAAACCATCCTCGGGTCACAACAGACGTACCTGCTAAATTTCAAGAAGATCGGGTTTTAAACAGTTTCTTTTATAGGGTTTGGTGTTTTTAACGGTTTTTAACTGTTATAAATAACGTTTTTTAACTGCCAAATAACGGTTTTAATTTTAGAGAAGTAGTCCTGTACCTGTGCAATGTCACAACGGCTATTTGAAGAAAAGCAGAGGAAAAAGATGACTTTGAAACCGTTATAACAGCTTTTTAACGGTTTTTAAAGTTTTTATTTTTTTAGAGATTAGCCCAAAACCATCCTCGGGTCACAACAGACGTACCTGCTAAACCATCCATGTTGCAAAATTACTTAACATTACTGGACATACGCATACCGAATTTTATCAATAGTGGTGTAAATTTAGAAAATAACGGTTTTTAACGGTCAATGTTAAGTTTTGGTTCGTAAAATTTGCATAACATTGTTCAGCACTTAAAACTGTACGTGCATACGGAATGTTATCAAGAACGGTCAAAATTTCGAAATTCAGAAAATAACGGTTTTTAACGGTCAATGTTAAGTTTCGGATCTTGAAAATTGTATATCATTGTTTAGCGTTCAATACTGCACATGTATATCGAATTTCTTCAAGAATACTCTAAATTTATAAAATAACGGTTTTTAACGGTCAATTGTAAATTTCGGTTCGTAAAAGTTGTATATCATTTTTCGGCATTTAAAACTGCACATGTATACCGAATTTCATCAAGAACAACCTAAATTTTGAAAATAACGGTTTTTAACAGTCAAATTGAATGGTCATAATGACTATCTAATGACCCTATGTTACCCGCTGGATGTTCCTGTAGGCTTATGTCAAGTTTGGTGGCGATCCGATGACTCTCGTGGCCGCCAACCTCAGAAGATCGGGTTTTAAACAGTTTTCATAGGGTTTGGTGTTTTTAACGGTTTTTAACTGTTATAAATAACGTTTCTTAACTGCCAAATAACGGTTCTAATTTTCGAGAAGTAGCCCCGTACCTGTGCAATGTCACAATGGCCATTTGATGAAAAGCAGAGGAAAAAGATGTCTTTGAAACCGTTATAACAGTTTTTTAACGGTTTTTTAACGGTTTTATTTTTTTAGAGATTAGCCCAAAACCATCCTCGGGTCACAACAGACGTACCTGCTAAATTTCAAGAAGATCGGGTTTTAAACAGTTTCTTTTATAGGGTTTGGTGTTTTTAACGGTTTTTAACTGTTATAAATAACGTTTTTTAACTGCCAAATAACGGTTTTAATTTTAGAGAAGTAGTCCTGTACCTGTGCAATGTCACAACGGCTATTTGAAGAAAAGCAGAGGAAAAAGATGACTTTGAAACCGTTATAACAGCTTTTTAACGGTTTTTAACGGTTTTATTTTTTAGAGATTAGCCCAAAACCATCCTCGGGTCACAACAGACGTACCTGCTAAACCATCCATGTTGCAAAATTACTTAACATTACTGGACATACGCATACCGAATTTTATCAATAGTGGTGTAAATTTAGAAAATAACGGTTTTTAACGGTCAATGTTAAGTTTTGGTTCGTAAAATTTGCATAACATTGTTCAGCACTTAAAACTGTACGTGCATACGGAATGTTATCAAGACGGTCAAAATTTCGAAATTCAGAAAATAACGGTTTTTAACGGTCAATGTTAAGTTTCGGATCTTGAAAATTGTATATCATTGTTTAGCGTTCAATACTGCACATGTATATCGAATTTCTTCGAAGAATACTCTAAATTTAATAAAATAACGGTTTTTAACGGTCAATTGTAAATTTCGGTTCGTAAAAGTTGTATATCATTTTTCGGCATTTAAAACTGCACATGTATACCGAATTTCATCAAGAACAGCCTAAATTTTGAAAATAACGGTTTTTAACAGTCAAATTGAATGGTCATAATGACTATCTAATGACCCTATGTAACCCGCTGGATGTTCCTGTAGGCTTATGTCAAGTTTGGTGGCGATCCGATGACTCTCGTGGCCGCCAACCTCAGAAGATCGGGTTTTAAACAGTTTTTATAGGGTTTGGTGTTTTTAACGGTTTTTAACTGTTATAAATAACGTTTCTTAACTGCCAAATAACGGTTCTAATTTTCGAGAAGTAGCCCCGTACCTGTGCAATGTCACAATGGCCATTTGATGAAAAGCAGAGGAAAAAGATGTCTTTGAAACCGTTATAACAGTTTTTTAACGGTTTTTAACGGTTTTATTTTTTTAGAGATTAGCCCAAAACCATCCTCGGGTCACAACAGACGTACCTGCTAAATTTCAAGAAGATCGGGTTTTAAACAGTTTCTTTTATAGGGTTTGGTGTTTTTAACGGTTTTTAACTGTTATAAATAACGTTTTTTAACTGCCAAATAACGGTTTTAATTTTAGAGAAGTAGTCCTGTACCTGTGCAATGTCACAACGGCTATTTGAAGAAAAGCAGAGGAAAAAGATGACTTTGAATCCGTTATAACAGCTTTTTAACGGTTTTTAACGGTTTTATTTTTTTAGAGATTAGCCCAAAACCATCCTCGGGTCACAACGGACGTACCTGCCAAATTTCATGACAATCGGTTGAGCCGTTTTTGAGTCTATAGCGTACACACACACACACACACACACACAGACAGAATTTGCCCTTTGTATATTAGATTATATATATATATAATAATAAATATAATGCTGAACAATTAAGTAGTGGGGGAAAACAAGTGCAGGCTAACAATTCTTCAGTCATTATAGTAATGACTTGGCAAAGATTTGAATTTAAAAAAAATTGAAGATGAAGATAATGGGGGAAATATATGATAAATATGAGAAACCCTTCACTAGCTGCCTGCGGGAACCATCATACTCCTCTTCAAAGGCAGATCTATTTGTATTGCCTGCTCCTAGGCCTTTCGTCCGCTGGATCGGACTCATCATGGAGGCACGGCTGATTGTGTCTGTGCTCTTGGTGTCAAATAGAGACACACCACAGTCCATAATTCTGTGGTGTTCTCACCACCAAGGGTTCAAAAAGGAATCCAACAGCACCCCCAAAGAAGCCAGCGAAGGGTAGTAAATGGAACAAAACAAAAGTGTGGAGAGGAAAAAAGTTGCAGAAAAACTAAAAGCATTATGCAAACAGTATAAAAATATAGGGGACAATCTTTGAGCCTATGCTTGAGGATCCATTCAAGGATGCAAGGGAGATCAAAAGATATGTAACAGCCTGAGTGGTCAGCTCTGCTGTTCAATAACCCAAGCATTGTGAGTGGCTAAGAATTGTACAGAACAACCTTTACTTGGATCTCCTAAGAGATGCAATCTCCCACTGATTGACCAAACATTATAATGCTGAACAATTAAGTAGTGGGGGAAAACAAGTGCAGGCTAACAATTCTTCAGTCATTATAGTAATGACTTGGCAAAGATTTGAATTTAAAAAAAAATTGAAGATGAAGATAATGGGGGAAATATATGATAAATATGAGAAACCCTTCACTAGCTGCCTGCGGGAACCATCATACTCCTCTTCAAAGGCAGATCTATTTGTATTGCCTGCTCCTAGGCCTTTTGTCCGCTGGATCGGACTCATCAGGGAGGCACGGCTGATTGTGTCTGTGCTCTTGGTGTCAAATAGAGACACACCACAGTCCATAATTCTGTGGTGTTCTCACCACCAAGGGTTCAAAAAGGAATCCAACAGCACCCCCAAAGAAGCCAGCGAAGGGTAGTAAATGGAACAAAACAAAAGTGTGGAGAGGAAAAAAGTTGCAGAAAAACTAAAAGCATTATGCAAACAGTATAAAATATAGGGGACAATCTTTGAGCCTATGCTTGAGGATCCATTCAAGGATGCAAGGGAGATCAAAAGATATGTAACAGCCCGAGTGGTCAGCTCTGCTGTTCAATAACCCAAGCATTGTGAGTGGCTAAGAATTGTACAGAACAACCTTTACTTGGATCTCCTAAGAGATGCAATCTCCCACTGATTGACCAAACATTATAATGCTGAACAATTAAGTAGTGGGGGAAAACAATATATATATATATATTGCTGAACAATTAAGTAGTGGGGGAAAACAAGTGCAGGCTAACAATTCTTCAGTCATTATAGTAATGACTTGGCAAAGATTTGAACTTTTAGGAAAAAAAAATTGAAGATGAAGAAACTGGGGGGAATATATTGAAAATATGAGAAACCCTTCACTAGCCGCCTGAGGGAACCATCGTAATCCCTCTCGAAGGCACATCTATTTGTATTGCCTGCTCCTATATATATATATATATATATATATATATATATAAGGGATAGTAATGATAACAATGATAGTGGTAGTAATTATAATAAATAAGTAGATGAATAAAATGAAAGTAACTGTAATTTAATGGGAAAAAAAAGATTTCGCTGGGTGATGAAGGAGGTGGTAGTAGTAATGCGTGGGTAGTTGTGAAAGGTGTGTGGGTAATGCTAATAAGGGAGGGAAGGGGGTGGAAGATTAATGGGTGATAAGGTATAATTGGGCGGGGGAAGGGGGTGGGTGGGCGGGTGGGGAGGAGGGTAATGTGTGTGTGTGTGTGTGTGTGTGTGGGGGGGGGGGGGGGGGTGGGCAAGAGAAGGAGAGCTCATATCTCTCCATCCACTATGGGGTGGGGGTGGGGGTGGGAGGTTGGGAGGTTCATATTAATAGTGTTGTTGAAAAAGTAAACAATGCTGTGGGATGATGTTCATCGTAACAGGTGAAATAATATATTGGCATTAATATGTTGATGTTGGTTGAGAAAAGATAGCAATGATCAATGAAAAACAGGGTATCATGTGTTACACACACACACACACACACACACACACACACACACACACACACACACACACACACACAGGGGTGGGGGGGGGGGGGGGACCACATGTAAACAGTATTCTGGGCGAGTTATGATCATAATGAGACTAACTGTGGAAAGTTTTCACACACATATTCACACACACACACACACACACACACACACACACACACACACACACACACATTACTGTTGATTTCACATGATCATTACCCATCAGTGACTGATTAATGATAATTTAAAAAAAAAAAAAAAATATATATATATATATTATGAACAATATAAAAGTGTCCTTAAAACATCTGAAGGTGCTCAACCCCTTGGGGAGCAACATCTGTTAAAAATATTTAAAAAAATGAAGTATTAAAATCTACAAGCTTGTTTCAAGCCTTGCTATCTTCAGGATGTCTTTTGGGGCAGCCAACGATCTTTTATGGCGTGCGGGACTTGATTTCAACTCTGTGTGTGCAGGCGGATCTCATTTGCTGCACGTGCGGCCTGTTGTTCTTATTGGGGCCTGTTCAGATGGAATGTGCTAGCAAAGATTTCCACTTGTGCCTGCAATTGTTTACAATTTCTACTTTTGTGTTCAGAGTTGCTAAGTGTGGTTTGCATAATATTAACCATTTTTCTGTGGAGCATAGATTGCATCTTTTTGAAATATTGTTGTATGGTGTTGCTCTTTGTTATGATTTTCCATGATATGTTGTAGTCTATGTTTTTATCTTTGAGTCTCCAAATGTATTTACTCAGCTCTGTTTGATTTTTGTATTTTTC
>CM065741.1:46307030-46309530 GCA_033310375.1 Conus canariensis | reverse complement strand
AGCAGACTCCCTGGGCAGACGTCATGGCGAAGCTGGACTCCATGACGGCAACAATGAACTGTAAGTTTGCTGATGTGGAAAAGGGGATTAGAGAACTGACTGTGCAGTATACCACTTTGCAAACCAGTCTCCAAGATCTTGTGCAGGAAATGGGGGTGCTCAGAGAGCAGAATCTTGAACTGACACAGAAAAACGCTGATCTGATGGCTAAAGTTGATGAACTGGAAAAAAAGGCTGATGACCTAGAGGGTAGATCAAAGCGTAATAATTTGATTTTTTACGGCATACCCAGAAGACCGAACGAAACTAACGAGCAAAGTGAAAATAACTTGCATGATCTGATCACCGATGAGTTAGAAATAACTAAAGACATTGAATTCGATCGTGTACACCGTTTGAACGCAAAGCCTGACTCCCCCATTATTGCACGCTGCTGTTTCTACAAGGATAAGGTTATGATTTTAAAGTCGAAAAAGAAACTGCATGGTAGTAATGTGTTTATTGGAGAAGATTTCTCCAACAGAGTTAGGGACATAAGGCGTAAGCTGTCGCCCCACTTGAAGGAAGCAAGGAAACAAGGCAAGAGAGCAGTCATGGTCTTTGACCACCTTCTTGTGGAAGGAAAGAAATTGTTCCTTGAAGATATTGAAGCGGGGTCAGGGTGTACATAGGAAATCGGCCGGCCCATTTCTATATGTTCGTTTTGTCCTGACAGCGAAGGCTGTGGTAATCAGTCTGGGTCAGCACCGGTTTTGTGTTCACCCCAGTTTGCAGCGACCAAGCCCACGGATGGTGACCGGGTCTGTGTGAGTGAGCGATCGAGTGAACGATCGAATGACAGCGTGCACGTGATTGATGGAAATGTCTTAAAAGCAAGACAACCTTTTTCGTTTCTTACATGGAACGTGAACGGTTTATTACCCAAACTTACAGATCATGATTTTGTTACATTTATTTGTAGTTTTGATTTTGTTTGCTTGGTAGAGACCTTTATGGAAAAAATTGAAAACAATATGTTCAATGGATATAAAACATATTATACATCAGCGGTAAAGTTCTCTCAAAAAGGAAGACGATCAGGGGGCATTGTGTGCTTGATTAAGAATGAGTTCGCTCCCTTTGTAAAAATTATTGATACAAGAAGGTTTATAAATTGTTGTGCATTTGTCATTGATAAAGAATTATTCGGCTTGGAGAAAGATGTATTGTATTTGTGTTCTTATGTTCCGCCGGAAGGTTCGCCCTTTTATACTCATTTTGATCAGGATAATGGGATAAGTTTGCTTGAGAATTGTTTGGTTGATAGTATGACAACAAGAGATGTTTATGTTTTATTGTGCGGTGACTTAAACAGCAGAACTTCAAATATTTCTAGGGATTTTTTGGCAAACAGCGTTATTGAACTGCAATATAAGAGCGAGTCTATCACTTCAATGAGATGTTCTCAAGACCAATATTTGAATAATTATGGAAAATTACTTCTTAACATGTGCACTGCCTTAGATTTAAGTATATTAAATGGTTTATGTAAGGGTGACCTCCAGGGTCACTATACATATATATCAGACTCTGGATGCAGTGTCGCCGACTATTTCATTTTTTCAAACGAATTATTATCACTGGTGTATGAATCATGTGAACTACACGTTGTGGAAAGGATTGAGTCTGATCACATGCCTGTTGCAGTTCGAGTAGTGTTTCCACAGGAAAATGAAGTCATTGCTAATAAAAGGGAAGGTCGTAAGGAAACTATTGAAAAAATTGTTTGGAACAGTGAATATGCTGATGTTTTTTATGACTCGCTTTGTAAAATGACATGAACAGTAAGTTGAACAATGCTATGATTTTAATTGATGTTGATGTCAATGAAGCATTAAGTGTGTTTAATGAGTGTATAAAAGACTGTGCGGATTGTATGAAGAAGCATATAAATGTCAATAAAGAGAAGGTACCACGTGACTGGTTCGACCAGGAATGTGAAACCACTAAGAAAAAAGTAAGAAGCCTTCTCAGAATTAGTTGTAGGACATTAGATAGGGAGGATCGGCAAACGTATACCATTGCTCGGCGTGAATATAAGCATTTGCTGGTAAGGAAGAGTAAAGAGTTTAACAATACATTATTGAACAAGCTTGTGACGTCAGTAAAAAACCAGAGAGAATTCTGGGATATTGTCCATAAAGCTTCCTTTAATAGAAAACAGCCAAGAAACAAGATTACAGTTGACAAGTGGTTCCAGCACTTTAAGTCGTTATTAGAAATAGATGTAAATACTTCCAATTATGAAGATCCGGCTGATAGTGACAGTGATAGTTACATGAATCGTCCTATTTCTAAAGAGGAAGTATTGTTGGCCATAAGAAAACTGAAAGTTCGGAAAGCAGCAGGCCCAGATGGTATCGTTAGCGAGTTACTGAAGTATTCAAATGATCAAGTTGTAAATTTTCTCACTAAATTATTCAATACACTTTTTGACAATGGGGGATTTCCGGAAAACTGG
>CM065741.1:46289530-46299530 GCA_033310375.1 Conus canariensis | reverse complement strand
CGATCCCATAGTTACATCAAATGTGGCGTTTTTGCTCGTTTTTTTTAATCCAAGTTTCATTTCTGCTATGGAGTAAGGTTTTTTTGGTGTGGAAAATAATCTCCATTTCTGACTCTGTTATATTTGTGTATTTGTTGGCAAAATTCAAAGCTTTGTTGAGTAGTTCTTCATCTATGGATGGATAGAAGTCTACTATGTCAAATGTAATGAACATTGTATTTCTCTGTTTGTTCGAACTGGGCAAAATAAGCAAGAGAATTTTGGAAAAGGCTATAGAAGATATAAAATCAAACACTGAATACAACCTTTGGAAAAGCAGCTATGAAGTCATACAATTGTTTAAAAAACTCAACAAACAGAGAAATACAATGTTCATTACATTTGACATAGTAGACTTCTATCCATGCATAATAATAATAATGATTTCTTATATAGCGCTTAATCAAACGAATTTCTCTAAGCGCTTTACAAAGTCATACTACATTCACCCTTCTCATATACAATAATACACCTTACACCCAACTACAAATACTATTACTACAATAACTAACAAATCCTAATCCTACCAATGTGACATTCACTTATTCTTCAAATATCACTACAAAAACTTAATCCTATAACGTTCAATCATACAACAAATACATATAATAGAGAACATACACATACGCTACATTTGAAAAGGCCCAGATGGCTATGAGTTAGGTTGTACCCCCCCCCCCTTCTCCCCACAGCATTGACTAATTATGAGAAAATAGATGGGTTTTAAGTTTAGACTTGAAAGAAGAGATAGAATCTGAATGTCTGAGACAGTCTGGCAGTCTGTTCCACGTCGCTGGAGCTTGAAAAGAGAAAGATCTTTCACCAGTAGTAGTCCTGAAGCGAGTCATTCGCAGAAGGCGGTCGTCAGCCAGGAGCGTAGTTGTCGAGAGGGGGTGTAGATTTTAAGGAGATCTGAGAGATAAGAAGGTCCATTTTCAAAGAGAGCAGAGAAAGTGAGAGTTGAGATTTTGTACGAGATACGGTTTGAGACAGATAGCCAGTGAAGAGAGTGGAGGAGAGGCGAAATGTGAGCATGTTTTCTTGCTCTACAGACGACTCGGGCTGCATGATTTTGGATTCGCTGTAATCTTTCTATCAGGTATTTTGGAAGGCCGGCCAAAAGTGAGTTGCAGTAATCTATTCTAGATAAGACAAATGCACAAATGAGAGTTTCTGTAGCATCTGTAGAGAGAAGGTGACGTACAGAGCTGATTCGTCTTAGTTCTAAATAGACAATCTTGCAAATATTTGAAACCTGTTTCTCAAAGGAGAGGGATTGGTCAAGTATGACCCTAGACTGCGGACAGAGGTGGAGACAGAGACAGCACAGTCGTTGATAGTGACAGTTGAAGGCAGAGAAGGATGGTTAGGCTGTTTTGTCACGAACATGAGTTCCGTCTTGTCGTCGTTTAGTTGTAGTTTGTTGGTTGTCATCCAGTCCTTCAGGTCTGCAATGCAGCCCCGCATCCGAGAAATCAGTGAGTCAGTTTCAGCAATGGGAGCCGACTGATGAAGCTGAGTATCGTCAGCAAAGCTCTCATGCGACATGGCGTGACCACTGATGACGTCAGACACAGGACTAGCATACAGCACATAGATGAAGAACTACTCAACAAAGCTTTGAATTTTGCCAACAAATACACAAATATAACAGAGTCAGAAATGGAGATTATTTTCCACACCAAAAAAACCTTACTCCATAGCAGAAATGAAACTTGGATTAAAAAAACGAGCAAAAACGCCACATTTGATGTAACTATGGGATCGTATGATGGTGCCGAAACATGTCAACTAGTCGGACTATTCATGCTATCCAACATCCAAAAACAACTTGGAAAACAGACCGGTTTATACAGAGATGACGGCCTCGCTGCATTAAACAATAATCCAAGAACCATTGAAAACAAGAAAAAAGAATTATGTAATATCTTAAAAACCACAACTTAAAAATCACAATAGAAGCAAACAAAAAAGTAGTGAATTACCTAGACATAACATTAGACCTCAATGACCATATGTACAAACCATACAAAAAACCCAATGACATACCAGTCTACGTAAACATCAAAAGCAACCACCCACCATCTATACTAAAAACAATACCAATGGTATAAACAAGAGACTATCCAACCTGTCATGCAATGAAAACGCATTCAATGATGCAGCAACAGAATATCAAGAAGCATTACAAAAAAGTGGTTACAATTACAAACTACAATACAGTCCAGACAACAACACGAACAGAAATAAGAAAAATAGGAAAAGAAAGATCATATGGTACAACCCACCATACGATGGACAAGTAAAAACAAATGTAGGAAAAGAATTCTTTAAAATCTTGGCAACATCATTCCCAAAAGAACACAAACTGTCCAAAATATTCAACAAAAACACCATTAAACTATCATACTCATGTATGCCCAACCTCAAAAACATGATTGATTCATCTAACAAAATGAAAAGCAACATAAAAGAGAAAGGGTGCCGAAAGGACATCTTGCAACTGCGCTAAAAAAGAACAGTGCCCCCTAAGCAATAAATGTCTTCACAGCAACATTGTATACCAAGCTATGGTAACATCAGAAAATGAAAAAGAAACATATATAGGGATTACTGAAAACACTTTCAAAACCAGATACGCAAACCACAAACAGTCATTCAAAAATGAAAAATACAAAAATCAAACAGAGCTGAGTAAATACATTCGGAGACTCAAAGATAAAAAAATAGACTACAACATATCATGGAAAATCATAAAAAGAGCAACACCATACAACAATATTTCAAAAAGATACAATCTATGCTCCACAGAAAAATGGTTAATATTATGCAAACCACACTTAGCAACTCTGAACACAAAAGTAGAAATAGTAAACAATTGCAGGCACAAGTGGAAATCTTTGCTAGCACATTCCACCTGAACAGGCCCCAATAAGAACCACAGGCCGCACGTGCAGCAAATGAGATCCGCCTGCACACACAGAGTTGAAATCAAGTCCCGCACGCCATAAAAGATCGTTGGCGTGCCCCAAAAGACATCCTGAAGATAGCAAGGCTTGAAACAAGCTTGTAGATTTTAATACTTCATTTAAAAATATTTTTTAACAAATATATATATATATATATATAATATATATATATATATATATATCATTGTTGTTTGTCGGTGGATCGTTTAAAGTTTCCGATTTACGTCCATGTGCTAGATGTTGTTATAAGCTGAACTGCTGTATATGACTGTTTTGATGTTAGTTCATTTGGGCTGTTTCAGGAGTGAAGGAAGTCACGATGTCAGCACTGGGAATGATGCTCATCCTCCTGCTTCTGTTGCCCCTGGCCGCCTTTGCTGATGGTAAGGTGGTGCACTTCCGTGATTTTGTTCGTTTGTCTGCCTGCCTGTGTGCCTATTGCATTACTGTATGTATGTCGTCCTCTTCTCTTTCTTTGTTACACGGTTAAATGTGTATGAAGAGCTAGGGCGAGTAGGATGTACACGAAAGACAGACATCAAACTGACACAGAGACAGAAGGAGTCTCTAGCTGTCTGCATGTTCTGTATACAGAACAATCTCAAAGCTACAAGCTCAGCCAGCTATTGTTTTGTTATTTGTGGGAGCCATTCCATTCAGTAAGAAACCTAAACCCACGCAAGACACACCATTAAAGATGAACGAGTAAAACCAATTAGAATTGTGCTGGGGAAAGCCCAGACCCAGTACCAGGCATTAGGTCTACAGGATTGTCCGAATGATTGTGTCCTAGTTCTAAGAACGGATAGATGGCACACACACAGTGATCGTGTCCTAGTTCACAGAACGGACAGATGACACACACCCAGTGATTGTGTCCTAGTTCACAGAACGGACAGATGACACACACCCAGTGATTGTGTCCTAGTTCACAGAACGGACAGATGACACTCACCCAGTGATTGTGTCCTAGTTCACAGAACGGACAGATGACACACACCCAGTGATTGTGTCCTAGTTCACAGAACGGACAGATGACGCACACCCAGTGATTGTGTCCTAGTTCACAGAATGCACAGACGAAACAAACCCAGTGAAACATCGCATTGATGGCTGAAACAAACCTTGTGATTCTGTCCTAGTTCACGAAGTGACAGCTGAAACAAGCCCAGTGATATTGTCCTAGTTTACTTAACTCTTATCTGAAATAAACCTAATGATTCTGTCCTAGTTCACAGAAACAAAAGCTCAAATATATCCTGTGGTTCTGTCCTAGTTTACAAACTTGACAGCAGAAATAAGTCAAGTAGTCTGTCCTAGTTCACTGAATTGTTAGCTGAAACAAAATCTGTGATTCTGTCCTAGTTCACTGAATTGTTAGCTACAACAAATTCTGTGATTCTGTCCTAGTTCACTGAATTGTTAGCTAAAACAAACTCTGTGATTCTGTACTAGCTCACTAAATTGTTAGCTGAAACAAAATCTGTGATTCTGTCCTAGTTCACTGAATTGTTAGCTAAAACAAACTCTGTGATTCTGTCCTAGTTCACTGAATTGTTAGCTAAAACAAACTCTGTGATTCTGTACTAGCTCACTAAATTGTTAGCTGAAACAAACTCTGTGATTCTGTCCTAGTTCACTGAATTGTTAGCTAAAACAAACTGTGATTCTGTCCTAGTTCACTGAATTGTTAGCTAAAACAAACTCTGTGATTCTGTACTAGCTCACTAAATTGTTAGCTGAAACAAACTCTGTGATTCTGTCCTAGTTACAGAATTGACAGATGAAACAAATCACGTAATTATATCCTAGTCTACAGAATTCAAAGAATTGACAGCTGAAACAAATCCAGTGATCCTGTCCTAGTTCACAGAATTGATAGAGGAAACAACCTTTTTCAACTGATGAACTGAAATCAGCTATGCAAACCTGCTTATATGTAACATTATGCAGAACATAAATCGTCAGCCTTGCTGACGGAAAGCTCTGATCATTCCCGTTTCTCAGCCAGGAAAAGACCTTACCAACCCTTCAAACTATCATCCAATAACTCTGACCAGCTGCCTCTGCAAGCTAATGGAAAAGATGGTCAACTCCCTTCTGGTGTGGAAGCTGGAAACCGATGGCCTTTTGGCCAATGAACAGTGCAGGTTACGGAAGTACCACTCGACCATCGACCATTTAGTGCGTCTGGAAACCACCATCCACAACGCCTTCATTAATGAACGACATGTGGTAGCTATCTTATCTGAACTGAAAAAAGCGTATGATACGACTTTGGAATCTGGTATTCTTATGGATCTTGATAAACTTGGTTTTCGTGGTCATCTGCCTTTATTTTTCTAAACTTTCTGGCTGAACGGCAGTTCCAAATCCGTATTGGCACCTCGCTGTCTGACATCCATGGGCAGGAGTTGGGTGTACCTCAAGGAAGCATTCTTTTTCCTGCTCTCTTAAGTATCAAAATTGACGACTTTATCAATTCAGTAAACGAGGGTTCCGAGTCCTGTCTGTTTGCTGATGACTTCGCACTGTACGCAGTTGGAACCTCTTGGGCCAGCGTACAGCGTCGACTCCAACTTTGTGTGGAGAAGATTCGACAGTGGGCCAAGGAAAAGGGGTTTACCTTTTCAAGCACCAAAACACATCGTGTCCATTTTCACAATTTTCGTTAGCTGATCCTGAAAGTCGTCTGGACAAGTCCGCCATTCCAGCTGTGAAAGAAGCACAATTTCTGTTTTTTTTTTCAAAACCTGAACTTTAAAAAAGTCACATCCAGTGCTTAAAAACTGTTAGTCAGAAAGCACTTAATGTTCTAGGAGTTCTGGCACACACAGATTGGGGCGCTCATAAGAAATCTCTTCTCCATCTTTACAGGGTTCTGATCTGCTCCAAACTGGACTTCGGGTGAATAGTCTACGGCTTGGCTAGACCTTCCTGCCTGAGAAGCCTCAATCCCATCCATCACCAAGGGCTTTGACTCTGTTTGGGTGCATTCCACATCACCCCTGTTTGTAGCCTGTATGCTTAGGCAGGTGAGCCATCCCTCTCAAATCGTCAGCTAAATGTTGCCTTGACCTACTGTTTGAATCTATTCTCTGAACAGTAAACAAGTGGGATAACTTTTGCTCCCATAAGAAAACCTAACACAGAGTAACTTTTATTCAAGACTGGCACAGCCTTTTAAACTTGAATAAAGTCAGACAAGTACATAGACGAACAATCTAATAGTGGCGGAAAAAACAAGCGCAGGCCAACAACTCAACTGTCTTCATAGTAATGACTTGGCAAAGATTCGGACTTAAGGTGGGGGGGGGGGGGGGGGGGGGGGGGGAGTTTGAAGATGGAGAAACTGGGGACATGAAATTAAGAAAATATATTAACAGATATGAAAACTCTTCACTAGCTGCATAAGGGAACCATCGCAATCCCTTTTGAAGGCAGATATATTTGTATTGCCTGTTCCGAGGCCTTATCGTCCGCTGGGTCGGAACACAACAAGGAGACACGGCTGGTTGTGTCTGCGCTCCTGGCGTCAAATAGAGACACACCAGTCCATAATACCGTGGTGTTCTCACCACCAAGGGTGCAAAAAAGAATCCAACAGCACCCCCAAAGCAGCCAGTGAAGGGTAGTAAATAAAACCGAACGAAAGTGTGGGGAGAAAAAAGTTGCTGAAAAACTAAAGACATTATGCAAATAGTATAAAATGTAGGGGACAATCTTTGAGCCTACGCTTGAGGATCCACCCAAGGATGCAAGGGAGATCAAAAGACAAACACACAGACGGACAGAAACAAATACAAATAACCTCAATTTAATCAAAACGAAATTGGAAATGAAATGAGGTAGGGAACAGTAAACAATAAACAGTAAACAAGTGGGGTAACTTTTGCTCCCATAAGAAAACCTAACACAGAGTAACTTTTATTCAAGACTGGCACAGCCTTTTAAACTTGAATAAAGTCAGACAAGTACATAGACTGTCAGACTGCTGATTCACGCACAAATATTCACACGTGCATGCATGAATACAGCCAATACTCCCTTACACAACATGCATCCGACTCCATACAAATCACAAGGCGGTAAATACCAGGTTATAAAAATTCATTTCCCCCAGTGCCTCCTCTTCTCCCATTTTCATACATAGCACTGGTGGGGTTTATTATTCCGTCTGTTCACAGGTCATAGTTCGCTTTATAATCCTCCTGGGGTCAGTTCATCACAAATATCGGTACCTTGAGACCTCTTCCTCCAATCACGAACGTCTATGGTGGACATCATACATATGTTTCCACCTACCCTTTTCGCTGGGTTTCCTCAGAGCACAACTCTATGGTGATCTCCGACTTCGCCTCTGCACATTTGGACAGCATACCACTATCTCTGGCTGTCTCTGGCTGTTCCTTCCGACATCTTTCTGGCAGGGGGGTATGCCTCCCGTAGCTCACCCAATTCTCCCTCCAGTCACAGCCTCGTCTACTTCACTACTGCTACCATAACGGCGTAGCTAGAAAACAAATTAAGCTATGATGACTATACTGCACACAGTTAGCAGCAATCCAACATAAACCCTTTTACAAAATAATTTCGATTCCCAATTTCACGATCAAAATGGATAAAAACAAAAACAAAGACTGGAACTTTCATAGTTCCTTAAAGTTGTATCAAATACTTACTCTGTCTGAATCACTCCCTAGCAAAATACATGCGTTAGCATGTTACAGACTCATGTCTGTATTAAATGGGCCTGACAGTCGGCGGCCTCTTTTCCATTCTATCAGCGCTGTTGCTCGAATCTCTCTTCACACTCACTTCCAATGTGTGTGTGTGGTGTTTTTTTTTTTTTTTTTTTCCTTTTCTTTTTTCTTTCTTTTTTTTTTTTTTGAAAAGAGCTCTTTTATTTCATTTCAAACAGTTACAAAGATCACATAAAACGAAAACAACAAAAAAAATCCCCCCTCTCTCTCTCTCTCTCTCTCTCTCTCTCTCTCTCTCTCTCTCTCTCACACACACACACACACAAAATCTCCATGTCATTTGAATTATAACTCTAATGCCAACTATTCAAATAATTATACAGTAACGACTATCTTGCTACCGTAGAGTTTTTTCCCTAATCTAGAATTTTTATCTTTTAAATGGGCACACATAACGAATAATGTACACAAACATAATGCAGGGTTATAAAACGTATTACTTAAATCATCGACTCCATCGAAGTACGGCATTCGAAGAAATTCAATTGTACAGACACACTTTAATTTACGATTATTTTCTCGAGGTTCCAAGGTCACGGATGACTTTAAATAGTAAACAAAAAAAAGTGTACAGCACTTATTTTGAACATACATATTCATACATTCACACATACATACATACATACACATGTATATATACATATATATACACACATATACATATATATATACATATATACATACACACATATATACAAACATACACATATATATAGTACATAATATGACCATTAATCCTCTAGTAGTTTAATATATGGTGACCATTTTTCTTGGTAGGTAGCATGATTCATCTCCATCAAGGACATATATTTCTCCATTTTATATCTATAGTTCAGCTCCTTCAAAAACATGTTTACATTGGGTTTTGTTTTGTTAATTCTACATTTATAGATGAAATATTTTCCCATTAAAATTATCAGGTCTAGCATATTATCGGTTTTTGTTTTCTCATCCGTACCAAATAATATAATCTCCACATTAAGGGATAATCTTTCACAGTGTGAACAATTAACTTTTAGAGCTCTTTCAAGGTCTTCCCAGAAAGCGTGTGTAAACTCACATTCCCACAGGTAATGATTAATTGAGTCTTTTTCTCTATTACAGAAATTACATTTGTCGCTATCAACAATCTGCATACTTTTCAGCACACTATTTGTTACCAAAATTCTGTGGCATATTCTAATTTGGAACCATTTCAGTTTTGTTTCTTTG
Source organism: Conus canariensis (assembly GCA_033310375.1). Taxonomy (NCBI): domain Eukaryota; kingdom Metazoa; phylum Mollusca; class Gastropoda; order Neogastropoda; family Conidae; genus Conus; species Conus canariensis. The sequence continues at coordinate 46,290,547 of CM065741.1, read as the reverse complement.
ATTTTCTTAATCCTTTTCAGTACCTCTATCCAGTCAATAGGTATATCAAGACGTTGTTCCCACTTGACAAAGGCGCTTATGTTAAGAACTTCATTGGCTTCTACCATAACATCGTAATAAGTACGTGTTCCCTTAGTAACACTACAAATTTTTTGAAGTGCTAAAGTTTTAACATTACTAATGTTACTATCTAATGTCAGTCTTCTTTTCTTTGCATAAGCTTTGATCGAACGCACGCAGCTTACATAGTTTAGAAAATTGACCTGAAATCCCATTGTTTCTGACAATTCATTGTGGCTTACAAAATTACCATCCTCATTGAGTAAATGTTTAACTAAAAATACATTTTTCTGCATCCATTTCTTGTACAAGAATGGTTTTTCTCCCACTTTGAATTTCTCATTACAAAAAATAGGTTCAGTGGCTAAATCTGTACTTTCGTATAACTCTACCTGTTTGCAGAACCTTTGATATGCTTGAAAAACTCCTTTCCAAAATTTGTTAATGATATTGTTTTCAGTAAATCTATCAGGACCATATGCATCAAGATTACTTACTTCGGGACATAATGAATGTAATATTATTTTCCACTTACAATTGTACATGTACGCTTTCCTTATCCAGGCCATTTTCAAGGAGCTGATGTACATTTTCAGGTCGGGTATACCTATCCCTCCCTTCTGTATATTATGTACTGAGTATTTTCTTTTAATTTTATCATTTTTGTTGTTCCAAACAAATTTGAAACACATATTCTGTAATAAAGCAATCTGGGAATCAGGAGGATTCGGCAAAAGGATCCATAAGTACACCAATTTTGATAGCACTAATGATTTGAGCACAGCTACTCTACCTAATGGTGTTATTATTCTTTTCGTCCATATTTTGAACAAGGTTTGGACTTCTGAGAATTTATCTTTCATATTAATTTCCGTCATATCCGATAGCCTATTCGTAAACCACAGTCCTAGAATTTTGAATTTTGAGGGGTTCCATTCCATTTTATAGTGGGGTAAA
>CM065741.1:46258781-46289430 GCA_033310375.1 Conus canariensis | reverse complement strand
CTGGGTATCCGTATTTTGCCCCACTTCAGGGCAGCTGGCATTGACCTTGATGCTGTTGATGACGGTCCATTACAGACTGATGTACCTCCCTGGAAAGTCGTCAATCCAGAGATTAATTTATATTTAACTCAATTTCGAAAGGAGGTCACCTCGAGTGCTGCATATGAACAACTTTATCTTGGGCAGTGTGAACTTTATAAAGATTTTATCAAGATTTTTACAGATGGTTCTAAAAAAGGTGAGAGGGCTGCAGCTGCCATTGTGTGTGATAACAATTTTCAGGAGCCTACTTTAAGATTGCGGGATTGGTCGTCTGATTAAACTGCTGAACTGAAGGCTTTAAATCTGGCCCTCAATGCGGTGTCCAGGTCAGATCAGAACGATTTCCTTATTTTATCGGAGTCATTGTCGGCTTTATCGACAAGAGAAGTTTCACATCCAGTTTTGGCTGATATTCATGATCTTCATACTCAGCTTGTCTCTTCGGGAAAGCATATAGTTTTCTTGTGGGTCCCCAGCCACATGGGAATCTATGGCAACTCAGTGGTGGACAAAGCAGCCAAACAAGCTCTCGGTGCAAATCTTTCCAGGAGGCCTATGCAGTTTGTTCCTCACTCAGATCTACGTCATAAATCTAGTTTTTGTCGTGAACTGTGGCAGAGTGAATGGTCTAATCAAATTCATAATAAATTGTTTAAAATTTGCCCAGATTTAACCAATCCTTTCCCATCGGTGGTACGTAACCGTAAAGAGGAATCGGTTTTGTCACGGTTACATATTGGGCACAGCTATATAACGCACAGTTGGATACTCGGAAGGGAAGACCCCCCATGGTGTGTTGCGTGTGACAGCTTGTTCAGTGTTAATCATTTTTTGACAGGATGTGCTGATTTGATGCGTATCAGAGAGAAGTTCTTTTCCACCAGTGATTTATCAGTTCTTTTTCGTGAGATTTCAGTAGATCTTATTTTTTCTTTTTTGAAAGAGGTAAATTTATTTTATAAAATACAGTGTTTTAATAATGTATACAGGTGTCGTTGGAGTTGAACAGATAATTGTGCTTTTGTCCTCATAAATTTTAAGCGATGTGTTAATACTAGTGTGGGTATTTGTATCTAGAGACTTAGCAGATATGATAGCTGAGGTCCTGATTTGGCTCCTAGTAGTCCGCTGGACCCTATAAACAATAACTATCACTTGGCAGGACCGCATCACTAACACGGACGTCCTGGCCCAGGCAGGGATGCCGACCATGTTCGCTATGCTGACGGATACACCTGTGCTGGCTTGGCCACGTCGGCCGCATGTACCACGGTCGCATCCCAAAGGACATGATGTTCGGCGAGCTGGCTACAGGCTCCAGACCTACATGACGGCCCGCCCTTCACTACAGAAATGTGTGTAAGCGCGACCTGAGCGCAGGCAGCCTCGACCCAGCAGACCTGGAGACAGCAGCTTCAGACTGGATCAGCTGGCAGTCCACCATCAAGGCATCAAGCGAGCAGAGCAGAGGAGAGAGGCCTAGTGGGAAGAACGGAGGCACCGCCGATGGCAAAGAATCGCGTCGGCACAAACAGACACGCATGACTGAGACATCACCAGCGGCAATTGCAACAGAGTCTGCCGCTCAGTGATTGGGCTCTGCAGCCACAGCAGACGCTGCAGCTCCACAACTGACTGATCCATGGTGCAACACCACTGTCTCAAGACAGACGGATGCCACCATCATCAAGTGCGATAAGTCCCTCTTCTTTTAATGGTTGGTGTCCCTTTCTTTAGGGATTCATGGTCTTTTGTGGGGTTATTGTACTGTTTATGGTTTAAAGTGTTCCATCCATAGAGCTTATAGCCACTTGACATACGGTTTACTTCTCTCTTCTTCCATCAGGTTTAGCGTCCCCCGTTTGCATAATTCAGCGGTATCTTCTTCCAAAGTGTTGGCGACAAACCTTTGGGGGGGGGGGGGGGTTAATGTAACTTGTCAAGGAGTTTTAGCCTCAGTCTTCATTTACAGGATTTAGAGTATTCTTTCTTGAGATTAAATGCCTTTCACTGTTTTTAGTATCCCATCTATTTTCGATGTTTATTAGCTAAAGGCCTTGGTGTCTTCTTTCGTTGATATAGTATATTATTTCTCATGGTTTGGTGAGTTCTTCAGAATTTAATCTAAGGCTTTTCTCTTGGCAGGCCATAGAGTGACCCCTCTCCGAGAGCTGGTATCAGCTTATCAGAGAACCATTGTGCAACGTCTTCCAGGACAGTTGCCATCCTCACCACGAACATACACGTCTCGGGAAGAGATTCACATGAAAACACCACCCAAGTGCTATAAAGACAACCGGCGATGATGTAAGTGCAAATGTTGAACTTTGAAGCAGTTCCTATGCTGGTACTTAACTGGTTAGTTTTGTTCTTGCAAGGCAGGTAATAAACTGGCAAGTAGGTAGGTAGGTAGGTGTAGTTACAACAGTTTGTTTGATTTCAGGACTTTGTAGGGTTTTTGCTTTTTTTTTTCAAATGGTTTCTTGCAGACCCATGTCCACCTTGTTATGCGTGGTGGGGTGGATCTCAAACTCTATCCCTCCCCTCCCTCCTTCCTTCATCCCTGCGTTTTCCCCACACCACCTCTCCGTGCCTTACCGCGCCTTTTTCCTGCCCAATTGTAACCGACAGCCTGCCTAATCTGTTGCAGGGAACTTGGCTGTCAGTTCTTTGGTAACTTAATGCCAAGGAAATTTTTTTATACTACACTGACAGAACATAATTGACTCCAAACTCTAATTCTGGAACAATAGCAACAAAGAAAAGGGGAGGTGGGGGGGGGTTGTTAGAAAATTCTGATATTGATTTCAGTAATGGTGCAGAAATTAGATTTTCATTGCAGGTGAGAGATGGAGAAATGAGGCATTTTGGAAGATTAAACCATGCGAAATGGGGATGCTAAATCTGATGAAAGGAGAGAGTGTAAAAATTCTTAAATTAGGCGCGTGCGCGTACGCACGCGCGCGCACACACACACACACACACACACACACACACACACACACACACACACACACACACACACTCTCTCTCCTCTCTCTCTCTCTCTCCCCTCTCTCTCTCTCTCTCCTCGCAAACATCACCCCTCCACTCTACCGATACACGTGCACTCTAATCTTTTTGTTTTACTATCGTAGAGAGTGGGAGCATAATATAGGTAAACAATGACTAGTTTTGGTAAAAAGGAAAGAAGCGCACAAACATACAACTAAATGAGAGGTATTTGCACAAGAATTCACTCGTAAAAAATATTTGTTTATATCAACAGGGGCAAAGAACTCCTGCACCAACGGCTTCATTTCTTGCCTTCATTTCCTGAGGATTCAGTGTCTTCTTTCTTAAGTGTTTCTTTTTGTCAGCTGTTTTGTCTGCTTTGTTGAAAGGACTCTCTGTCAGGGTTTGTCTTCTTGGTTCACAACATTTAGCGTTTTCTCTTCCGTGCGTCTTTCTAGCGTTTAGTGCCGGTTGTTCATATGCTTTATATAGCTGTTCTGGTTCCTCATGTCAATGTTCTGTGGTACAAGGACACAAAACGGGGGGTGCCAGAGGAAATATTTTCTGGAAGAGCATGAATGGTTGACTCGGCTACGTAGCAGGTCTCCTATTTCAGGGATCTGGAACATGGACGCATGTTTTCAGATCATCTGGGACTGAGCTGCAGAAGTGTTGAAGTCCGTAGAGCTCTTCCAGTAATATTCCCTTGTGCGCACCTGGTACCTCCTGATTCAAGTGTCCTTTAATACACAGAACCTCTGTGGCAGCGTTAACATGTGGATCCTTTCATATGTTCTGCTGCCCTTCTTAAAATACAGTTTGGTGTCATCTTTCAAATAGTGTTTAGTGTTTTCTTTTATGGGCATTAACATGCTCTTGTCTAATGTTCTTTTCATAGGGTTGAGTATCCTTTTAAAGTAGCGAGTGTTGTCCTTCTGGACGGTCTGGTTTCCTCTGTTCAGACTTTACTGTTCTCTTCCCCAAAGGTTTAGTCTCCTCCCTTTCAGGGCAACTGGTTACACTTTGCTTACAGTGTAGTTCCATATTTTTGTAGGGCTTAGCGTCATCTTTCCCAGAGGTTTAGTGTCCTTTCACATGGTATTTTCTTGGGACTTGGTTTCCTCTTTTCACAAGGTTTAGGGTCCTCCCTTTTATGTGGTTCAGTGTCCTCTTTTAAGGTTTTAATGGTCTTAGTTCATAGCTTTCCTCTTTAAGTTTAGAATCTTTCATCTACAGGGTTTACAACCTGTTTTTGTCATAATGTTTATTTTCCATCTCTTTGGTTGGTTTTAATGTCCGCCTCTCATATAGTTTAGTGTAAGTGGCAAGTGGAGGGGACGGCACGGCATGTCCTACAGGAATGCCCAAGCCATGCCGACCTGAGAGACAGTGCCCGGCCAGAGGGGCGGCGATGTGCCGGTGGCTATGTGGGTGCCTTGGGGTTCTCCAAATGACGCCCCAATTCCTCTGACGGGTCTGCCAGTGACACGGCGACCAAGGAGAATCGTGGTGGGCTTCAAACCAGACTGTGTAATGCACAAAACCGTCTCCAGTGGCAAGTAAAATATACTACGCACAAAAAGTTAAGGATCGGTATGTGAAAACAGGTGCGTAATAAACTCAGTTCGCTACTGTTATTTATTTCTTAGTCCAGCCAAATTGTCATGAATTCTTGTTCAGCTGTAAGTGGGCGATGTTGTGTTAGTGCGAAAATTGCACGGGATTCTCTACTACTGAGCTGGGCCGCAAACGGAAAAGTGGAAACTTGCGAAAAATGACCTTGTTTTGGACCGTTCTGCCTGAACACATTGCACTTGCCAGATGGAAAAACCATTATGCACGTGCAAGCACTGCTGTTTATGTGTGAGATGCTGTCGCTCGCTTGGCTATATAAGATGACATTCCACCAGTAGTAGGCCTGATCTGACAATGCCTCCACGACGAAAATTAAGCGAGTTGGATAGGGGACGAGCTGTTGCATGGTTCCAAGATGGTGTTCCCCAAGCGAAAAGTGGCCAGGCGACTTCATGTGTCCATCTCGGTCATTGTCCGACTGATTCAACGCTTCACAGCCACTGGGATTGTCCATGAAAGACGCAGGCAGATCTGGTCGACCGAAGAAGACAACCCCACGTGACGATCGTCTCATTGAACAAGCCCTGCAGACAAGAACAGCCTCTTCCAGCATAATTCAAAGGCAGTTCAGGGTGGCTACTAACATCAACATCAGCCAGCAGACCATACAGAATCGCCTACATGGGTTTAATCTCCATTCTCGTCGCCCAGCAGTACGGCCACGCTTAACTCCAGCCCATAGGGCAGCACGCCGCGCCTTCTGCGCACGTCACGTGAGGTGGACACGTCAGCAATGGTCCCAGGTCCTGTTCAGTGATGAATCACGCTTCACCCTTCACCACAACGACGGCCGACTGAGGGTCTGGAGGCGCCCAGGGCAACGCTTTACTGACGCCACTGTCCAAGAAAAGGTGGCCTTTGGTGGAGGTTCTGTAATGGTCTGGGGGGCCTTCAGCCTTCACCACAGAACACCCTTGTATCATGTACAGGGTAACCTGACTGGCATCCGATACCGGGATGAGATCCTTCGACCGCTGGCTGTGCCTACACTGCAGCAGATGGGACCGAGGGCTGTCTACCAGGATGACAATGCTCGCCCTCACAGGGCAAGGGTGGTCAACTACTTCCTGCAGCAGTCTGGAGTCAACAGAATGGAGTGGCCAGCATGCAGTCCCGATCTCAACCCGATTGAGAACCTCTGGGATGAGCTGGATCGCAAAGTGAGGAGCCACCCCCCTCCCAGGGATGCCCAACACCTCTACCAGATGCTGCAGGCTGAGTGGCAGGCGCTTCCACAGAGGATCTTCACCAACCTGGTCAATTCGATGAGGACTCGCTGCGTCGAGTGCCAGAACAGCCATGGTGGTTACACGCATTACTGAGCTTTTGGGAGCATCAGTATGCCCTGTCTTGTGATTTCAATGACTTTGGGAAATCAAATTTGGATACGTATCCACTTTAATCAAATGTACACACCAAACGATTGCTCGAGATTGAAGGCAGTTGTGTATCGTTATCACTAAAGAATGGAATTAAATGTTGGCCAAACTTCAGCGCATTGACTTTCTTATTTTGACAGTTATGAATGTTTGTGAAAGTGATCCTTAACTTTTTGTGTGTAGCTTAGTTTATTTTGGAACAGTTACGTGTTCAATGGGATCAAGTGATGAGGGGTGGAAGAGAATGCAATGTTGAAATCGGTCAGATTGAAGAGCGGTGCAAGAAGCATTCTACAGATATGAACGGGTGTAAAATGGGGAAATGGCTCGGCTCCAAGCTTCCATTTTCCTCTCGTTTTCTGTTGAGAGTGTCGGCACTCTGTATTTCACAAAAGAAAATTTTCTTGTAAAATGGGTGACTTATTTCAAGGGAACCCCGATAATATGCTTTCCACTCCCCCCACCCCCCATCTTCCCTTGCTGTCCCCTGTCCTTGAATCTGCTCCCACTGCTTACATGTGTATGCATGTACACGCACGCGCATTTAAGCACACATACAAACACGCGCACACACACGCACAAAACGCACACACACACACGCTCGCTCACATATTTACGAAGCAGATCCGCATGAACATCCTCTACAGGATGCCGCTCCAGTCATACAGCCAAAGTCCGCATCAACTTGACCATTCCGATGACTGGGGCACTCGCCCACCAGGGTCTGTATGTAGAGAGGGAATCGCAGTTCAGGCGACTTCAAAGAGAAAGTCGCAGAACTCGCTGAAATATATTTTGTAATGATCAAAAATGATGACAATCACGAGAGAGTCATTGAGATTATTCTCGTCTTAGACTCCAGCACAGGGATGTTTGATAGTAATTGGTGGCATCTACCAATCTTAGAAGGCTGAGCCACACATGTAGAACTACTCACTAAGTTTGATATGAAAAATACAAACACTGTTTACATCTGTTCTCTGCATGTGCACCCACCAATAAAGGCCGCTGATGGGATTCGACCGTCCAGCCCCGTAGCCGTATGTCCAAGACACCAACTGCTGCACTATGATGACTGGTCCGTTACATGAAGGTTTTCAAAGATATTTTTCAGGATTTTCTTCTTGAAAGTAGTTACTAGAGCCGAGGCAAAGAGATACATAATTACTCGTGCATATCCACTATATAACTTTTGAGACCAGCTTATCCTAAACATTAAATAACAAAATATCGAAATCAAATGAACATCTCTGACCATATGTAAACAAACACATAGCATCATCTCAATGTTGCATCCCCATTGTCAACTCTCTTCGGATCAAAGATTTTTTTTTTAACGTCTTATTGTCTTGGTAGGATTTTATTCTTAAAAAAGAGGGGCATACGTGTTTCTTCGCCACTGCAGATTTGACAAAAGTACTGTACATTTCAGGACTACTTGAACAGTGACGCGTGTACCAGAAATGTTGGTAAAGGATTCGTTCAGCGTTAGGACTGGAACCATTACATCAGTCGACATAGCGTTCTCGGTCATTGGCGTTCATTGGTTTTCTAGACATGCAATTGGTAGCGAGGTAGGAAAGACTGTGTTGAACATGAGGGTCAGCTCTCTCTCTCTCTCTCTCTCTCTCTCTCTCTCTCTCTCTCTCTCTCTCTCTCTCTCTCTCTCTCCACACACACGCGCACACACACACACTCTCTCTACAAACACAAACGCTCGCGCACGCACACAGGCACGCGCGCACGCACGCACGCACTCACACACACAGTTTTTCAACCAAGAAAACGCAGATGCATTAAAAGTGATCTGAGTCGGTTGGAGAAGAAAAGAGGTTAAAGTATATTGAGATCCTGATAACGGTTGCAAGAACAGTGCTCGGATAAGACTTTCGTGGTTAGAGGAGTAAGGGAAAAGGCAGTGGGGGATAAGGTTGGAGGCGGGATGGATGTCGAACAGTTCTGCGTTTCGTTTCGCATCCCTGCAGCATATGAATGTGTTGATTCTATCCCTTGGCTTAATTCAAAATGACCCTTGCCCCCAGAGTTTGAACTGGAAACGAATGCCTACTATGCTCTCGCCTGAACACACTGTAACACACATACACAGCCAAACGGGCGCGCGCACGCACGCACGCACGCACACACACACACACACACACACACACACACACACACACACACAGGTGAGAAACTTTTTTTTTTTTTTTATTGAAGTCACTGGCTTACCATGCGTTGCTAAATATTCTTCCACTGAACATCCAATGGACCACTTCGTGGTCGATATCAATCTCTGCCTTAAGCTATGTGAAACTCAAAATGGAGCGGAAAAGGGTGCTGCACTATGTTTCCTAATGGGAGATTGTTGAAACCTTTTATGCTCATATAACATATCGTATTAACCAAAATCGCAAGATAACAGGACGCAGATACTTTATAAAATCAAAATCCTTTCGCTGAATTTAGTGAGTCAGTCATTTGCGCAGACCAGTCAATGTGTACAGAAAATATTGATGTTTTTCTGTCACCAGGGGCAAGGCACTCGCGCATCAACCACCGTGGAAAACCGGGAGCAGCAAGAATCAATTCGGGGAAGGCAACAGAATACAAGGAGAGTTGTGGCGAGAATTTATTTTTTTATTTATTTTTTGCCTATCTTCTGTGCCACTTCAGTGGCATTGCACCCACACTGCTCAGTCTGACATGGACGCAGCCCTGCCCGCACACAAGCATGCACACAGGGAGCAATCAGTGTCATGCCTTCAAGTGGCAACGCCCCAGAGGAGACGCTGCACTGCTGCCGAGTCACTAAGGTGGTGTTCAGTGGCGTCTGTGCTGATCCAACATATGCAGGACACCACCTCTAAGCCCCCTGTGAAAAACAGATTGCTTAGTCGCGGAGCCGGCTTGAGTGAGCTCTCTCTCTGGAGGGCGCCACCACGTTCGTCCAGTGACAGCCCCCATGGGCTCGCCGATACCTGTGACCCCGTCGGAATCAAACCAAGGCCACAGACGTGGAGAGGACATCAAACCTGAGGTCACCATGAGAGCAGGGCATGAAGGTCCACAGACTTTGAACACTTTTTTAATACTGATCGATGAGAATGAGGATGATGAAGATGATGCTATGGATTTCCATTCCTGTCTGAGATTGCATGGCAGGGCTGTAGTCTACACGTATTTTTATAATATATCCCGGATCAACCAGGCCCGACTTGCAGTGTTCGTCAGGATGTTTGAGCGCATCCATTAAGTGGATGAAGCTCGACTGTGTGGTCCCAGTCTTCCCAATTGAGCCCGTAGCAAACTCAAATCTGGGTAGGAGCCGGTCGAGGCATAAAATCCCCCCTGATTCTGATGGGAATCGAACCCATGACCTGCCAGCCGGGAGTCCGCAATGCCAACCACTTGGCCACGGCGACTGGCTACTTTTCTTTATCCGACATTTCAAGTGTTGTGCAGGGTGAAAATACTCTTGCCTAGTGTTTGGTTCGTGGTTCTTTGGACGTCATGGACGTGTTCTTTTGGATGGTTTGCATAACAATCCACATCATCGTTAATTCAATTCAACAGGCTTCCCACTGTTCGTTTGTAGATGATTTTGTACCCTGTGCAACTGGAAGTTTGTACCCAAGTGTTCAGCACAGCCTCCAGCTTTGTGTGGATAAAATCCATTGTGGGCAGAAGAAAATCGCTTTACCTTTTCTGCTGCTAAGATCCAGTGCATTCACTTTCATCATTTTCTACAATTCTTTGCTGATCCTGAAATCCCAAATAGGGAAATCTCCCATTCCACCTGTAACAGAGACCAGGTTTCTGGGGGTTATTTTCTATCAAAAGCTCGCTTCCTCCATCACACTAAACACTTTAAAACTTCTTTCAGTTGTTTTGTCTCCTTCGTTGAATGGACTCTTTGTTAAGGTTCGTCTAATTGGTTCACCAGATTTAGCGTTTTCTCTTTTGTGCGTCTTTCTAGCGTTTAGTGTCGGTTGTTTATATGCTTTATATAGCTGTTCTGGTTCCTCATGTCGATGTTCTGTGGTACAAGGACACAAAACAGGGGGTGCCAGAGGAAATATTTTCTGGAAGAGCATGAATGGTTGACTCCGCTACGTAGCAGGTCTCCTATCTCAGGGATCTGGAACATGGACGCATGTTTTCAGATCATCTGGGACTGAGCTGCAGAGTGTTGAAGTCCGTAGAGCTCTTCCAGTAATATTCCCTTGTGCGCACCTGGTACCTCCTGATTCAAGTGTCCTTTAACACACAGAACCTCTGTGGCAGCGTTAACATGTGGATCCTTTCATATGTTCTGCTGCCCTTCTTAAAGTACAGTTTGGTGTCATCTTTCAAATAGTGTGTTTTATGGGCATTAACATGCTCTTGTCTGATGTTCTTTTCATAGGGTTGAGTATCCTTTTAAAGTAGCGAGTGTTCTCCTTCCGGACGGTCTGGTTTCCTCTGTTCAGACTTACCTGTTCTCTTCCCCAAAGGTTTAGTCTCCTCCCTTTCAGGGCAACTGGTTACACTTTGCTTACAGTGTAGTTCCATATTTTTGTAGGGCTTAGCGTCATCATTCCCAGAGGTTAGTTCCCTTTCATATATTTTCTTGGGACTTGGTTTCCTCTTTTCACAAGGCTTAGGGTCCTCCTTTTTATGTGGTTCAGTGTCCCTTTTTAAGGTTTTAATGGTATCAGTTCATAGCTTTCCTCTTTAAGATTAGAATCTTTCATCTACAGGGTTTACAGTCCGTTTTTGTCATAATGTTTATTTTCCATCTCTTTCGTTGGTTTTTATGCCCGCCTCTCATATAGTTTAGTGTAAGTGGCAAGTGGAGGGGACGGCACGGCATGTCCTACAGGACTGCCCAAGCCATGCCGACCCGAGAGATAGTGCCCAGCCAGAGGGGCGGTGATGTGCCAGTGACTATGTGGGTGCCTTGGGGTTCTCCAAAGGACGCTCCAATTCATCTGACGGGTCTGCCATTGAGACGGCGACCAAGGAGAATCGTGGTGGGCTTCAAACCAGACTGTATAATGTACAACATCGCCTCCAGTAGTAAAGTCAAATAGTTTATTTTGGAAGTTACGTTTTCAATGGGATCAAGTGATAAAGGGGTGGAAGAGAATGCAATGTTGAAATCGGTCAATTTCAAGAGTGGTGCAAGAAGCATTCTACAGATATGAACGGGTGTAAAATGGGGAAATTTCTCAGCTCCAAGCTTCCATTTTCATGGGGTTTTTTTCTGTTGAGAGTGTCGGCACTCTGTATTTCACAAAAGAAAATTTTCTTGTAAAACGGGTGACTAATTTCAAGGGAACCTCAATAACGTTTTCATCTCCCATCTTCCCCTTGCTCCCACTACTAACATGTGTATGCATGTACACGCACGCGCACTTAAGCACACATACAAACACACGGGCACGCACACACACACACACGCACGCGCGCGCGCGCGCGCACACACACACACCACCTCACTCACATTTACGAAGCAGGTCTGCATGAACATCCTCTACAGGATGCTGCTCCAGTCATACAGCCAAAGTCCCCATTAACTTGACCATTCCGATGACTGGGGCACTCGCCCACCAAGGTCTGTATGTAGAGAGGGAATCGCAGTTCAGGCGACTTTAAAGAGAAAGTCGCAGAACCTGCTCAAATATCTTTTTTGTAATGATCAAAGATGATGACAATCATGAGTGTCATTGAGATTATTCCTGTCTTAGACTCCAACACAGGGATGTTTGATAGTAATTGGTGGCATCTACCAATCTTAGAAGGCTGAGCCACACATGTAGAACTACTCACTAAGTTTGATATGAAAAAATACAAACACTGTTTACATCTGTTCTCTTCATGTGCAGTGAACCATGACTGTGCTTTCAGACGTTCCATTCGGACCCTTAGCACTCTCCACTTTGGACAGGAGCCGGCCGGGGCTGAGGTCACCCACAAATAAAGGCCGCTGATGGGATTCGACCGTCCAGCCCGTAGCCGTACGTCCGAGACACTAACTGCTGCACTATGATGACTGGTCGGTTACATAAAGGTTTGAGACCAGCTTATCCTAAACATTAAATAACAAAATATCGAAATCAAATGAACATCTCTGACCATATGTAAACAGTCACATAACATCTCAATGTTGCATCCTCATTGTCAATTCTCTTTTCGGATCAAAGATTTTTTTTTAACGTCTTATTGTCTTGGTAGGATTTTATTCTTAAAAAAGGGGGCATACGTGTTTCTTCGCCACTGCAGATTTGACAAATGTACTGTACATTTCAGGACTACTTGAACAGTGACGCGTGTCCAGAAATGTTGGTAAAGGATTCGTTCAGCGTTAGGACTGGAACCATTACTTCAGTCGACATGGCGTTCTCGGTCATTGGCGTTCATTGGTTTTCTAGACATGCAATTGGTAGCGAGTAGGAAAGACCGTGTTGAACACGAGGGTCAGGTCTCTCGGTCTCTCCCCTCTCTCTCTCTATCTCCTCTCTCTCTCTCTCCTCTCTCTCTCTCTCTCTCTCTCTCTCTTCCATGCACACACACACACTCTCTCTCTCCAAACAAAGCAAGCAAGCGCACGCACGCACGCATGCACACACACACAGTTTTTCAACAAACAAAACACAGATGCATTAAAAGTGATCTGAGCCAGTTGGTGAAGAAAAGAGGTTAAAGTATATTGAGATCCTGATAACGGTTGCAAGAACAGTGATCAGATAAGACTCTCGTGGTTAGAGGAGTAAGGGAAAAGGCAGTGGGGATAAGGTTGGAGGCAGGATGGATGTCGAACAGTTTTGCGTTTCGTTTCGCATCCCTGCAGCATATGAATGTGTTGATTCTATCCCTTGGCTTAATTCAAAATGACCCTTGCCCCCAGAGTTTGAACTGGAAACGAATGCCTACTATCCTCTCGCCTAAACACACTGTAACACATATACACAGCCACACGGGCGCGCGTGCACACGCACGCACACCACACACACACACACACACACACACACACACACACACACACACACACACACACAGGTGATAGGTTGAGAAACTGATTATAAAAAATTTCTTTATTGAAGTCAAGCGTTGCTAAATGTTCTTTCACCGAACATCCGATGGACCACTTCGTGGTCGATAACAATCTCTGCCTTAAGCTATGTAAAACTCAAAATGGAGTGGAAAAGGATACTGCACTATGTTTTCTAATGGGAGATTGTTGAAACCTTTTATGTTCATATAGTACATCGTATTAACCTAAATTGCAAGACAACAGGACGCAGATACTTTGTAAAATAATTATTTCGCTGAATTTAGTGAGTCATAATTTGCGCAGAACAGTCAATGTTCACAGAAAAAAAAAATTTTCTGTCACCAGGGGCAAGGCACTCACGCATCAACCACCGTGGAAAACGGGGAGCAGCACGAATCAACTCGGGGAAGGCAACAGAATACAAGGAGAGTGGTGGCGAGAATTTATTTTTTTATTTATTTATTTTTTTGCCTATCTTCTATGCCACTTCAGTGGCATTGCACCCACACTGCTCAGTCTGACATGGACGCAACCCTGCCCGCACAAGTGCGCGCATAGGCAGCAATCGATGTCATGCCTTCAAGTGGAGACGCTGCACTGCTGCCGAGTCACTAAGGTGGTGTTCAGTGGCGTCTGTGCTGATCCAACATATGCAGGACATCACCTATAAGCCCCCTGTGAAAAACAGTGATTGCTTAGTCGCGGAGCCGGCTTGAGTGAGCTCTCCCTCTGGAGGGCGCCACCACATTCGTCCAACGACAGCCCCCATGGACTCGCCGATACCTGTGACCCCGTCGGAATCAAACCAAGGCCACAGACGTGGAGAGGACATCAAAACTGAGGTCACCATGAGAGCAGGGCATGAAGGGCCACAGACTTTGAACACTTTTTTAATACTGATCGATGATGAAGATGATGCTACGGATTTCCATTCCGGTCTGAGACTGCATGGCAGGGCTGTATTCTACACTTATTGTCATAATATATCCCGGATCAACCAGGCCCGATTTGCAGTGTTCGTCAGGATGTTTGAGCGCATCCATTAAGTGGATGAAGCTCGACTGTGTTGTCCCAGTCTTCCCAATTGAGCCCGTAGCAAACTCAAATCTGGGTAGGAGCTGGTCGAGGCATAAAAATCCCCCCGACTCTGATGGAAATCGAACCCACGATCTCCCAGCCGGGAGTCCGCGACGCTAACCACTTGGCCACGGTGACTGGCTACTTTTCTTTATCGGACACTTCAAGTACTGTGCAGGGTCAAAATATTCTTGCATAGTGTTTGGTTCGTGGTTCTTTGGACGTCCTGGACGTGTTCTTTCGGATGGTTTGCATAAAAATCAACAACATTAATTCAGTTAAACAGGCTTCCGACTCTTTGTAGATGATTTTGCCCCCTGTGCAACTGGAAGTTTGTACCCAAGTGTTCAGCGCGGGATACAGCTTTGTGTGGATGAAATCCATTATGGGCAGAAGAAAATGGCTTTACCTTTTTTGCTACTAAGATCCAGTACATTCACTTTCATCGTTTTCCACAGTTCTTTGCTGATCCTGAAATCCAAAATAGGGAAATCTCCCATTCCACCTGTAAAAGAGCCAAATTTCTGGGGGTTATTTTCTATCAAAAGCTCAGCTTCCTCCGTCACACTAACACTTAAAAAATTTTTGCCAGAAAGCTCGGAACATTCTGCGGGTCGTAGCACGCACTGACTGGGGCGCTGATAAGAAAACTTTGCTGCACCTCTACAGAGCCTTGCTCCATTCTAAACTGGACTATGGTTGTGTTGTGTACGGCTCTGTGAAACCCTCTTGTCTGAAACTTTTGTATCCTATTCATTGTCAAGGGCTTCGTCTCTGTCTTGGAGCATTCCGCACCACCCCTGTCTACAGCCTGTATGCTGAGGCAGATGAACACTCATTATCCAATGAAGACTGACACCATCCTTAAATTATCTCAGATTATTCTCCGAATCGGAAAACCCTGCTGGTGACTGCGATTTTCATTCCTAATTTTGAAAGACAATTTGATGAAAATCCCGACTGTATTCCTCAGTTTGGACTTTAGTATGCAGCCCCATGCGCAGAATGCAGGTCTTGATCTAGGAGTTTGTGTCTGACCTCTCCAAATTTCCAGATAAGCCTCCATGGACTTTTCCATATCAAAGCAACTTTGATGTTGCTTTTCGCAAAGAATTCACCAATCGTCGGCATACAAGGCATTGTTTGCCGATCTCTGTGCAAAATTCCCACCCTTTCAGAAAATGTTTACTGATGGTTCAAAGTCCGATGATGGAGTGGCTTGTGGCGCTTATTGCCCAGACGCTCCTTCTCTAATATCATAGCATATTCCGTCAGATAGTTCTGTTCACTGCTGAAATTTCTCAATCTATTAACAAAGCAATATGATTTTGTCTGATTCGCTGTCGCTTTGAGGTCATAGCTGGCCGTAACCTCTATCACCTGAACTTTTAAACTCTTCTGAACTTTTTAAGTCTTTGAAAGCGAAAGGTCCCAACATTGTTCTAACTTTGGGTTTCCGTCATGTTGGCATTGGGGAAAGGAAATGGCTGATTGCTTGGCCAGGAATGCCACAAGATTTAAACTCTAACATCCTATCCCCTACTCGAAGGTTAATGTTTATATCAGAGACGTGGCAGGAGCACTGAAATACACAGAGGATAAAAGATTTTCAAGATCCGTCCGAATTAAAGTGTTCCTCTCCTCTACCTCTGGTGGTCACAAAGAAGAAACGGTTTTATGCCGGCTGCACTCAGGCCATTCGTTTGTAACTCATTCCTTTCTTTTAAAGAGCGAAGAAGCTCCATGGTACATTTCATGTCATATACATCAACAGTGAAACGTATTATTTTAGATGTCCAGACTTGCATAATGTGAGACTAAGGCATTTTACATGAGACTCATGAAACCTTGCCCAGAGATATCCCACATGATGTAAAAAGTGATCAAAATTTTTCGTTTGATCCACGATTTTAGAGATGAAAGATTTTGTAACATTTCTGATGTTTTTGAAGGTGTATTATAAGGCTGTTAATGATTAACGGACAACCCTGATATGTCACTTTGCGGTCGGCTTGGTTATAAGCAACATTCCCTACCTTTCAGATGGTTCGGTAGTTTTTTGTTTTGTTTTTTCCCCTAAGAATTTGGGGTCTCTCTTCGTTCACAGGTTCGTCTTTTTCCAGGTTCGGTGCCTTCTCCATACAAAGGCGGTAATGTCATCTTTACCTAGCTGTAGTGTTTTCTTCTTTCACAGGTATTAGAGTATTCTTTCCTTGCTTCAGTGTCTCCTTCATTCACACATTCATGTGGCTTCTCGCTTGGGGCTTAGTCTTCTTTTCCAGGTTTCGGTGTCTATTTTCCTTATGGCCAAGAAGATAGGACAGCTTACCTATGTCGGTGTTCTGGGGAACGAGGTCACATGGGATACATACAACAGGGGAGTACCAGAGGGAGTATTTTCGGAAAGGCATGAAAGGCTGACTCGAGCTGTGGAGCAGGGATTGTGAATCAAGGGATCTGGAGCATGGACGCATGCTTTCAGATCATTTTGGTTCGGGCTGCAGAGCTCTTGAGAAAGTCTTTAATCCTCTTCCTAAAATATTTCCTAGTGCGCACCTGGTACTCCTGATCTGAGTGTCCTTTATCCACAGAAAACCTGACATAGTAGTCATTCAGCATGTGAATGCTCTCGTAGGATTTAAAATTTGAAAATAGTTCTTAGTGAGTTTCAAATTCTTTAGTGAGTCCGCCAAAAACGACAAACAAATCACAATTTTACTTTCCTACTTTTGCAGGCGCTGGTGGTCACCATTTAAATAGTGCAAGTATTCTCGACCTCCTGTGATGGCATTTTTGGTGTCCTCTCCTATAGTGTTCTTTCATAGGCTTTAGTGTCCTTTTTAAGTGGCTGGTGTAGTTCTAGGTGGTTAAATTTCCCCCTTTTAAAAGTTGTAGTGTTTTCACTCCGTAGATATAGCATCTTCCTTTCAAAGGTTTTAGTGTTCTCGTTTCTTACAGTAATGGACTTCTTTTGTCGGTTTCTTGTCTTGACAGGTTTTAGTGCCTTGTCTCATGGCATGTCAAAACAGCTGCTAAGTGCCATAAAACTAATAGAGGGAACCAGGTGACTCCCCATAAACAGATGAAGACGTCCAAGGGTGTCATTAGACGCCGGATCTCGGAGGCATCTCAGAGACTGATAAAAACTGAACTTGCATCCCAAGGTGTAATTAACGTGCGTTGGATTACGGTTCGTAAAGGAAGGAAAGAGTGCCCACCAACACCTCTTTCTGGCATTCAATACCCCTTCAGTGCCTTATGTCATCAAAGTGGCTATTTTAATGTGCGCAATCAACTTAACATTCCGTCGTCGTCTTCGATGTGGTGCTTCAAGTGCGAGAAGCTGCCTTATGTCATCAAAGTGGGTTATTTTAATGTGCGCAATCAACTTAACATTCCGTCGTCGTCTTCGATGTGGGTGCTTCAAGTGCATTCAACTCAACATTCCGTCGTCGTCTTCGATGCGGTGCTTCAAGTGCGAGAAGCTGCCTTATGTCATCAAAGTGGGCTATTGTAATGTGCGCATTCAACTTAACATTCCGTCTTGTCTTCGATGCGGTGCTTCAAGTGTGAGAAGCTGCCTTATGTCATCAAAGTGGGCTATTGTAATGTGCGCATTCAACTAACATTCCGTCTTGTCTTCGATGCGGTGCTTCAAGTGTGAGAAGCTGCCTTATGTCATCAAAGTGGGCTATTTTAATGTGCGCATTCAACTTAACATTCCGTCGTCTTCGATGCGGTGCTTCAAGTTGAGAAGCTATGGAAGAAGCCACATTTCTGGGTGCCATTTTTTAAATCCAAAATTGAACTTTAAATGTCGCATCCAACACTTAAAAACTGCGTGTTTGAAAGCACTGAACACTGAGAGTTCTAACACACGGACTGGGGCGCGGATAAGAAAACAATTCTTCGTTTTTACAGGGCTATGATCCGCTCCAAACTGGACTATGGATGTGTAGTCTAAGGCTCGGTCAGACCTTCCGACCTGAAAAGTCTTGGTCCCATCCACCATCTGTCGGATTGCATTCTGTACCACCCGTGTTTATATCATGTTTGCTGAGGCAGGAGAACCACCCTTCTCAAACCGTTGGCTGAAACTTGCCATAAACTACAGGTTGAATCTCTTTTTCTGAACCCCCAAACCCTGTATATGACTGTGTTTTTGACCCAAAGTTCCAAAAGAAATTCGACGACCATCCTAGTGACATGCACCCTTGGGAATTTGTACGCTTCCTCACTTGAACAATGCAGATATAGACCTTGGAGTGGTGTGTGATTTATCCAAGGTTCCTGATCACCCGCCATGGACTTCCTTCACTCCCGAGATCCGCTTTGATTTAGCTTCGTACCGTAAAGATTACCACTAGCTGCGTGGCGTACAAGTCCTTTTTCGTCGAACTGTGTTCGAAGTTTCCATCCTTCGGAAGAATTTTCACAGACAGTTCCAAATCTAACGAGGGGGTTGCCTCAACTGTGTGTTGTGCAACAGGTTCTTCTCGGAGATTGTCTAAACACATTCCCACTGGCAGTTCCATGTACACTTCTGAGTTGATAGCTTGGTCCTGGCTCTTGAAATAGTCTCTAAATGAAAACACAGATATCTTCATTTTTTTCGGACTCGCCTTCTGCTTTGGAGGCCGTTGCCAGCCGTAACCTCAAGCACCCTCAACTGATGAAATTGTTCGAACTGTACACCTCTCTGAAATCATATGGATATAACAAACCTGAGTTTTTACCATGTTCCTGAGGCGGCCGTAAAGAAGAAAGTCTTGTGCTGTTTGCAGGCCATTCTTATCTTTTAAAAGGTGAAGACGCTCCGTGCTGCATTCCATGTCATGCACCACACACGGTGAAACATAATTCTTTTTAATGCTTGGGAACTCGCATGATGTCGACATAAACATTTTTCAAGAGACTATGAAAACCTTGTTTAGAGATTTCCCACCTGACCTGATCTTTGAATTTCTGAAAGAGATTAACATTTTTTATCTGATCTAAGATTTTACAGAAGAAAGATTTTTTAACAAGATTTCCTGTGCGGTTTTTGATTAATATCAAAGGGCTGTGCGACTGATTTTTTGATGTAATGACTTGAGAGTTAACTCTAATGCGGTGACATACCTGATGTGGCCCTTTGCGAGCTATTGGCAACATTACCTTACATTACTATAGGGCTTATAAACCTTTTCTGTCTAAAGGGTTAATTTCAGTTTCTTTTGTAGAGCTAAATGTTATATTTTTATCTTGTTCAGTGTAATCTTCTTTCAGAATCTTAGTCTCTGTTTCATCAGGTTGATGTCTTTTGTAAGGCTTCGGCCGCATTCACAGTCTTCTCTTTCCCAGGTTAAGTATCTTCTTTTTTATAGACTTTACTGTCTTCGTTATTCTCAGCGTGTATGAATGTCATTCTTAGGCATTAGTTTCTACTTATGCATTACTGTATTTTTTGTCGGGATTTAGCGGCGACTTGTTGGTCAGAATGTCATCCGCGGCTTCGTTTGTGGCAGGTCATAAAGGATGGTCTATCTGCGAGAATCACTACTAATCAACCACGAGCTTTCGCACATCATCTTCCACAACCACCTCCATCCACACGAAGGGCATACAACCACAGGGACGAGATGCTACCCAGATCGTCCTCAGAGTTCACAGCGTTACTACAGGCTTCCAGAGAATCCGTTCTCATGGGATGCAGGAAGAATGGCGACGTCTGCTGGACCAACCCACTGCAGGGACTGGAGGATGCATTCACAACGGCAAGGGACAGACAAGACAGGAAGCCTTGCCCAGAGAACAGTGAAGGGCTTCGAAAAGCCAAATCGAACGTTCTTGCTGTTGTCAGCATTTTCCGTGTGTGTGCGCGCGCGCGCGCGTGCGTGCGTGTATATGTGTGAGTGTAGCATTTGTGTCGCATAGATCCTGTATTAATCCATCTGTTTCAGCATGAATGGAATGGCATTTTGGCGGACACGTTTTCTTTTCTTTTTCTTTTTTTTTCTGTCGCTATGAAATCAATTTGGACTTTGTGACAGTCCTGATATGAGCCCCTGAGTTCGGCTAGGGGGTAAGCAAAATGGATGCAAAAATGAAATCTTTTGTTTTTAATGCGAGATTATTTCTCTCTCTCTCTCTCTCTCTCTCTCTCTCTCTCTCTCTCTCTCTCTCTCTCTCTCTCTCTACAGAGAGAGAGAGATGGGTTGTGTTGCTGCCTATCATCGGTACGGCACGGCAAACGATGCAGTAATGAACAATATTGTCATGGAAGGTAGATGCGTAACAATGTGTCACCGATCGACGGTACTAAATCAGTACGTCCATGTGTTTAAGAGTAGTGGTGGTTCAAGACAGAGAGCGTGTGCGCGTATGCGTGTGTGTGTGTGTGTGTGTGTGTGTGTGTGTGCGCTCGCGCGTATGTGAGGTTGGGGTTTAGTTAGCTAGAGTTAGGTTAAGTTCCTCAGGGTTAGGTAGAAAGATTAGGCTAGGTAGGAGGCTGGGGAAATAGGACATACAGTATTCTTTCATTCCAGTCTTCACTTATTGAAGGAATGGAATGGAAGCGGGGGGGTTGGTTTCGTTCCCGATTGTTACCCTTTTGTTACTTTGGTTCTACACCAGAGAAGGCGGGGCAGGATATCGGCTGTTGTTGTGTTGTAAAGTCTGTGAGTTGTTGTGGTAAATTGTGTTGTTGCACGAGCAATAACTAGTCCGTTGGTCAGGCGTGTCAGCTCTGCGGAGGGATACACTGCTCTGACCAATCGTTGTTTTGTGTGGTGAGTAGAGTTCGCTTGATTCCGACCAGGGCGGAATGCGTTGGGGTAGCTTCACTTCGGTCCCTGGTGTTCGTCGGAGTGGACGTACTCCTTGTAGGTGCGGCGGCAGCGCCGGTAGTTTTGAAGAGTGACTTCGGGTCATAGTTAGTGCCAGGTCCTCGTCGGGTTTGGGTGCCCTTGGCCTGTGCTGAGTCGGTGTCGTCCTTGTTGGCAGCCACTTCAGCCAGTTGCAGAACTGGTGTGGTTGAACGTCTGTCTGTCCAGGTTGGTGATTTGTTAGGTTCGTGGTGTTTTGGTTCGTCGTGTTTTGTATTGTGGCGAGTTGAACTGTAGTTGTCTCATGTTGCGATTAGTTGTATTGTGTTCGTTGCGTATACTGGTTGTCTGGTATGATGTCGTTTTGGTTTCGTGATTGAAATTTGTTGTCAGCCGGTTTGAGTTGTCACCTTTTTCCTGTATATTTTTGTAAGTAATGTACATAGTGGTTCCTGAGTTCGATTTCCTCAGGACAGTTTGGCTAGACAATGTGGGTTCAATATAATGACCGTTGATGGACGGTGATGTAGATATTGTTTGTGGTTAGTTCGTGTTAATGTCAGTGGGTTCAATAAGAGGGTAGTACGAGGTTGCATTTGGTTGAGGATCATAATATGAGTCAGGTGCAGATGTGTCTGCGTGAATCATAGAGGGGTTTGATGATTGTGCTCAATCTCAGTTGTAAATAGTAGGAGTTCGTTGAAATTGATTAACGATTCTGGAGTTGACCTGCACAGCATTGGAATCGGTTAACTGTGTAGTAGGGCTAAGGCCAATTTGTGGTCGAGTGGTTTATACTGGAGTACGGTCGTGACTATTCAACTTATATTGGTGTCTTGTCACTTTCGTTACGAGTTAGGGTTCTCGATGCGGGTGTCGTGCGCGTGCAGACTGTATCGGTGGCGTACGCATTTGGTACAGGACAGTGAGTCCATATGGTTAGAAGTTTTGTAAGAAAGTGACAGTCGTCACACGTGCAGGGATGTATGTATTTGTGACAGAACGGGGTTGGAGAAAGATATCTTAGGTTGTGGGGAGGCAACCCAGTTATGAATTTTAGTAAGCAGAGAGAAGGGAAAGGTAAAGTTTAAGGCGAGTAGCTCAGCAGTTGATAAGATAAAAACGGATGATGTGCAGCATGTAATATTGTATGAAGTGTGGTTGTGTTGGCATAACAAGGATTAACCACTGGGTTATCTGACAAGAAATGACATGAGAGTGAGGTGCTGGATGGAAATTTTGGCGAACAAATCATGTTGGTTTTGATATATGATTATAATTGACAGTGCAAAGAAGGGTAATAATGTGAAGGATTGTGGCTGCGAGCCGATTCTCTTGTGTGAACATGCTGGAACTGTGAACCGCTAAAAATTGTTTTTTTTGTTGTTTTTTTTCTCTGAGAGATGTGTATTACTACTGGTTATTGTGTGGAGACATTTCCTTGTGAAATTGGCCATTTCCTAGATTATTTAGTATGTCCTAAGGGGGCCCATGGAGTCCGTGTTGGATCGCTTAGATTGGTTTATTTCTCCGAGAATTGGGTGTGATTCATAATTTCATATGTAATAGCGTGGATGGGCTCAGGGAGAATATTGTTTTACCGCTGTTGTAAGGGTTGGCAGGAAATGGGTCTGATAACCCCAAAGTGAGTAATGGGTTGGGGGATGTGTTCGAAATTCAAGGGGTCACTCTCATGCCCGAGTGGGAAGTAGGCAAGGGAGATGGAGAGTTAAAGCTTTACCAAGTAGCCTATGTGCCTTGATGCTCAGGTAGTAGCAACATTACAGTAGTGGCCTACAGTTGTGTCAGCAGGTATCCTGTTCCGTCCTGAGGCTGGGGCCAGATCACCGCAGTCTACTGCCGCGTGCCGGCAGGTGAGCGGCGCTTTCCAGTGCCTGTTTCCCCGGGAGAGGGAGACCACCCAGGCCGTCTGCCTTCTGTGGGCAGCTCTCCTCCAGCTACCGGTGCTCTTCCGGGAGTTCTCCGGCACTGGTTCCTCGTCCCTGTTTAGGCGTCCTGTGAGAGGGCGCTGCACCAGGCCTTTTTCCACCCTTGGTGTCCGGCGGGGCCTTCAGAGGAGGAGGCGTCCTACGAGCCCCGGACCCGTCGAGAGGGCGTCTGGTGTGTGTGCGTTGGGTGTCGTGCCCATCGCGGGGAGGAGTCGGACTGCGGGAGGCCACGGTCAGCGCCGGGGTGCAGAGTCTTCGGGGAGGGTGTCGGCCCGCGGAGGAGCCACGGACAGCGCCGGGGTGCAGAGTCTTCCGGGGAGGTGTCGGCCTGTGAGGGGCCACGTACAGCGCCGAGGACTGGAGCTTTCCGGGCCGGGATGGGTTGTCCCATGTTTGTGATAGAAGGGGTGTAGCGTTAGGCAGTAGGGTTAGGGGTGTTAGCTACTGCCTCCTTTTAGGACGTAGTGGCCGGTTCAGTGTAGGGTACTTGTCGTTGCCTCCCTTAGGGACGCAGCGACCAGTTTGGTAGTGGTCCCGGGTTAAAAGAGAAGGGTGAGTCCTGGGGAGAGGTGTGGGTGGTAGCAGTAGTTAAGAGATTAGAGTCCCTTTGGTAAATCCTTGTCCCTAGTAGTTAGTCACCACGTGTGCGGGCTATCGCTGTGTCCCCAGGTCACAGTGATATACCGCAGCTGGTGTTTTAGGTTAGGTTAGGGTCTTCCAGGTCATTATCGTAGAGTAGGGTAAGTCGGCGGGAATTAGGATACTTGTGTGCAGTTGTGGATGTGCGTGAGTGGTGGCGCCATGGAGTGTGTGTGAAATAAAGAAGCGTGCGTGATTGTAAAACTGTGTTAGTGTGCTGTGTTGTATGACCTAGTGTGTGATAGGCGTGGGTAAGGGTGGTAGGGCCGTCCGGCTTAGCGACCGTGACACAATGTTATCAAGATGTTCATCAGTGGAAAGATGGCCGAGTTGGGGTGTGTGCATATACGTGTGCTTGCATACAAGTGCTGGTTTACATCTCTCTCTCTCTCTCTCTCTCTCTCTCCTCTCTCTCTCTCTTCTCTCTCTCTCTTTCCATATACAGCTACATACATATGCTAAGCTTTATATTACTTTGTGTACAAATTGATAGTTCTGCTGCCAAATTTCTGCAAGGATCGATAATTAAGACGCCTTTGCGCATGTTTTTGGAACAAACCAAAATGTACTGGATCGGTTATGGGAGTACACCAGCTTAAGAAGGAAGGCGATAATAATTTTTCCCAGGGAAACGGGTGTTGTCCATCAGAACAACGGGGCTATGCCGTTATCCCCGGGGATCACGATCGTTTTCATTAGGATAATGCGTGTTTTCCAAAAGGATCACAAGCATGCTGCGTATGTTCCAAAGGAAAACATTATCAGTGTTATCCCTACGGGTCACAAAGGTTTTCCCCTATTTTACAGATCCCATTCCGCAATCATTTAGCGATCAGTTTCCATTTAACGTTTTCCTCCAAGCATTACCTATTTCTGACCCCCTCACCCGTGCGATTTCTCACGCAGATGGAGGCAAAACAAACATTTTCTCGAAAGACTCTAGAATGTCGTCTCCATTTTGTAGAATGTGTTGCACCCTCCCTCCCCTCTCCTTCATACCCACCCGACTCTTGATCCCACGGCAGAAGGTAACGGAAAAGAGAATTGAGGGGAAAACAATTTGAGCAGGAAAGAGAAAGGAGTGAAGAATTAAAATGTCTGGACTGCAGAGTCGAAACGGCATCGCGCGCGCGCGCGCGCCACACACACACACACCACACACACACACACACACACACACACACACAAGCACATGCGCGCGCGCACGCACACATGGCTGCGCGCGCACACACACACACACATAGACACACACACACGCTTCTCCCCAAACAGCTTTTTGATATTTTGATGATGATGAGCAAAGTATCTCACATACTGCAAGTCAACTAACTTAAAAGAACAGAACTTTTGTTCATTGTTACATAGTGGTAGCTGCCTCCCCCCTCCTCTCCGTTCCCTCTTCCGTCCTCCACAGCCACCCCCTTCCCCTCCCCCTCTCTTCACCCCGTCCTCCCCTGCCCTAGCCGACCCACCCCCTCCCTTTCCTCAAGTTCTCCCTCTCCTCTCTCCCACTGTGCTCTCCCTTCCCTGTCTTTCATGACCAGCCCCTCCCCCAGTTCTCCCCTTCCCCACCCCCCTTACTTTGTGCTTGTCTCCCTCCCCTCCTCACCTACACCCTTTCCACAGCATGTATACCACAAGGTGATTCAATTTTGAGGCGTCCGGTATGGCAAAGAGTTCGCTTAATTTGGAATCAAATGCCCCCGCCCCCACCCACCCGCCCTTGCCCTGTCCTTTCGACTATCTATCCCCCTTCCCCCAACGCCATCAGCAAGTGAGTAGTAATTGACCACATGCATTAACGGGCCTTGCAAAAGACTAGATGATAATGAATGAATGACTCTCCATTAAGGCCATTTTCAGTCAACATCGCCGTCTGATTCAACGGCATGAACTCGTACAGCACGTTGACAGCATGTTTAAGCGTTTCATACTGTCATGGGCGTTTTGAAAATCGTTCACTCACTCCTCTGATTAAAGTCAAACGAGTCAAGTATAGTAAACGAAAGAATACATCATCACCAAACATTTCCTGAGATTTGGACCATTGACCGAGAACATCGAACTCGGTGAGGAAGTCATGTACAGATACACATGTACAAATGTCGACGCAACCAGCCGCTGTGGCGAAGTGCTTAGTGTCGCGGACTCCCGGCTGGGAGGTCGTGGGTTCGAATCCCATCAGTCATGTGGGTTTTTCTGCCCCGACCGGTTCCTATCCAGAGTTGAGTTTGCTGCGGACTCGGTTGGGAATACTGGGACCACACTGTCGAGTTTCATCCACTTTAAGAATATGTTTCTGAGAGTGTTGCCATCGATCACCACGAGCTGGGATCTAAAGTTGGCATTGACGGCACCCCACACCATCACTGAAGGGCCGCCAAACCGGTCGAGCTGCCTAACACAAGGGTCATGATACCGGTCTCCTGTAAATTCTGATTCTCCCATCAGCGTAGTCGAAAGGACAGGGCAAGGGCGGGTGGGTGGGGGCGGGGGCATTTGATTCCAAAGTGAAGACTGGAATGAAAGAATATTGTATGTCCTATTTCCCCAGCCCCCTACCTAGCCTAATCTTTCTACCTAACCCTGAGGAACTTAACCTAACTCTAGCTAACTAAACCCCAACCTCACATACGCGCGAGCGCACACACACACACACACACACACACACACACACACACACACACACACACACACACACACACACACGCATACGCGCACACGCTCTCTATCTTGAACCACCACTACTCTTAAACACATGGACGTACTGATTTAGTACCGTCGATCGGTGACACACCCCCCTGCCTAAGTTTTAACTGCAGGTTAAAACAAACAACTTCTCACTCGATCGGCGTTTTAGCCACACCCTACCTATGACCCTCCAATTCTCTATCACTCATTCTGTCCTACTATTACTTTTGATGCACTCCAAAACTTCCATCCCAACATCAACTTTTAAATACATCAACAACCACAGGTTACATTAATCAACCTGGACTAACTCTGCCTCACACGACCTTAACGCAGGCACTTATGGGCAGCCGTTACACTACGCACTACATATAAATTTCATAACTGAGGGTGCTCTGATTACGCACAACTGCTGTGCAACACGTACTACAAATACCACACCCTCAGTAACACTTTGCTACGTCATTCTCTTCCAAAGATAACACATGCATAGCTTCAATAATGTCAACCTCTCATGACTCAGGTAAATGGAACTTAAGGTTCTCTCTCTCTCTCTCTCTCTCTCTCTCTCTCTCTCTCTCTCTCTCTCTCTCTCTCTCTCTCTATGTCAATCGACTCAAGAAGTCTGCCGCCACATTGTCACTTCCAGACACTGCCTGCACCGTAAACTGGAATGCCTGCAGCTGCAGTGCCCACCTTGTGATCCTCCCACTAGTACTCTAGACCCCACAGCTACCTTCTTGGGTTTCGCCTTCAAGTCAAAATGTCGCTTGTACCTGCAAGCTGCCGTTGCCAAGTTCTCCTTTGCCAACTTGCACGTCTTAGCTATTTTGTTCCTTGGGTTGACGACGTACTCTGTAGCTGTGCAGAGCTCTTGCCTCTCGGGTTGCAACCACCGATCTCTCAGTATCTGCATGGGCCTGCGCATCAGTGGCATCCTTACAAGGGGAACTCTTGACACTCTTCCCTTGTCCACAGTACGCTGACACTGGAAGCATGACTGGCAGTACCGACGAATGTCAGCATGCATGCCTGGCCAATAGAAATGGCGACCAACTCGCTCCTTGGTTCGGGTGGTACCTAAGTGTCCAGACATGGGTACGTCGTGGCCTAGCTTCATCACCGTGGTCCGTAGTTCTGCTGGGACGCAGATCTGACTCGCTACGTCCCTGGGACCCTCAAACCGCCGAACCAGTAAACCAGATTTCCGAGCGTACTCGACTCGTCCAAACTTGGTGTGGAAGTGCGTCCCTGTTTCACACGCACTCCGAGCCTTCCTCAAGGTTTCATCCTGGTCCTGCATCTGAATTAACTGCTGGGTAGAGGTGTTCAGAATGCATTCCTCGACGGGCAGTGGTACGGGTTCTTGCTGCTCCCTGGCTCGCTGCGCGCGTGTCTGCACTGCCCCTACTAACGCCGGGTCTGCGTATACAGGCACACGTGTCCAACCGGGATCTCCTACTCTCTTTGCGAAGTTTCCGATCAGGACTTCCTGCACAGGGCTATTCATGACCAAAACCTCCAACTTCCCTGCGATGAATGGTGACTTCAACTCTACTACCGCCACAGGTAACACAGACCTGCATCTGGATTCAGCCAACACTACTGGGACTGTCTCTCCTGTGTACGCATCTGCCGGTACTAACCACTTGGCCACTACGGTGTGTCCGGCACCAGTGTCCCGTAATCCATTGGCCGGAGACCCGTTAACTTCTACAATGCACGCAGGCTCGTACCGCTGCTCAGCGCATGGGCGACACAACGTAGGGACTACTCGAGCTTGGGGCTGGTCACAACAATGAACAGCTCCAACAGAATGGGGCTCAGGGCATTTCCTAGCGATGTGGCCTGGCTTCTTGCAGTTGAAACAAACTATGGTCGATCTAGGCCCTTCTGATCTCCTGTTCAGCTGCTGTAGTGCACCATCACTTTGTTGGGACCTCCCTGCGGGCTGGCTCCCTGCTGTTTCACGTGTATTACCCAGGTTGGGCTGGTTAACTGTTCGGTCTTGTCTCGCCTTCCTCCCCAGTCTTTTGGCCTCTGCCAAAACAGTAGCTTCTGTTGCAAGTTGTTCCACAGTTTTCGGGCATGTCTTCCGCACCTCAATTGTGAACTCTGGAGACAATAGCTGATAAAACTGTTCTTGGAACAGCAGATCCTTTACGTCCTCTGCCACACTCTCATCCTTGCCCGCTGCTGCACACCAGAGGGAAAACCACCGCTTCATCCTTCCCAGCATCTGGCCGAAAGTCTCAGCAGCGTCCTTCTTGATGCTTCTGAACTTTTCCCGGTAGGCCTCAGCATCTAGCCTGAAGTGGCTTAACAGGGCGCCCTTTATCTGATCATAGTCGCCTAACTCATCCGCACTTAACCGCATCACCGCTTCTCTAGCCTTTCCTCTCAGCAGAGACATCAGACGTGTGGGCCATGAGGTCTTGCTCCACTTGCACATCTGGGCTACACGCTCAAACTGGGCGATGAAAGCGTCCACGTCGTCGTTCTCTCCTAACGGCTCAAGGTGGACATGCTTCGTTTCCTCCACCTCAATCAAGCGTTTCCTATGCGCTGCTTCATCTAAGGCTTGTCTCTCTTGTATGATTAGCTCTCGCTCTCTTGCCTCTAACTCGGCTTCATCTCTTGAGATCTAACTCGGCTTGCCGTGCTTGAGCTTCTACTTCCCTTATTGCCCTTTCTTCCTCCATCTTCTTCCTCTGCAGTTCCAGTTCCATCTGTCTCGCTGCTTTCTCATCTTCGATCTTCTTCTGCTTCATCTCTAGTTCCCTTTGCTTAACAGCTTTCTCCTCTTCATCCTTCTGCTTTAACCTTTCCTTCTCCTCCTCGATCTTCTTCTGCTTCACCTCTAGTTCCCTCTGTCTATCAGCTTTCTCCTCTTCTATCTTTCTCTGCTGCATCTCTAGCTCCCTCTCATCCTTCATCTTCTGCCTCACTTTCTCCTCTTCGATCTTCTGCTTCATTTCTAGCTCCCTTCTGTCTATCGATTAGCTTTCTCTCTCTTCTATTCTTCCTCTTGACTGCCATCTCTAGCTCCCTCTGCCTAGCAGCTTCCTCCTCTTCTATCTTCCTCTGCTGCATCTCTAGCTCCCTCTGCCTAGCAGCTTTCTCCTCTTCATCCCTCATCTTCTCTGCCTACACTTTTCTCCTCCATTCCGGAGCTCCAATTCTGCTTCTCTCGCCGTCTTCTCATCCTCATTACGTACCGAGTCTGTGACGAACTTGGCGAGGTCTCCCCCAGCTAAACCCATCGCCGCTCCCAACTTGGCAAACTTTGCATAAGCCCCCGTCCCCTGTTCTCGATCCACCCCGCATCCTGGTCACTAACCTTAGGTTTGGTATCCGCCACAGGGGCCTGTGGATCCATGACACTATCAGGGTCGTACTGCGGATGGGCTCGGGTGTGTTTAGACATAGGGTACCCCTACCACCACAGAGCTAGCAACGGACAGTATGCGATCTGAGCGCAACTGGAGGTTCCTGACTACGCACTAGCCCCGGAAGCAACTCAGCACAAGTACACAATACTCTCAATGTGTCACGCACCAAGCATAACTCCACCCACACTTGTGTACCTCATACATATACCCACATGGGCTCCAACCCATACAATACTACCAATGCACTGTCTGGTCACGGACTGAACCACGTGACACCGTGTGTCCACTGTCCACTGTGCATGCGCACCAGTTACCCACAGTCACAGGCCTCACTGTCTCTGGTAGGCCGCACCCACACGATCACAGTGCACTTGCACCCCTCAAGTCCAGGTGCACTCACAGCATACCCTATGCCACAACACTGCGCACCCTCGTGCTTCCCACACACAGTCACCTGGGCTTACTCTGCCCTTAATCCCCACAGGATATCCGAGCACACAACGTGCACAGTCACGGGCCGGGTACCACTCTACCTACTCACTGGGGTTATACCACATGTAAGGGACACAAAAGACACCTGGTACCCTCCGGCACCTCACCTACACTGTACGGTGTAATCACTCACACTTCCAACAACCACTCAATGTTTATTGACCATTCATACCTCACTCACACGGTAGCGCCAACCCATTCACACCAACACAAGTGCCCTGCCCAATGCCAATGGAAACCTGCCTGAAGTGAACAGGGACACAACGTACCACCTCCCAGGGTACTGGTACGCTCCCACCAACCACCCACTTACATTTCACACAACGTACACACCGGACACAACACCCCCCTTACCTCCCTCCTAGCTACCTATCACCTACCCAGAACCCCTTATGTTACCCCGCATCTCCACCAAAGTGTCACGGTCGCTAAGCCGGACGGCCCTACCACCCTTACCCACGCCTATCACACACTAGGTCAGACAACACAGCACACTAACACAGTTTTACAATCACGCACG
>CM065741.1:46218781-46251281 GCA_033310375.1 Conus canariensis | reverse complement strand
GGACAGGACTTGAACGAAAGGACCTGCATACCCACGGCCCCTCAGCAGATCAACCCTCAGTTAGGTATGGTGATGATGGCGATGATGATGACGACGACGACGATGACGATGATTGTGATGAGTACAATTACTGTGACAATTATGATGACGACGATGAGGAGTAGGAAAACAATGGTTGCAGTGGGGAATGATGATGATGATGATGATGATGATGATGAATGATGACGATGATGATGATGAATGAAAATGATGATGATGATGGTGATGGGATGACGATGACGATGATGATGGTGATGACGATGACGATGATGATGATGATGATGATGTGGTGGTGGTGGTGGTGGTGGTGGTGACGACGACGATGATGGTCAAATGATGATGCTGATGGTGGCAATGACGACAACCGTGATGTGATGTGATGAATGATGATGATGAATGTATGATAAGGATGACGAGGATGGTGATATAATGCTGATGCCGCTGTTTCTGCTGCTGCTGGCGACAGGGATAATGACGGCAACTGCAATACAACGATGTAATCACAAACAATTGCGGTAACAGTGTTACAAATAGGTTGATGGTGAATGACAGTGAGGTTCCGTGACGGTGTAGGGGTGGTGGTGGTGGTGGTGTTAGAATCCAAGGGAAATAACTTGCCCTCTGCTACTTTAACAAACCGCGTTACTCTCCCCTATCCTTTTCGAAAGTCACGGTTACAACCAACGCTATATAACAACAGCCAATAATAAATCAAGCATGATAACGATAATAACCACAGAAATAATAGTATTAATTTGCAATAACATAATGGTTTAAAACAATTATGATGATGATACTAGTAGTAGTAGTGGTAGTAGTAGTAGTACCCCTTGTTTGAGGGGATTTTCATCGAAATCACAAACAGTCTTCAAATACATGACCGTCCCTTAGTTGACGTCACATTTCAGGCCTTTCCACTCTCACGTGACCCTATCTTTGAGCCAGCTGGAAACCCTGAAACAGTCCCAATCTTCTGATTTTAATCTGTCTGCTTGGAACCACCTGGCTTGTACCTTGATGGCCATGTGAAAGAAAATGAGGAGAATCAACTTTCAGACACAACACAAATAAAAATTCTCAAAACAATCTAACAGTGCCAGTGTCCATAAGCAAGGTCTTGGCGCTTTGATTTGTGTGTGTGTGTGTGTGTGTGTGTGTGTGTGTGTGTGTGTGTGTGTGTGTGTGTGTGTGTGTGTGTGTGTGCAGCCTGCAAACCGCCAGCCTGCCGCTCAGCAGGGTAAGGCACTCTCCGTGTACTGGAGTGACGTTCTCTTGCTTTGGTGATCCCAAACAGCACTTTGGGTTATCTCCCTTCCACCAAGCTTTTCCCGAACAGGTCTCTAGACATTCACCGCGGTTTCTGCCGTCTTGAAAGCCGGTCGAGTTAGCCCTTCGTGTACATGAACTGCTGTTGTGTACCGACAGCCACAGCTGTCCGACAGCATGACTGTGTTGATCGGTAAAGAATCGGGTGGGCTCTTTGCCTGTCTCCTCTCTTTGTACGCTCGTGGTTTACCACAGTGCTGCCGGAATACTCTCCACAGTGCCAGTGTAGTACTCGTCACAGTACACATTCTGTACACTTTCAGAAAAGTACCGTCATGTCAATAATGTAGAATTCACCGAAGCTTCAGTATGATTGGTCGGTACGGCAGTATTCATCACTGTCTTGACCTAGAATTGGTACTGTACTGATCACAAGATCACTGTGCTATTCACATCACTATCGATACAATTTTCCCCTCATCAGTATAACATTCACCGTAGTATCGTGGTATAATATTCCCCGCAGTAGCATGCAACAAAGACAAGATGAGATGATGCTACTTTTTTTTTTTCTTTTTCTGCTCGCCCCCATTACCCCCTCCCCACCCCGCCCTCATGCACAGCTGCCATCCCTTCCCCTAATCACCCCACTGCCCCTTCCCACCTCCTTGCCCCACCCCCTCCCTACCTTCCCACCCCCCACCAAAAGTGAAAAAAAAAAAAAAACTCTTGGGAAAGGTGGACAGCAGAAAGTCTTCGCAAAAGAAATCTACCTTCCTGCTCGTGTTTCGGTCTTAGTGTTCTGAGGCTTCAAGGCCATGATGTTCTGCCAAACATGGTGTGTGTGTGTGTGCGTGCGTGCGTGCGTGCGTGCGTGCGTGCGTGCGTGCGTGCGTGCGTGCGTATGTGTGTGTGCTCTCCCAGGATTTGAACCTCTATCCCCAATGTGATCAGGTGCCTGGCTGTCACGCTGCTTTGTGGCACATGTGCTGGCTGACCACATTAGCGACGTATGTAACCCAACGTCCATTTGGTTCCAGTAATACCCTGTAACGTGGAGGATTTCCTCAGTGTGTGCACAAATATTCCTAACCCTTGGGGTTTTGGCACCACCATCCCCACCACCACCCACCACCCACCACCACCGCCACCCCCAAAGGTGACGACACCGGTGGATGTGGAAGGAAGAGTGCCACGCAGTACGTCTGGATGACGTCACTGATGACGACGTTCCTCGCCATTATGAAGCCTGCTTGTAATTATTGACTGATGAAGTTTTGGTGTGTGTGTGTGTGTGTGTGTGTGTGTGTGTGTGTGTGTTGGTGAGAGAGAGAGAGAGAGAGAGAGAGAGAGAGAGCTTGTGTGTGATGTGTGTGCGTGCGCGTGTGTGTATGTGTGTGCATGCGTGCGTGCGTGCGTGCGTGCATGTATGTGTGTGCGTGTGTGTGTGTGTGTGTGTGCGCGCGCGGCGCGCGAGCGTGCATGACTGCGTGCGTGCGTGCGTGTGTGTGGTGTGTGTGTGTGTGTGTGTGTGCGCGCGCGCGAGCGTGCATGACTGCGTGTGTGTGTGTGTGTGTGTGTGTGTGTGTGTGTGTGTGTGTGTGTGTGTGTGTGTGTGTGTGTGTGTGAGTGTGTTCTCCCAGGATTTGAACCTCTATCCCCAATGTGATCAGGTGCCTGGCTGTCACACTGCTTTGTGGCACATGTGCTGGCTGACCACACTAGCGACGTATGTAACCCAACGTCCATTTGGTTCCAGAGATACTCTGTAAAGTGGAGGATTTCTTCAGTGTGTGCACAAATGTTCCTAACCCCTGGGGCTTTGCCACCACCACCTCCACCACCACCACCACCACCCCACCACCCCCAAAGGTGGATGTAGAAGGAAGAGTGCCACGCAGTACGTCTGGGTGACGCCACTGATGACGACGTTCCTCGCCATTATGAAGCCTGCTTGTAATTATTATTTGATGAATTTTGTTGTTGTTGTTGTTGTTTGTGTTGTGTGTGTGTGTGTGTGTGTGTGTGTGTGTGTGTGTGTGTGTGTGTGTGTGTGTGTGTGTGAGTTCATGCTTTTTTCTGCTTTTTATATTCGGATTGCTAAGGTAAGATCAAATATTAAATCTAAAGATTAATGTTAGTTTGTGCATTGTACGAGTTAAACAAAATATCCCAGCTACCAAGACTGGTTTTAGTTTGTAAACTGTGCGATAGACTTGAACTGTTTACGATCCTTAGACAGCTGTCAGTTTACTAATCGTGAGACTGGAAGGAAATATTCCAAATTGAAAACAAAAGAATGTGGTCATTGGTGAGGATCAGACGAGATAACTTAAATGCAATGACTGATGTCCAGAATTGTCCAGAACGTAGAGACTGGAGTGTTTGTGAATTTAGGTATCCATACGTAAAGACTGGAGTGTTTGTGAATTTAGGTATCCATACGTAAAGACTGGAGTGTTTGAATTAGGTATCCATACGTAAAGACGAGTGTTTGTGAATTTAGGTATCCATGCATAAAGACTGGTGTCAGATTAGGTTTAAAAATGGAAAATATTCCAAAAAATGGAGAAGACTAGTGCTATCCTGCCGTTTGTGAAAATATGTTGAAATCCCACATAAAAAACGGGGTTGTATTTTCAGCAAAGAGAAGTGCGTTTTGAAAAGAAAAACAAAACAACCAAACTGAACATACATTTATTATATGGAGCTATGTTTACATAGTGCGGTGCTCTGCTGCGTTATGCTGTGTAACACTATCGCGTGCTTGACATGATGAACCATGTATAAACTGTGTTGCTATGGGGAAAAAAGTCGGTTAAATATGAACATAACACCGGCAAAATTATTTCTTTTGAAATTTGCAACAAAATGTTTGGAAAATATTCAAATGAAATTTTAAAAAAAAGACTTTTTCAATTTTAATAGAATATGCAATAAATATTTGTCAAATGAAGATTCTTACCTTTGCAGTTCAATGGAAATGCTTTGTCAAATGATATGAACTCAACAAGACATTCACGCTTGAAGTTTCAGCTAACTTTGGCAAATGTCGACATCAATTTTTTTCAATTTTTTAACGACTGGCGGTATAAAATTGAAGCATATACCACTTTAAGTTTAGAAAAAAAAAGTCAAAAGTCTTGCTTTGAACCATTGAACTTGCAAACAGAAAAGTGTTTCTGGCAAATGATCATTGAATGAAGAACATTGAAGAACATTTGCACTTTTGAAATTTAACACGAACTAGAAAGGAACTCTGGGGAGAGTTGACAGCAGAAGGTCTCCAGAGCAGAACCCTTTCTCCCCCCCCCCCCCCCCCCCCCCACCCCCCCCCACCCTCACCCTCACCCCCCCCCCCCCCACCCACCTCTAAAGAGTTCTATATTAAAAACACTTACACCAAACTGCCTTAAGCAATTACACTGTGATGCTGTTGACATTTTCAAAGGCAGTTGTATGTTCTT
The DNA here is from genome assembly GCA_033310375.1 of Conus canariensis. NCBI lineage: Eukaryota > Metazoa > Mollusca > Gastropoda > Neogastropoda > Conidae > Conus > Conus canariensis. The sequence goes on along the minus strand of CM065741.1, from coordinate 46,246,509 downwards.
CCATACGAGATTTGTCTTAAATTATTGAAGTTATTTTCACTTAAAAGGGGCATTACTTGTGCCTTTTCCTCTATGTTACAATGACACGTTTTTAAAGACATATCTGGCAGATCATTTAAATTTCTTAGATGACATTGGGTGTTAGCCATGAAAGAAAAATAGTGCTTTTGAACGTGTTGTCGCAGTTTTCATCTATGGGATTTTTTTTCTGGCATCTAAAAGATACTTCGCCATTTTTTAACGCACTTCATGTTTGTTGTATTAGTGTGGGGCTTTACATTTCCCTTTGGCCTTGGTTTTCTGCCTATGCTTTTCATAAGTTAGGTTTATAAGCTTGTCTTCATTTTTCGTTGAATACGATCGCAGTTTTTAAGATTCTTTACAGCACTGCACAAGTCTTTTTTGTTTCTAGACAAAACGTTACATTTTTTTCGCTTCTCATTACCATTAAAAGAACTTCGGTAAGAAAAATTTCGGATACTGTGAACTGTACATCTTGGTTATTTAGTGATTTAGCTATGCCTTGTTGTGAATGGTACAGCACATGTTTCTGTCGTTTTCTAATTATGTGCTTGAAATGTTTATGATCTTTCAATAAAGCAGCATAGAAAACTGTTTATTTTGTCATTCCAGGCCAACGAAAAAGCGTATTTGTGGTAATAAGTGAGTGTCTGTTCTATAACGCTTTATTGCTGAGGTGTAGATCTTCATTCTTAAATGATGACAACAGCATTATTCTGTCAAACCGACGGAAGCAGGTATCAAGATGACAGGATCACATGGTTTCATAGGATGAACAGTGCGTCTGGTACTTTCATTAACCTCTATTGGCCTCTCAATGAAGATGTAAATCGACAAGCTGAAGATGCAGTTCGGCATGCTGAAGATGCAATTCGACATGCCGAAGATGCAATTTGACATGCTGAAGATGCAATTCAACATGCTGAAGATGCAATTCGGCAAGCTGAAGATGCAATTCGACATGCTGAAGATGCAATTCAACATGCTAAAGATGCAATTCGACAAGCTGAAGATGCAATTCGACATGCTGAAGATGCAATTCGACATGCTGAAGATGCAATTCGACATGCTGAAGATGCAATTCGGCAAGCTGAAGATGCAATTCGACATGCTGAAGATGCAATTCAACATGCTGAAGATGCAGCTCGACATGCTGAAGATGCGATTCAACAAGCTGAAATGCAATTCAACAAGCTGAAGATGCAATTCGGCAGGCTGAAGATGCAATTCGACATGCTGAAGATGCAATTCGACATGCTGAAGATGCAATTCAACAAGCTGAAGATGCAATTCGGCAAGCTGAAGATGCAATTCAACAAGCTGAAGATGCAATTCGACAGGCCACTGGCCATGTCCATCCTTTTGTTTGGACGCGAGGCGCAGACCGATGAAAGCATGGATTGACAACTTAAAGGCGTCGACAAACGCATCTTGTCCTGAGAGCCTAGACTTGCATCCATTGCGACACGCACCCGACTCAGAATACCACCAATGATGATGACGATAATGACGATAGGACACCAGTAGATTTGCTGCTGAAAAGTAAAACGGTGAAATTGTTTAGATGTCAATCAGGTGGTTATTAAAATCTGAAACAATGGACAGGGTGCTAGCTTTTGAAATTCATTCACGTCGCTAGTAAAAAAAAATAATTCAGTATATTATATTTCTATTTATTTTTAGAGTTTTATCAGACAACTACAAACAGCTGAACCAGTATCATAAACTTGAAGTAGGAATTCACCTAGGCTGTTGCTCAAACCCTCACAGTATGTTGTGCATTTGAAATAGGAATTTGGGGGTAAGGTTGTACTTTTAAAAAGTTGAAGCTGTACATTATGTTGTAGAGTTTGAAATCTGTCAAGTTTCTACAAGAATCTGAACCAGTGTATTATGTACGTGAAGGGAGAGACTCAGGAAACTCAATCAGGCTGCTACTAAAAGCTGAAACAGTGTATTATGTACGTGAAGGAGGGACTCAGGAACTCAATCAGGCTGTACTAAAAGCTGAAACAGTGTATTATGTACGTGAAGGAGGGACTCAGGAATTCGGTCATGTTGCTACTTAAAGCTGAAACAGTGCATTGTGTAACTGAGAAGAAAATCAGTCTCGCAGCTGATACAATGGACAGAATTATGGCAAACTTAAAGAACAACCTCTTTGGGGATGCCACATAAACTGAAACTAAGTATTGTGTACAATACAAACTATCTTTGAGGATGCTCAGAAGATTTAAAAATAGAAAAAAACAGCAGAACAAAAATCTTCAACGTTTCAGTCATAGACCGTCTTCAGGACTTGTCACATAAAACGAAAGACAAATAAATACATATAGGCAATGACATATGAAATCATATACGTTAACGGACGAATACGTGTTTAAAGGTGTGTGTGTGTGTGTGTTGTGTGTGTGTGTGTGTGTGTGTGTGTGTGTGTGTGTGTGTGTGTGTGTGTGTGTGTGCGCGCGTGCGCGTGCGCCTGCGTGCATACGTGCGTGCCTGCGCACGCGCGTGTGTGTGCATGTATGTGTGTGCGCGCGCGCATGTGTGTGTGTGTGTGTGTGTGTGTGTGTGTGTGTGTGTGTGTGTGTGTGTGTGTGTGTGTAATGGGGAAAAGGAAAAAGAGAGGCAGATACAGGGAAAGGCAAACAGAGACAGGGAAAAAGAAAAGGAGAGATGGTAGAGGAGGAGTGTTTTGCTTGTATTGTGTACTTCAAGACATTCTGTAAGACGACTTCTAAAAACTTAAATAATGTGCTGTGTACTTGAAGTCTGAATTTTGTCAAGCTGCTTCTTAACACTAAAATAATGTGTTGTATACTTGAAGCAAGATTCTGTTAGACTACTCATGAAAATAAAACAATGTGTTGTAGACTTGAAATACAATTCTGCCAGACTACTTACAAAAAATGAGACAATGTACTGTATAAATTGAAGTAAGAATTCCGTCAGACTGCTTCAAAGAATGGAAACAATGTACTGTCTGCTTGAAGAAGAAATGTTCTCAGACTGCTTCTAAAAACTGAAACATTATGGTGCACACTCCATTAGGCATCCAAAACTGAAATATTGTATAAACTGAGGTTTCGTTTATGACCGCATGCACAAAATCTTGTACGCACGTAAAATCCCATCACCATCCTTCGGAAGTGGAGGCCAGTTTGGACGTGAGTACGGATGACATGTATACACATAACACACCCCGAAAGAATTAAAACATGAGTAAAAAAAAACTGGTAAACTAACGCGGGAAACGACTGAACGTACGTCAGCAGGTAGCTTTACAGTCGGCTCTAGCCAGGTAGGCATCCCGTCGTGTAAACGACAGTGTGGGTTATAAAGCGCGTAAATGTTGGTCTCAGATTGAGGATGGGGGCTATATAGGTACTGTAAGTCATAAATCTGATAACACACGTGGAAGGATTTAAAGACAATACATCTTGTCTACAGGCACTGTATAAAGTAATATAAGTCATAAGTCTGATAACACTCGTGGAAGGATTGACAGACAGTACATCTGGCCTACACTCAGTGTATGGAATCCAACCCCATTTCCTTTCTACCACAGCGCTGCATTATCATTCCAGACGGAAGGGCAGTGACTATCAGCGGCTGGACAGACACAGGTCTTGATAACACGGGGTGGGGGGGGGGGGTGGAGCTGGATGGTGCGGCGGGGATAAGTACGAGGAAAGAAGGGGTGGGGGGAGAAGGAGCGGGAGGAGAAAGAGGAGGACCCGCCGCCTTGTCCGGCGACACGTGTGAACTGCGTTTGTTGTCCAGTCAGCAGGTCCGGTCTCAAGGAGAGCGAGAGGTGGACAGTTTGAACAGACAGATAGGGGGCCACTCGAGAAGGCCCATAGGGTTCTATTGAAGGCACATCCCTCTGGTGGACCCGTATTTGAGTCCTTCTCGCCCCTTCCCACCCCCCACCCCCCTATCCACCGCCCCTCTCCAAACTCCCTCCCCCGTTGTCCCACCACATGACAGGACAGGGCACGTGCGTGTCTGATCGTGGGTGGAAAGGGGGTCCAGAACCACGTCTTAAATTTTAAAAAAGCGAGCGAACAAACAAATAAACAAACAAACACAAATCAACGAACACACAGTCAGTTATTGCAGAGCAAAGGATCGACTGTGAAGCAGAGTTTGTTCGTGTTCGTATACACACACACACACACACACACACACACACACACACACACACACACACACACACACACACACACACACACTCACACGCCTGCATGTATGCACGCACGCACGTACACACGTATGCATGCATGAACGCATACACACGTACTCACGCACGCATGCACGCACGCACACACACGCAAGCACACACGCATGCACGCACACATACACATACACAAACGCAGCACATATGCACGCATGCACGCAAACACGCATGCGCACATGCACACACACACACAATTACGCACGCATGCACACACACACACACACACACACACACACACACACACACACTCACACTCACACGCCTGCATGTATGCACGCACGCACGTACACACGTATGCATGCATGAACGCATACACACGTACACACGCACGCATGCACGCACGCACACACACGCAAGCACACACGCATGCACGCACACATACATATACACAAACGCAGCACATATGCACGCAAACACGCATGCGCACATGCACACACACACACAATTACGCACGCATGCACACACACACGCACGTAAGCACACACGCGCACACACACACACGCACGTGTGAGCGCGCACACACACACACACACACACACACACACACGTACACACACGACAAACACGTGCACTCACACACACACACATGCACGCACGCACGCATGCGCACACACATAGGCACGCATGTATGCATGCACTCACACATACACACATACACATACGCTCGCACACACGTACACACGCACGCACACACTCATGTGCACGCACATACACACATACACTCACTCACGCATACGCTCGCACACACGTACACACGCACGCACACACTCATGTGCGCGCACATGCACACATACACTCACTCACGCATGCGCGCGCACACACGCACATACGCAAGCACATATGCCTGCACATATGTACTCACACACAGACACAGACACACACACACACACACACACACACACACACACACACACACACACACACACACACACACACTCACACACACATGTACACACACATACACACAAAGTGACAAACACACACACACACACACACACACACACACACACACACACACACACACACACACTACACACACATACACACTCAAGCACACACACACACACACACACACACACACACACACACACACACACACACACACACACACAGAACGCACACACACACACACTACACACACATACACACTCAAACACACACACACAGACACACACACACACACACACACACACACACACACACACACACATACATTCGCGTGCACGCGCGCGCGCGCACGCACACACACACACACACACACACACACACACACACACACACACACACACACACACACACACACGTCGCTGTCTTCACCTTGTGCGTTTTACCTCCCCGATCACCCCACCTCCCCTATCACCCCACCTCCCCTATCACCCCACCTCCCCTATCACCCCACCTCCCCTATCACTCCCACCTCCCCTATCATCCCACCTCCCCTATCACCCCACCTCCCCTATCACTCCACCTCCCCGATCACCCCACCTCCCCTTACCCCACCTCCCCTATCACTCCACCTCCCCTATCACCCCACCTCCCTCATCACCCCACCTCCCCTATCACTCCACCTCCCCTATCACCCCACCTAACCGATTACCCCACCTCCCCGATCACCCACCTCCCCGATCACTCCACCTCCCCTATCATTCCACCCTAACCCCATCCCACCCCATCCCTACCCCTACCCCTCCCATATCACCACCCTCCCCTATCACCCACACCTCCCCTATCCACCCCACCTCCCCTATCACCCCACCTCCCTACACCCCCCTCCCTACACCCACCTCCCCTACACCACCCCCACCACTCCCCTACTCCCTACCCCACCTCCCCTATCACCATCACCTCCCACTATCACCACTCCCTATCACCCACCTCCCCACCCCACTCCCCTATCCATCACCCACCTCCCCATCACCCACCTCCCCTATCACCTCCACCTCCCCTATCACCCACTCCCCTATCCCACCTCCCTATCACCCACTCCACCTCCCCTATCACCCCACCTCCCCTATCATCCACTCCATCCCACCTCCCCTATCACCACCTCCTACCCACCTCCCCTATCACCCCACCTCCCCTATCACTCCACCTCCCCTATCACCCCACCTCCCCTATCACCCCACCTCCCTATCACTCCACCTCCCCTATCACCCCACCTCCCCTATCACTCCACCTCCCCTATCACTCCACCTCCCCGATCACCCCACCTCCCCTATTACCCCACCTCCCCTATCACTCCACCTCCCCTATCACCCCACCTCCCCTATCACCCCACCTCCCCTATCACTCCACCTCCCCTATCACCCCACCTACCGATTACCCCACCTCCCCTATCACTCCACCTCCCCGATCACCCCACCTCCCCTATCACTCCACCTCCCCTTTCACTCCACCTCCCCTATCACCCCACCTCCCCTATCATTCCACCTCCCCTATCACCCCACCTCCCCTATCACCCCCACCCTCCCCTACCACCCCACCTCCCCTATCACCCCACCTCCCCTATCACCCCACCTCCCCTATCACCCCACCTCCCCTATCACCCCACCTCCCCTATCACTCCACCTCCCCTATCACCCCACCTCCCCTATCACCCCACCCTCCCCTATCACTCCACCTCCCCTATCACTCCACCTCCCCTATCGCTCCACCTCCCCTATCACTCCACCTCCCCTATCACCCCACCTCCCCTATCACTCCACCTCCCCTATCACTCCACCTCCCCTATCACCCACCTCCCCTATCACTCCACCTCCCCTATCACCCCACCTCCCCTATCACTCCACCTCCCCTATCACCCCCACCTCCCCTATCACCCCACCTCCCCCATACCACCCCACCTCCCCTACCACCCCACCTCCCCTATCACCCCACCTCCCTTATCACCCCACCTCCCCTATCACCCCACCTCCCCTATCACCCCACCTCCCCTATCACTCCACCTCCCCTATCACCCCACCTCCCCTATCACTCCACCTCCCCTATCACCCCACCTCCCCTATCACTCCACCTCCCCTATCACCCCACCTCCCCTATCACTCCACCTTTTTTTTTTTTTTTTTTTTTTCATTGTTGACATATTTTTATTCATATTTGTTCATTTCTCTAAACGTTACATGAACGACAAAATGAACTAGAGTTGTTTGTTTTTAAACGCAGTTTTAAGCACATTTTACGGTCAATAATATAAACACAAATTTCCACACTCAAATGAAAACGAAATCATAACTCAGCTTATATTGAGTGAAGAGAATAGTGCAAGAGAATAGGGAAAAGTTAAACTAGTGTGCAGTTTTCATACTTTCACCAGAATATTTCACTAAAAGAATAGATATGATTGCCAGACACAATCAATAAAAAGACAATGCAGGAAAATTATTCGTGGATGCTGAAAATGTTATTTGTAAAAAACAAACAAACAAACAAACAAACAAACAAACAAACAGCCGTTTGCATGTTTAATCAAAATTTAGTGGTGGACAGATGAAATTGAAAGAAAAAAAATCATACGCCTCCTCCCTCTTGGAATTGTGTGCATCAAAGCAAAGTTTAATCATAATTACACATCTTCGTTATCTTTATGGCCGCAGTAGGATAGTTGCCCATTTTGATACATAAACTAGACTTGAAACAAGCATAATTTGTTTAATTTTACACGTTGTAACGGATAAATTTCAGACCACTGAACATAAATGTAATAAGTAACCTATTTTCATTTCTAAACATGTTGAATGCTTGGATAAGTTAATGATCCTCACCTGCAAAATATCGTTTTAAAATTGCTACACGTTTTCTTCAGTAGAGTCTAGAAAAAGAAAAAAAAAGCATGCAGTAGAGTGTTGGTTGGATTTCATCTGCTTTCTTGACTCAAACAAATGAAATAATCACTGAAAGCGTACTAATAGTTTTTTGTTTTTTTTAAATACATATTTTATTACAAAACATAAGAACAAATTACAAGTAAGGAATACAAAACGCATACTTATCGCAGTAAGACAATAACAACAACAGCAAAATATACATCGTCATCATCATAATCATCATTATCATCATCTTCATCATCGACATCTTCAACATCATCACCTTGCTGCTACTGTGAATATTAACACCATCAATAGAACTACTACTGCCACCACAACTACTACTGTTATTACTTCTACTACTATTAAAGTGATAACGGTCACTTAATAAACACTGTATGCGTTGTTTTTTTTAAAAGTCTTATCATAGACATATATAAACACACAAATAACCACAAAGGGTAAACACAAAAAGAATAACAGTTAAATAAGTGAAAACAAAATGACTAAACCGAGCAAATAAATTAGTCAAACAGGGAAAACAAAGCAACTGACCGTTGTCATGTTATTTAGAAACCTTACCAGAAAAAAAAGCATTAATCCAATAAAAAAGAATATGGGAGCCACTGTGTAACGAACTTTGTGAGGGACATTTGAAGACATGCAGCATACTTTTCTATTTCATATCTTGCTTTCAAATACACGATGAAAACTTGAAATAATGGCAAATCTTTTTCATATTTACATTTGTAAATATAGAATTTGGCATGTAACAGGATTAAATCAAATGTTTTATCTGATCTAAAATCATTGTCACAACCAAACAGGACAATATTTGCATTCAACAGTAAATTCATAGTTTCGCATTTTCTATTCATTTCATTTTGAAATTCTTGCCAAAAAGTTTGAACATGAGGGCAGTACCAAAATAAATGTTGAATGTTTTCTGTTTCTCTCTTACAAAAAGAACATTTTTCTGAATTGTCAATGCCCATGTTTTTCAAAACAATATTGGTTGCTAGTATCCTATTGTTAATTCTAACCTGAAACCATCTTAACTTAATATCTTTTATCTGTTGGATTTTCTGAAAAGTTTTAGCCCAACTGACATCCTTCGGTAATCTTTCATTCCATTTATTGCAAAAAGTTGGCTCTAGAGTGTCTTGATTCAGTAGATCATAATAAAGTGAGGCTCCTCTTGAAACTGAACATATCACAGACATTAGTTTACTTGACTCACCTTCTTCATAACATGTTATTTCTACTCCAGCTTCTCTCGAATACTTTTTTACAGCACTAATATAACCGTTGTATGTTACAAAATCTGTATTGATGTTATACCTATCAACAAAGGAATGGAAACTCAAAAAATCACCATTTTCGTCTAAAAGATTCCGTACGCAGAATACACCATTTTCTATCCAGTTCTTATAAAATTTAGATCTGCCCCCAATCATCAAGTTCCTATTACAAAATAAAGGCTCTAAACAGAATTCATCTGCAGTTTTGACACAAACAATCTCATCTAGTTCTTTATATGCTTTGAATACATCTCTCCAGAAATTGTTTAACTTATCCTGCCCAGACAAATCAGCACCTAATTTATGAATAATTTCTGCCTTGTAATATAATGAGAAGAGTATTTTTTTCCAACAGTGGTTACTTGATGAAAGTTTCCGAATCCAAGTTAATTTTAATGCTTTTATTTGCTTCCATATGTTTGGTATTCCTATACCCCATGCTGTATACTTTTTACAGATGTTTTTCGCTTAATTTTATCTCTCTTTTTACCCCATACAAACTTAAATGTAAATTTCTGAATTTCATCAATTATGTAGTCTGGTGGGTTTGGTAGTAACATCCATAGATGGGTTAGTTTTGATAAGATCAGGGATTTAAGTACTGCTACTCTGCCAAGAGGTGTTATCTGCCTTTTTAGCCAAGTTTTGTACAATGTTTTTATCTCTGCAAATTTTTCTTCGAGATTCATAGTTTCACAATTTTTTAAATCACTCGTAAACCAGATACCTAAAATTTTAAATTTAGGAGGGTTCCATTTGATATTTAAATGTGGCATATACTTAACGGGCGAGTTTCGTTTACTTCCTAACCATACTGCATTCGTTTTTTCCGCATTTAGTAAGAGTCCAGACACTCTTCCGAATTTTTCAAGAACCATAATCGATTCTTCGAATGATTTTCGATCGCCTTCTTGTAAAAGTTCAGTATCATCTGCATACTGTGATATTTTATTCTCAGTATTAGCTATTTTAATTCCTTTTATGTCTTCATTTTGTCTAATCATGTTTGCTAAGATTTCAACACAAATAACAAATAAATATGGCGAGATTGGATCCCCTTGGCGACATCCTCTCTCAACAGGAAACCAACCGGCTAGTTTTCCATTAACTGAAACAGCTGACTTAATATTTGTGTAGAATGTTTTTATCCATTGACAAAAAACTTGGACCAAAGCCAAAGGCATGTAATACCTTAAACATGAAATCATAGCTAACACTGTCAAACGCTTTTTCAAAGTCTAAACATAAAAGTATCCCAGTTTTTTTGGATATAATCATATAATCAAGTATATCATAAATAAGACGAATGTTATCTCCCAAATATCTGTTTGGAATAAAACCAGTCTGGTCTTCATTGATGATAGAGGGAAGCACACATTTTAATCGGTTGGCTATACATGTGGATCCTATTTTATACACAGTGTTCAAAAGTGAAATTGGTCTCCAATTTTTGATTCGGTCTTTGGGCTTGTCACCCTTTGGAATGCATACGATAATGCCTTCTTTTTGTGTCGAAGATAGTTCATTTCTATCGAATCCATCGTTTAACGCTCTTACAATATATGGACCAAGTTGTAACCAGAAACATTTGAAGAATTCTGCTGTGAAGCCGTCGCTGCCAGGACTTTTCATATTACGCATGTGTTTAAGAGCAACACCGGCTTCTTCTAAAGTAATTTTGCCTTCCAAAGAAGTTACCTGACTCTCAGTTAATACTGGTAAATTATTTACTAAATCTAGAATTTCACAAGATTCAATACCTCTTTTAGAATATAATTTTTGATAGAACTTATTAACTTTTTCGGCAATTTTATCACTGTCACTTAAAATAGATCCATTATCCAGCGTAAGTTTCGTAATATTTTTACAAACGTAATTTCGTTTTTCAAGTCCACAAAAATAATTGGTTATTTTTTCCCCTTCTGCGACCCATCTCGCCCTTGAACGCAGCAACACACCTTCCATCTTCTTTTCCCGAAGTGTAATCAACTCTTGTTTATAACTTTCAAGTTCACGTCTTTCTCTTCAGATAATACCACTTTCTTTTCAAGTAAAGAAATATTACTTTCGAGATGTTTCTGTTTTTCTCTGTCCTTCCGTTTCTTCATCGTTGCGTATGATATAGTTTTGCCTCGAATTTTCATAAGTAATGTATCAAAAAAAAGTTGATCAGAAATAACAAACTGGATTTCTGATTTAGGAATCTGGGCCAACCCACGGCGACAATATGGTAGAGCTGCATATTCCTCAATAACTGTTTGAATTACTTGGTTTATGTCTTCTATGTAATTGGTGTCTTTCAACAATGAACTATTGAATTTCCATAATAGATTTCTCTTTATCTCTTTACCTTGCTCTAGAGTTATTAGAATTAAGGAGTGGTCAGATCGATATCCTGGTAGAATATCTGCGTCTGTTACATGATTACATAACCAGTCGGAAATAAGAAAAAAATCTAAACGGCTCTGCTGACATGGGTTATTTCTCCTCCAAGTATACCTTCGTAATTCGGGATTTAAATCACGCCAGATGTCAGTTAAGTCTAGGCTGTCCGTCATGTTTTCTATTTGCTCTTGTGCTTTAGGATTATTGTTATGTCTGTAATTATAACAGTCCAAGGAGTAATCACGTACCAAATTCCAATCACCTCCAATAATGACATTTTCAGCTCCAACTTCTCTAATGTGTTCTTCCAACTCCACATAAAACTCAGGCTCATCACGATTGGGCCCGTAAATACTAACAATAAGACATTCTTTATCCATTATTTTAACGGATGCAAAAATATAATTACCTGCCGTGTCTTTATAAACTTTTCTTAACTGAAAGTCAAAATTATTATTGAACAAAATAGCTACGCCCCTTGAATGTGAATTATGAGACGCAAAATAGCATTTGTAACCCCACTTCCCCTATCACTCCACCTCCCCTATCACCCCACCTCCCCTATCACTCCACCTCCCCTATCACCCCACCTCCCCTATCACCCCACCTCCCCTACCACCCCACCTCCCCTACCACCCCACCTCCCCTATCACCCCACCTCCCCTATCACTCCACCTCCCCTATCACCCCACCTCCCCTATCACTCCACCTCCCCTATCACCCCACCTCCCCTATCACCCCACCTCCCCTATCACCCCACCTCCCCAACTCGCCGCCTTGATGACCGCTCTCTGAATATGTCGCATTTTCAGGTCCCTTTTGATAGCCTCAGACAGTAATTTTGACCATATTTCGTTGTTTACCGTTGGGACGATCAATTTTTGACAATTTGCTGGTCTGTTGTAGGCTTCAAATTTCTTCTTCTGCAGATCCAGGCTAAGTTTGTTCGTAAACAGACCATTAACAATTTCTGCCAGTTCCTCTCTCACTTCTTCGCTTACAGGTTCGTCCATACCGCTCAATTCAGAAGCTATTTCTTTCAACAAGGTCAGATTTGTCTCTGACTGGTCAGCTTTTTTATTCTGTGATGCGAAAAGCTGTGCCTCTTTTTCCTCTAATTCTTCCAGTTCCCCATCTTCTCTCAGCTCCAAAATGTCACTGTTGTGTTCCTGTTCTGACTCTGAATCGTCTCCAGAAACTCAGGCAAACTTGGCGGGGTCTGCGGCGCCATCTTCGTCTGGAAGTTTCCTCATAGGCCTAAGTAGTCCTGCTAGGGTCTCGAATTTTTTGTTCCAGCTCGCATCTAGCTCTTGAATCAGGCTTCTAACTGAATCTGGGACTGTTGAGGGCCCGCTGCTGTCTGTGGGTTCTGAAAGACCCTCTGACATGTCTGCTCAAAAGTTCAGCTTCTGAAAGAGCTGAACACAAAGGATCTAGACGATCAGTGTTGATCAGAAAGCCAACCAGTCTAATATAATAAACTTTTGGATAATAATTTCTTAGGTTGTTAGATTCTAATGATTATAATGTGATGACGATATTTATTACTGACCTGAAAGGAACTGTGAAGGTCCAAGGAAATTATTCATGCTAGATATCTATCACCGGGAAACCATTTTCACGCATCCGTCTGGCACCGCATTTTAGCATTAACTGGGGCGCGCCCGTGGTTTCGTCCTCCAAATGTATACGTCTGACCAATCAGCAGACGAGGAATAACCACCATTAATTTATATACCTGTGACTGGGGTTTGAATTATTCAACATCAAAAATGAGTAAACTTGCGTTTCTGAAAGTTGCTATACTCCAATGTTGATGCTAAAAAAAAAAATTTAAAAAGCTACAGTTTTAGTTTCACAGTCTCAAGGGAATGGTGTAGCCGGCCGTTTTGTCCGACCCGGCCGTTTTGTCCGAGGTTGGACAAAACGGCCCGGTCGGACAAAACGGCCAGCTAAAACCCGGCTGTTTTGTCCGACTTCCAATTTTTTGTCGGACAAAACGGCCTGGTTGGACAAAACGGCCGGCTCTATGTAAGCGGCCGTTTTGTCCGATATATTTTTTAATTGTTCTTTGCCCAGTTACACTGGCAAAGAAGTATAAATTCGTCGCGTTCTGGGTTTTTTTTTGTTTTTTTTTGTTTTTTTTTCTGTCTGTCGCAAGGATATCTTCCGAACGGAAAGTCGGAGTCGCGTCAAACTTTGTGTGGTGGTGTGGCACAAGAATGGCAAGAGATCCGAACAAGAAGGTCATGACCTTGACGTACGACCTTTGTAGGCCAATCAGGGTCAAGGTCAAGGTCGAGGAGATAGCTGGACCCTAAAAAAATTTGAGGGTGGGGAAATTTTTGTTGCAATCATGTATTCTGAACGGGTAGACAGAAGCAATTCAAATTTTATGTGATGTTGTGCCACCTTAATTGGAAGATAGTCCAAACAAATATTTCAAGGTCAAGGTCATGACCTTGGCGAATGACTTTGAAAACTGAAAACCTATTTTAAGCCATATCTCGAGCACTGGAAAACATAGGATGTTGAAACTTAGCATGGAGGTGATTTGGCTTATGGTGCATCCAAATATTGTAAACCGAACAAGGTCGCAGTCTCTTCAAATTTTGTGTGGTGGTGTACCACATGAATGGCAAGAGATCCGAACAACAATATTCAAGGTCAAGGTCATAACCTTTTTTTTCTGTCTGTCCCAAGGATAACTTCCGAACGGAAAGTCGGAGTCGCGTCAAACTTTGTGTGGTAGTGTGCCACATGAATGGCAAGAGACTGGAACAAGACGTGTGTGTGTGTGTGTGTGTGTGTGTGTGTGTGTGTGTGTGTGTGTGTGTGTGTGTGTGTGTGAGAGAGAGAGAGAGACAGACAGACAGACAGACAGAGACAGAGATACACAGAGAAAGAGTGAGACAGAGACAGAGACAGAGAGAGAGAGAGAGAGAGAGAGAGAGAGAGAATCTATAACTTCATGTGACTTATAAATGTCAGTGTGTGTCAACTACTCAGTGCGTATGTGTGTGTGTGTGTGTGTGTGTGTGTGTGTGTGTGTGTGTGTGTGTGTGTGTGTGTGTGTGTGCTGTGCACGTATGTATGTGTGTATGCGTGCGTGCGTGCGTGCGTGCGTGCGTGCGTGTGTGTGTCCAAAAGTGAGGAAAGTACTTTCAGTAGTGATGTAGCAATGTGAAAGTCAAAGACAATTATTGAATGAATGTCAGTGCGTGTCAGCTACTCGGTGTGGAGAGAGACAGAGAGAAAGGTGGGGCTAAGATATGAAGGTAAAGGAAGGCAGGGGTGGGGGGGGAGGGGGGGGGGGCGGAACGGGCAAAGAACGTATCTGCCGTGCGGCGTTGCAGCCGCTCGGCGATGCGCTTGTTATTGCTGTGCCTAGTTCATGCTACAATTTGTACTTAGACTTGCTGATGTTGCACTTAGCGTGATGTTTTATCCCACCTACATACAAGTAAAGGGTGACGTCACCCACATTTTGTCGATCAGGTAGGATAAATCCCAACATGTTTTTTTAGGCGGAAATCGACCATTACACAGAGCTATTATCATGACTGTCAGTGAAGAGGGTCAGCTCTATATGGGTGGGGGGGGGGGGGGGGCGGGGGTGTTATGTCAAATAAATCGAAGTTTTGAATTATCATTCAAGAACAACTTTTAGCTCAAAAGGTAGATGAAAGCCAGCCCTATCTACACTGAAAAAGGCAATACTGCAAATACACAAAGAAGCAAGAAAACAGGTGGGGGTGGCTTAAATACACCTTTTCCAAATTTTTAAGGTCAAGGTTATGACCTTGACGTGTGACATTCAAAACCGAAAATTTATTTTTAGCCATATCTCGGGCAGCGGTCGACATAGGAAGCTGAAACTTGGTATGAAGGTTGTTTGGTTTATTGCTCTCCAAATATGTCAAAGCAATTAAGGTCAAGGTAAAGGTCACAGACAACGTCAGACTCTCAAAATTGAGGGTGCGTCAAGTGTTTGTCCCAAGACCCCAACGGTTTGACACAGTCACCTCAAATGTTGTATCGTGATGTGCCACCTGTCTCTCTCTGTCTCTGTCTGTCTGTCTCTCTCTCTCTCTCTCTCTGTGTCTCTCCTGCAGCCACGTAAAGAAATCACGAGAATAAGACCCACTCGATAGTCATGGCCCCTGATGACCAATGGTCAGCTTAAGACGCCAAATTGACCACCTGGGGGCATGACGGTCGAATGGGTTTTTTCCACGTGATTTCTTTACTTGGGGGTAAACAGACAGAAAAAAAAAAGAAGAAAAAATAGAACGCCACGAATTTATACTTCTTTGCCAGTGAAATATCAGACAAAACGGCCGCTTACTTAGAGCCGGCCGTTTTGTCCAACCAGGCCGTTTTGTCCGACAAAAAATTGAAAGTCGGACAAAACAGCCGGGTTTTAGCTGGCCGTTTTGTCCAACCCGGCCGTTTTGTCCAACCTCGGACAAAACGGCCGGGTCGGACAAAACGGCCGGCTACAAATGGTAAAATATGAACTGGGCGTATTACAAATTCTGCAAATCCTGATTTTTTAAACAGCTGTCTTGTTTTGTTTTCTCTTTTTCTGTTCGAGATCGAATTCAAGTTTGCCTCTTAACAAATCTATTCTTGTGTAGTGCTGGTGTACTGATCATCCCAACAATAGAACGCCTCACATCAGCTGTAGTTCAGACTGTATCTGTTTATAGTGTCCCGTTGAAGCCATTGACAGTGCAGTTCTCCACATGGGGTCCAGACGTTTGGCTTTCAATTACAAGGACATGTTCTGTGCTCTCTTTTGAAACCTTGGCTTGACTAGTTTGTGCCTGGGGGCAATCTGCTCGTTTGTACATCCACGAACCGCATGTCCAGCGCAAGGTTACGTTCTCAACTATTGCGTTTACATTCACATCACGACCACGCATTCCACGGGACTGCTAACGTATAGGGGAATTTGTCTGGTTTCCTCGTGAAGGGGGAGCACTTTGAGACTGATCCATGCGTGTCATGTGACTCGCTGGGTTTGAACCTATTGTATGGGTATCGACTTCGCGTGCAACAATTATTTTGCAGCTGTTTCCAACTCGGAAGCGAAGAAGAAAAAGAACTGATAGTCATTTCACACAGTTTAAAACCTGGCTTTCGTGCAAAGATTTTCCGAGGATTTGTACATTTGTATTGATACCGAGATTGCACCCGTCTTCTACGGAAAAGCAGGGTAAGCGAGGGGAAGGAGAAGCCTGGGGGGGGGGGGGGGGAGGGGAGGGGGGAGGGTGGAAAAAAGGGAAGGAGGGGGGGTTGTTTTACAGTGAACAAGATTGGTCGTCTGTACTTTTTCTGTTTGTAATTTTCCTAATATCTATTATCTTTTCTGGATCTTACTGTGCAAACTTCCTGTCTTGTTTTTTTTTCCAATATACCCCACGTAGGCATTCTGTCCATACTTATTAGGTTTATTTATTATTGTTTACCTGTGTTTTAGAAGATATATTTCGATTCTGTTGTGCTGTGCCTCTGAGGACATTGGAGATTACATTGGTGAGTTGCGAGAGTGGAGGGAGATTCTAGTGCACACATTTTTTTTAAGTTAACATGAGTATGTTTGTTGGATATATGGGGAGAGAGAAAGTGAGGGTGGTGAGCAGGTTGATGCGTTGGTGGGGTTGGGGGGGGAGGGAGAGAGAGTGGGGAGGGTGGTGAGTGGGAGTGAGAGAAGGTATACGCCGCTGTTTACGTGAGGTGGAAGATGAAGATGAACGGAAATCCTGATACATGTGGACAAGAGAGTGAGTGTGAACGTGGATACATGAATGCACGAGAAAAAGGGTTTGTTTGATTTGTACAGAAAAAGGTTTCTTGAACTGTTTTCTCGTTTAATGTACCTTGTATATACAGTGTGCTTCTTTAAACAGTTGCCAATGCTGAAGAAGCTTTTAAGCGAAAATTTTATTGGAGATTATACAATTTAAAATGAAACTGTTTACTTCTGTGTTTTTTATTTTACTCCAATATATATATATATATATATATATATATATACATACATATATATATATACATACATATATATATATATATATATATATATATTCCAGCCTGTTTGCATTGTTCCGTTTAGTTTGGGGAAAGAAAGGACTGTTTATCATATTCTACAGTCATCAATTATCTCCCCTCCCCACCTCTCTCTCTCTCTCTCTCTTTCTCTCTCTCTCTCTCTCTCTCTCTCTCAAATCCCTGGTTATTCGGTTCCATCAGTTGAATTGTCGTCTCATTAATTTCTGCCACCCAAGTGGAACTATCATCGACATCGCTGATATCAACACTCCGTTTTTCTATGACCCTCGTCCCTGTTAACCCTCTCTCGACACCATCCCTCTTTTTTGTCAGAAAACTGGAAAAGCATCCAGTCAGTGGTCAGCGGACATTCATTCCCCTCGTGTTCTGTTAATTTGCAAAATTTCCGTGCTGTTGGCTCTGAGCAAACACAATGCCCCAGAGACAAAGCACTACGTATGTTTTGTCGGGAGCTGGAGTGGAGGTCAAATATGGCAGAGAAGGCGGTGTTTATTCTCAGTTGATGGACAATTCATCACGTGATGTGTCACTGATTTGGAGCTAGATATTTTGCACTGACAGAGAGAGAGAGAGAGAGAGAGAGAGAGAGAGAGAGAGAGAGAGGGGGTATTCAATGATGCCACAATAGATGGCAGTCTCTCTCTCTCTCTCTCTCTCTCTCTCTCTCTCTGTCTGTCTCCCTCTGTGTGTGTGTGTAGATTTATATATATATATATACATTTACACACACACACACACTCACACACACACACACACACACACATATATATATATATATATATATATATATATATATATATATATATATATATATATATCAAGTCCCTGCTTTCTCAGTTCCATCAATTAATTTGTAGTCTCATTAATCTCTGCCATGCAAGTAGAATTGTCATCCAGATCACTCATACCAACACTCACCCATACTATGACTTTCATCCCTGGTAACCCCTCTCTCTACACCAAAGCCTCCATTCCTCTTCACACCCTGCCTATCATTCATAATCAGTCCAAGGAGCAATTAGCTCGTAACTGCGTGTTCCTTCGTCAGAAAACTGAAAAACATTCAGTCTGTGGTCAGCTGATAGTCACTCCGCCCAGTGTTTTCCTGTTAATCTGTAAATGTTGCGTGCTGTTGGCCCTGAGCAAAGAGAATGCCCAAGAGACAATGCACTACGTATTTTTCATCGGCAACTGGAGTGGAGGTCAAATAACGTCGCGCGGTCAGTGTTTGTTCTCAGCTGATTAACAATTCAACACGTGATGTGTCACTGATATCGCACCGGATATCCCATGCAGAGAGAGAGAGAGAGAGAGAGAGAGAGATCACATGATCGTGGAACAGGATTCCCAGAACTGTAACCATGACAATGACATCACAGTTTCCACAAGATCTTGTTCTCATGACAGGTTATCAGGAAATGAAAAATAGAAGCCACATAACACCCATAAGATCATGGCAATATTTCGGTTTATTTTAACCTTTCTCAAGCCACACTCGCCAACTGACAAACATAACACTTAAGATTTCTGTGGTTGTGTCGCTGAGAAAAGTTCACTGGAAAAGAGTTCACTTCGATTATCAGGAAATATCACAGATTTCATAGTGCTGGTGGTGTGCAGTGATGCCACTACAGATGACAAACTTACGGAATCTCTCTCTCTCTCTCTCTCTCTCTCTCTCTCGGGAGGATGATGGGAAGATGGCGGACAGCGAAGTTGAGTTGTGTGGCGCACCATTTTTATTATCAGTTTGACTGTGCCAGACGAATCCCGACGAGTTGTTTTTGATACGAAAATGTCTCATAGAGGCTAGAGGTAACGAATCGAGGAAAACATGATAAGTTTGGCTTTATGGAGGGCCCGTATTGGCCTTTTTCGACAACCGGCAAAATGCAAGTCAGGGCATGACTCGATGTCAACTGTTATGAGCGACTGGGAGCGACTCAAGTGGGCCGATTTGTGCAGCGCGGTCGTGGTGACGGTGAGCGCCTTCTTTCTAGCGAACAGTCTGTTCAGAAACATCCTCGCCGCATGCACTGAAGGGAGTAAAGTGATAAATCTGGGCACCGATCTCCCACACGCAAAAATGACTGTGTCTTACGCAAATTTCTCAATGTTCGGTGACACGGTGAGTCCATCTTTCATCACCTATGCGTATGGTCCGGCTTTGTTGACAATGTGTGCTATCAATGTTTATGGGTCACTTCGGCGGTTGATTGAAGAAAGACTTCTCAGAACTGGAGACATTTCGGAAAACCCTGGGCCTAACACACCAAATCAGTCATGTGGTTCAACTAGCCATACGAAAAGGGGGGCCCAGAGTCTAAAACAAGATCGGGACGGAATCGGACATGAAGCGGCAACAGAAATTATGGACATGCTTCGCACACAGAGAGAAGAAATAAAACAGCACAACGATAAAATTCGACAGGAGCTTCAAGAGATAAAAACACAGATAAGTAATGTTTCAAATAAGTGTGAAGAAATTAACCAAAGATGCGACCAAATTGAACGAGATAACAGTCAGTTATCAGTGAAGGTGACAGAAATAGCACAGGATGTTAATCATCTTAAAACGGAAATGCAGGAGGAAAAAAGGAACAAACAGAAACTGTCCGCTTCAGTGGATGATATGCAGGGACAGATGACTAAGCTAGGAGAAGAGATAGATAGGCTGGAAAACTGTCCGCTTCAGTGGATGATATGCAGGGACAGATGACTAAGCTACAACATGAGACAGATAGGCTGGAAAACTGTCCGCTTCAGTGGATGATATGCAGGGACAGATGACTAAGCTACAAGAAGAGACAGATAGGCTGGAAAACTTTTCAAGAAGGGATAATCTCAGATTTTTCGGTATACCCAATAGCGCAGAGCATGAAGATTTCGATTCATGTACAGAAGCTGTGGTAGAAGTGTTGAACAGTGTAGGAGGAGGGAGAACATGGAAGAATACCGATATTGTCCGTGCACACCGTGTGGGCCGTTCCCTTTACGGTCCGCAACCCATGATCATGAAGATGGGTAATTGGAAAGATAAGATGGAGCTTTTGAGGGACAGGGGTCTTCGAGAAAAGCTGGCAAAGGCAGGGGTGAAAATGTCTAATGATTTAACAAGAAGACAGGCTCAGATTGTGGCACAGGCCAGGAAAGAAAATAAAGCAGCCTTTTTGTGAAAGGGAAGTTGACTGTGACAGACAGACGGACAGAGTCTGGAAACGGGCGGTCTGTGACGGAAAGGTGTGAACAGGATGGAGCGAGGGAGGTTCCCACTGGCGGTGTTGGCATCGGTGTGTGTGGACTTCTTCCTCAGGGTCAGCAGCATGACGTCAGTTCCGACACCGTTGGTTCATTTGGGCTGGGACATTCTGGCCGTGGCTTTGAGGGGGGTACCGCTCGCGGAAGGGTGGCGTTTCTTCACCGGAGTCCTGTGGCGCTGGACTGGGGATGTCCCCATCTTGTGACCGGTGCCTGCCGGCTGTGTCGGCTGTCGGTGGCAGAGAGAGCAGGAATGATTCACGTGGCGGTGGGCCACGCGCGGACTGTGGGCCACCCGCTCCGGCGCCAGCGACTCGACAAGCCAACATGCAGAAATTCTTGGCGGGACAGGGAAACACTGGGACTTCGGGAAATCGTCGTGCCCTTCGCTCTAACATGACTGAACCATAGGACCGGCAGAACCAACAGGCACCTTCAGAAATATCCTTTCTAAATCACAATATTGAAAATTTATTAAACAAATTAAATGATGTCTCGTTTAGTAATTATCTGGTCAGGTTTGATTTTGTTTGCCTAACAGAGACTTTTATTGGTAACAATTTTGACTACGAGTCTATTTTTCCGAATTATGTGAAGTTTTCTGCATCAGCAAAAAAATTAAGCACACATGGTAGAAATTCGGGGGGCGTTCTTGTTATGATTAAGAACAAATTCAAACAATTCATTAAACAAATAGATATAGATTGTAATAACACAATTGTGATTAGAATTGATAAATGCCTATTTGGGACTAGCAAGGATATCATACTGGTAGCATGCTACACAGTACCAGAAGGCGGACCGATTTATGAACATTTGGACTTAAAGGATGGCATCTTGATATTAGAAGAAGCATTGTTACAAAACATACAGATAGATGACGTGATGATCATTATGTGTGGTGACTTGAATGCCAGATCGTCTGATGAACAACCTGCTCTAGAAAATGTGGCAAACTATGCACGGGATATGACTGATGATGACGATGATGATATGAACATGTGTGATGAAACAATTAGACGTTCTCAAGATTCTGCATTAAACAAGTTTGGAAAGTCTCTGTTGGACATGTGTTTTATGCTGGATCTTTATATTCTAAATGGATTTTGTGCAGGGGATAGGGAGGGCCATTTCACTGTTGTGTCTCAGCAAGGTAGTAGTGTGGTGGATTATTTTCTAATATCAGAAGAGTTATCTAAAAAATGTGATTTGAAAATTGGGACTGAGTTGTTTTCTTGGCACCTGCCTCTAGAAATGAAATGGATAAGTGGGAATGAGGAAAAAGAGATGGCCTTCAAATGGCAGCCACAGGAAAAAGCAGTCTGGTGTGAAGAAAGTGCCCAGCATTACAGAAATGAACTGGAATCAGAAGAGTTCGTAGACTGTATAGAAAGAGCAAAAGAATGTATGACCATAGATTTGAATGAAAGTGTTGAACTTTTTGTCAAGGGTCTGTATAGTGCAGCAGCATGTATGGTAAGGAAAGTGTCTGGCAGGAGGAAAGAACATGAGGATTGGTTCGACAACGAATGTAAGAAGAAAAAAAGAATTGTGAAAAGATATTTTCAGTGTTTTAGAAGGGCGAAATTGCCAGATTATAAACAACAAATGAAGGATCTATATGTGAAAGAAAGAAAGGAACACACTGAAAGGAAAAGAATGAAGAGAACGGAGTTTGATGAAAGCAGAATACAGAAACTAAAAGATTCAATGAACGACTCTAAAGTATTCTGGAATACAATTAGAACGGTGAACAGGAAAGCAATGGTTTATAACGAAATATCATCCAGCCAATGGTATGATAATTTTTTCACTGTTTTTAATAATTTTGAAAATATAACCCATACAGAGGAAGATGAAAACAGAGAAATGGAGCAAGAAACTTTCGAACCTCTATTCAATGATGCTATAACCACACAGGAAGTTTTGGAAGGTATAAGACATTTGAAAAATGGAAAGAGTGCTGGAGTAGATAAAATTAGTAGTGAAATGCTGAAAAATAGTAACCATTTAGTTATTGAATTTCTGGTGTCACTACTGAACCTTTTATTTGAAAATGGAACATTTCCACACGAGTGGTCCAAAGCAATCATTGTCCCAATTTATTAAAAAAAAGGGGGATGCAAATAATGCCGATAACTATAGAGGTGTGGCTTTGACGAGTGTAGTTAGTAAGGTATATACGTATATTATAAATAAAAGACTCTCAAACTGGGCAGATAGGGAGAAAAAAAATAATTGAAGAACAGGCTGGATTTCGGGCAGGGTACAGTACCATGGATCATATTTTTACATTGTACGCTCTAGTTGAAAAATATCTTTTGAAAAATACAAAATTCTATGTAGCGTTCGTAGACTTCAGGAAAGCGTTCGATTCGATTAATAGAAACATTTTATGGAGCATTTTGAGGAAATCTGGCATAAATGGAAAACTTTTTCAGGCGCTTCGAGGGATTTATAACACCGTTCTAGCATCTGTTCGGGATAAATCACTCTACTCAGATTTTTTCCAATGTCCACGTGGAATAAAACAAGGCTGTCTTTTGAGCCCTATTATGTTTTCTTTCTTTATAAATGAATTGGCCATAGAAATTTCTAAAAAAAAAAAAGGGAGACATGGAATTCAGATTATACCTGGGACCTATGAGCTATTTCTTATGCTATTTGCCGACGATATAATTCTGTTATCTGATACGCCAACTGGTTTACAATCACAGATAAACGCCCTGAAAGAAGAAGCAGATAGGCTTAACCTAACTGTAAATTTAGGTAAGACTAATATCATAGTGTTTAGGAAAGGAGGTCACTTGTCAAGAAGAGAAATATGGTGGTATGGTAATCTGGAAGTGAAGGTGACAAACTGTTATAAGTATTTAGGTATGTTTTTTACAACTAAGCTGAGCCTAAATGTAGGGTGGGTTGAAACTAGTCATAAAGGGAAAAGAGGAGTCATTGCAATCCTAAAAACAATGAGGAAACTACGGTCAGTTGATTTGTCACTGTTTTTGAAATTGTTCGATTCGCAAATTAAGCCATTGTTGTATGCGTCTGAAATATGGGGACTTCATCAGAATGAACATATGGGAAAAATGCATCTTTTTGGTATAAAACGTTTTCTTAATGTGCCTTTACACACATCTAATCAGATGATGTATGGTGAAACGGGGCGATATCCGCTGTATATCCACGCCTACGTAAAATGTATTAAATATTGGTTAAGACTTGTCAAATTACCAGAGTCCAGATTATGTAAACAAGCGTATCTGATGTTAAAACAGCAACTAGATAAGGGAAAACTGAACTGGTTAAGTAAAGTTAGAAAAGTTTTGAATGAATACGGATATGGTATAGTATGGCTGAATGAGGGAGTAGGAGACGAGTACATCTTTTTGTCAGAATTTAAGGATCGATTGATCTCCTGTTTCAAACAAAACTGGCACTCAAATCTAGAAGATAATAGTATATGTTCATGGTATCTTTCATTTAAAAGCTATGTGGAACCAGAGAAATATTTGTTAACAATTCCAAACAAGTGGCATAGAGATATCTTTGTAAGATTTCGAACAAGAACATTGGGTTTGTATGCTAACAGGAGATGGTTTTCCGTCGAAAATATTGAAAAGTGTCCTGTCTGCTTAGAAGAAAATGTTCGTGAAGACGAAATTCATTTTGTATTTCACTGTGCTGCTTATGCCAGCATTAGACAAAAATGTGCTTTGTTCTATATGCCCATGGCTGCACAACAAAACCTTAAAACCATGCTTTCTTCTGAAAGAGAAGATATAAGCATGTGTCTAGCAAAGTATGTCGCAGAGGCATATAAAATTCGAAAATGTAAATTGGAAAATGGATGATTGACTTCTGAGCAAACCTAGAGGATATATCACCTTATGTTTGTTATTTGAGAAATGAAAGAAGCTCAGTTCTTCTAACTTAGCTTGTTGGTTCTTTTGATGATGATGATGACGATAATGAGTGTATCTATGAGTTTATGTATGTGCGTGCGCGCGCGCGCGCGCGCGTGTGTGTGTGTGTGTGTGTGTGTATGTGTGTGTGTGTATGTGTATGTGTGTGTATGAGAGAGAGAGAGTGAGGGAGTGAGTGTGTGCACCAGTGATTTGTTAGTTTTGTGAATCCCTTTTCAATCATCTCCCCTTGACATGAAGACTGTAAGTCATTGTCAATAAACAATTTGTCATTGTCATTCCTCTCTCTCTCTCTCTCTCTCTCTCTCTCTCTCTCTCTCTCTCTCTCTCTCTCTCTCTCTCTCTCTCTCATTGTTTCGCGTAAATTCCAACCGGTTTTGCCTAGATGGCATCAACAGTGACTGGAGAAATATCACTCAATGGGATTAGTCCCTGGGGTGGTGTTACTGTGGAACTGAGGATATACAATTAGCACGTCGATGGTAATGTTGATGATGTGAAATATTTACTTTTTCGTCCCGTCACAGAGGAGGCTTCAGTCGTTCCTGATATACCTCCTATCCCTTCTCAACCCATCGACACGTTTTACTCTCTCTCTCTCTCTCTCTCTCTCTCTCTCTCTCTCTCTCTCTCTCTCTCTCTCTCTCTCTCTCACTCTGTGTGTGTGTGTGTGTGTGTGTGTGTGTGTGTGTGTGTGTGTGTGTGTGGTGTTATCGTTTGGCTTCGATTTCAATTGGTTTTGCTTAGCTGCCATCAACAGTAATCGGAGAAGAGGACCAAATATCGCTCACTGGGACTTGTCCCACTGGGGTGGCACCACTGTTGAACCGATAACACGCCAGACCTGATTCCAGGCAAACTCTGAGTGTGATTAATGGCGATTTCAGCATCAGGAGGAAAACACATGCCGTTCTGAGATGAATAAATGATGGCAGTCTGTGGCTCTAAAAGCTGATACTTTTCTATTTAAAGGGAGAACAGCAGGTGAGATAAGCCACTGTCTGGGTGTGTGCTCTGCCAGTACGAGAGTTTGCCTCAGAACGGACACAGGTCAGTTACTGGGTTTGGCCATTTGTTGTAAATCTAAAGATCATCCAAAACAACCTGGTCATAAATGCTTCAAATGTATTCAAACTACATATACATACCTTGGAGCTGTTAAGGATACTAAAAGCTTAACCATTTTTTTCCTTTAAACAGACATAACATCCACAGTCTGCATTAATTAAACGCGAATAAATTCAAGGACAATGGAAACGAACTCTTTTTCTCGACCTCGGTTTGATAATCATCAGCAACAGACAAACCCACCAGAGGCAATAACTCATAATGTGAAGGAAGACTTAGTTCCCTTGATTTGGGGACCTATTTTGAAATGCATTAGATGTTTGGATTTCCGGTACCAGAGAAGTGTACATACGTGAGCTTGGAGTGCAGTACAGACATGAACACCCCCAGTTGTATCAATCCCCTTATCCAGGATGATCGTCACCATAGGGACAGTGGCAAGACATCATTTCAGGAGACATTGAAAATGTCGGTCAACTCCACAGTAAAGGAGGCTGCACCTCGTTCTGATCACACTCATGGTGCTCATCCACACCATAGGTTTGACGGAAAGAATCGTGAAAGAAGCAACAGAAAAGTGGTCCGTGATCCAGAATCCAAGGACGTCAACATCGATGAGGATGGTGAACACAGGATGAGCAGAGAGTTTCTGACAGAGACACAAGACAACAGGAATGGATCCATGGAGCGATGTAAAGTTTTCCCAACCACTCAGTCAACTGAGAAAAAGAAACAAGTCTCTGATAGGGCAACAGATGGATCCATCAAACCCAGAAACTGTACGGGTGACGTGAAAGATACCTGTGAATCTAAAACACTAGAACATAGAGTGAAGGCAAAGATGTGTGCAGCATGTTACATGAAAAGGTTGTTCAGACAGTGTGTTTTTGCCTTCAATGTGACAATGGTAGTGGCCAATGCTGTGCGATATGCAACAGTGTTTTTCAAGCTGACCTCGGTGGACACTGGTCTGATCTCCTCTGTTTCTAACATGAATATCTCTCTTTGGGGTCTGTATGTCTACGTGGCTTCCTACCATGCACTGTCCCAGAACTGTGATCGTGACGTCTGTGGACATTTCTCCTATGCTCTCAGCCGTTGTTGACTATAATCGAAATGGATATATTTTCCTCCTGAGCTTTGAAGCGTGACTGCAGATGAGTGGAACCACCAAGCTGCCGTGTCATGTACAATATCATGGTGTGAAATACATAGACAATGTGTCTCTTTACCCGCTCTGTATCCAAGCTGCCGTGTCATGTACAATATCATGGTGTGAAATACACAGACAATGTGCCTCTTTACACGCTCTGTATCCAAGCTGCCGTGTCATGTACAATATCATGGTGTGAAATACATAGACAATGTGCATTTTTTGCCTGCTCTATATCCAAGCGCTGAAATGTTGACTTTCTATCACTTTAATCACTCTAAGTGAGAGAGACAGATCCAGAAGACTTGAATATTTCTGAACCAGCTGATCATTAATTCAGACTATGACTTTTCAGCATTAAGTGCAACAATTACAGAATACAAAATCTTAAAGGCTGTGAGCTGCCTTAAATGAAACCAAAGCAACAGGACTTGATTCAATACAAAAGCAGTATATTAGAAATAGTGTTCCTATACTTTCGATGTGTTGTACATT
>CM065741.1:46193781-46211281 GCA_033310375.1 Conus canariensis | reverse complement strand
GCCATGGAAAATGAGGCAGAAAATCAATGGATGGGACCGAGATAACAACGACTGGAGAGAGAGAGAGAGAGAGAGAGAGAGAGAGAGAGAGAGAGGAGAGGAGAGGCAGAGGAGATGGGGGACAAAGTGATAAATGCAGAATGTAAACAGTCCTTTCCCTGATATAAATGGAGCAACACGGGCAGGCCACAGCATTTGACTTTTGAACAGAGCAGGTGATACATTGCTGGATGAATCCAATTGCTGCGTGCGTGTTGTGGGGTGGAGCTCCCTGAATTTCACCTGTGACGGGACTGGGGAAATCAGAATCCGTAACATCAGCCTGTGTCTTGTTTGTGATTTTACAGCCGAGATCATCGGTCTTTGGGATCTGTTTTACAGTTTGAAAAACGTGCAGTGTTTCAATAAACCAATGATTCTAGTCTCCAAGTTAAATACAGTCAATTGATTTGAGACATTCTTAGACATCATACCAACATAAATACATGAAGACATTTTCAAACATTTAAATGCTATATGATTTTTTTTTCTTTCAGTTCAGTTACGCTGTTCTTGAGTGATGTGAAACATTTCCACACTGGCTTCTTATTTCTCAAAAATTGAATTCTGACATTTGAGTAAAACACCATTCTGTATACTAAACAGTCAAACCAGTGTCGCAAAATAGTTTTGTGTCATTTTGACTACATGTGTTCTTTGTGCTTCCTCTCTCTGTAAAAATTATGATGGAACACACTTTTACAAAATTTCTAGAAATCTGATATTGACAATTTACAGAATGTGTCATGGACAGACAGATAGATAGGCAAAAACAGAACATGTATAGGGAACTGGATGACAAAGACTTTGCTTTTCATAGCAATAGATTTCTGCATAAGTCAACCTCCTTTTATGCGGCTCTACCCCCCCCCCCCCCCTTTTTTTTTTTTTTTTTTGCTAGCCTCTGAATGGTTTCACGTCTTCATTCACATATGTGTGTGATCACATTCCCTTTTTTCAAAGCATGATGAATCAGGTTTGAACCTGAGTGTGTAAACCAGAGGGCAGACTGTGTGTCTCCTGGCCATAAACACATTATTATGATGTCTTGCAGAAAGCAAAACGTCACAGCATCAGCACGTGAACAAAAAGCACACCATGAAAGCAGTCAGTGTGTTGGCAACGTATTTCAGACCATATTCTGGTACATGAGACTCAGTGGCTTGGTGGTTCCATTCACCTGCAGTCATGACGCCAAGTTCAGGAGAAAAATACGCCCAGTTGTGGAATCTTCTGCAGTGACTCATGCTGCAAGCCTGGAAGTTGTGTCCTTAGAGAGCACAGACGTCACAGAAGATGCTGGAAGTAAACCAGAACCAGTCAGCACCAGGAACTTTCTTCCAGAGAAGAAGTTCACAGACACAATAGGAACTGGTTCAGTACAGACCAGCACTGGTGTATCTTGTGGAATAATGAAAGACATCGGAAACATAGAAACTAAGACAATATTTGTGGACGTCAATGAATCATACAGACACCAAGTTTCTACATCAGCTCATGGGAATTCAGAGGAATCAAAGGAAGAAGAACTGCCTCACTGTTCTAAATGTCGAATGATGCTTTTCTGGAACCGGATCTTATGTGGAGTTGTCGTTTTGTTTCTGGTGATCAATTGTGTGCGCTACCCTTCTGTCTTTTTCCTAATGAAATCTGACATAGCACATCTCATCTCTTTTATTACCTTCCAGACGTTTTTCGTTGGCATTACCTCGGTGTACATCCTGTCTGCCTATACACTGGCAAAACAGCTTCCACAGCTTCTGGAGGACCTGCAGAAGTTTGAGAACACCTATGGCATTACACGGGATCTTGAGGGTTTCAGAAGGAGAATAACAAGAAGGTGTCGGGTTTTTTTTTTGCTCTGCAAGTGGCGATCAGCCTGGGGTTTGTCTTGTTTGAACAGTTAGTCTTTCCTTCTCTTCGTATCCATCTTGCACCATTCCATAACACTGACGGTGTTGTCTTCTATTTTGCTTTGATCTACTTTGCTGCTGTTCTCAATTTCATCAGCTCTTTTGCGTATTCTATGATTGGTTTCGCGGCTGTAGCAACCAATTATCTGGCATTAGAATTCCAGAATATGAGCACGGATCTTCACAGAGTTCTGTCACTTACAAGTACAATCTTAGACCTATTAAAACAGGGCAGACCCAAGACTCTGGAAATGTGTTAGTCCTTTCATCTTCTCAGACGAACATGCATGACAACAATAAGACCTTCACACGAGGATCTTTGGAGCAGAATTCAAAGAGAAGCAGTAAATCTTCTATCATCGACGCCTGCCATGATGAATCTGACAAAAGACAAAAGGCTTCCCTTCACATGACAGAAAATGGCCACAGAAATGATGACACGATCCAACATCGTTGTGACAAGTCTGATGAATCAGAAGAAGCACCATCTATCCCCTACCATAATCTTCATGATCATAATCTCACGTTTTCTGCACTGCCAGCAAATTCTCCTCTAAAGATGGATCAATGTTTGTCTGATACTGGTAAAGAGATGAATCAGTCTTCAGATGGAAACACAACTCTTCATGAAAATCAGGACGTTGCTGTACGGGAAGTCACCCAGGAGATGAACTTTGACCTCTTTCGCGCCAAAACACCAGATGCTGTGTGAGCTGGTGGCTGGAACCAACCGGTGTGTCCGCCATTTTGTGTCCATCGGGTTCGGCGGGAGTTTTCCTCTGATCTGCCTGATCATTTACGTGTTGTGCAGTCAATCTCTGGACGTGGCCAACATTCTGTTCTTGTTACATAATCTTCTGTGCACCACTCTCTTCATTGCTTTTGTGATTGTATTCGCCTTGATGTTGAATTATGCGGTAAGTTTGGGGGGAGGGAGGAGAGGGGGGTAAAGGGCAGGAGTGTGTGGTTTGATGTATATGTGTGTGTGCACGCTTGTTTGCTTGTGTGTCTGTGTGTCTGTGCGTGTGTATGTGTGTTCATCTGTGTGAGTGTGTGTCCATCTGTGTGTGTGTGTGTGTGTGTGTGTGTGTGTGTGTGTGTGTGTGTATGTTTCTGTTGTGTGTGTGTGTGTGTGTGTGTGTGTGTGTGTGTGTGTGTATGTGTGTGTGTGTGTGTATGCATGTGCGTGTGCGTGCGTGTGTATGTGTCTCACGGTCTGTCTTGTGTTGTGTGCATGTGTGTGTGTGTGTGTGTGTGTGTGTGTGTGTGTGTGTGTGTGTGTGTGTGTATCGCGGTGTGTTTGTGTATCAGTGTGTGTTTTGGTGTTGTGTGTGTGTGTGTGTGTGTGTGTGTGTGTGTGTGTGTGTGTGTGTGTGGTGTGTGAGTTTGAGTGTGTGTGTGTGTGTGTGTGTGTGTGTGTGTGTGTGTGTGTGTGGTATGATAACTTTACATGTGTTGTGTTGTGTGTACGCACATGTGTGTGCATTGTGTGTGTGCGCACGCGCGCGTGTGCGCACCTGCTAATCTCTTTACCCACATACAAAGGCACATTTGCATTGTTGTGTTTGTGTATGGAGTGCTTATGTGTGCAAGTACTATCATTACGTGAATGCACCTGTGATTACTTGTATTAACGGCGAATGCCTGTAAATGGTAAAAAAGGAAAATCAAAAGAATGAGACTGATACTATAAATTCCTTTTAAACTTCAGTGTATTTCTGGCATTGTTTGTTCTTTTTGTTTTTTCATTCATCTATTTTATCCCAATAACATCATCATGTCTTATGACACACATTTTCACACACATCAGATCAGGAAAAGAATTTCAAACAAATGCATAGTCATCACAGCAAAAATCTGAGCATTATTGTTGGTCCATCAGCAGGAAACAAGAGACACCACGATATTGGTTTTGTACTCAGCTTATTCATCTAAATAGAATAGAAAAAGTTTCTGAAAAGAAAAGTCTCGATATAA
This sequence comes from Conus canariensis, assembly GCA_033310375.1. Taxonomy (NCBI): domain Eukaryota; kingdom Metazoa; phylum Mollusca; class Gastropoda; order Neogastropoda; family Conidae; genus Conus; species Conus canariensis. The sequence goes on along the minus strand of CM065741.1, from coordinate 46,207,352 downwards.
ATGTTAAAACAGGAAGGAGTTCCGACGAATACTGCATATGTAAAGAAAAATTCATGTACTCCCTACTCTTCTCAATGTGTGAACGCTTTTCTGATTTTGTGTTTATTCCATACACTATTATTTTTATAAACATAGCTGATACTGACAATAAAACAGGAATAAAAAGGCCTATGGAGGAAGCGAAGTGGAAGTAGATGGATGGATGGAAGACGAAGGGAACGGGGAAGGAAAATAAAAAGATATTTCGGTAGAGGGAGAGGGTTTCAGTGTTCGTACAAGAAAGAAAATAGTCTTAATCTATTGCCTTTAAATAGTTTTTCATTGATACCATTCTTATGTAAATTGAGTACAAATAAGGTTATATATCTATTCCCTTATTTTCGTTTCTCAACATGACGTCTTATATGTTTTATATATATTTCAAAAGATTAGAACCTTGATGTTGCTAAATTTCCCAAGAACAGAACTTTTTTTGAAGTATGGAAAGAAGTAGAAAATATGATTACGAGGCAGCAGATCAAAAGCAGGTAGTGTGGTGGTGGTGCTGGTTTTATAATATTAATGATGAAAATGATGATGAAGATGACGATGATGATGATGACAACGACGATGACGACGATGATGATGATGATGACGACGACGAGACGACGATGATGATGATGATGATGATGATGATGATGATGATGATGATGATGATGATGATGACGACGTTTTACACAAACCAGCTGAAAGGATATGACGATGAAAAACATGATAACGATGACAGTCACCATGAATGTGATGATTTCAGGCTCACGGGGCCCAAGACGTGATATCTGCTGCCGACTGGTCCCAGTTTTCAGACAGATTGCTTACCAAGGTAACCAAGCTTTGGGTTGTTCTGTGACTGGGTGCTCACAAAGGTTTAGTTCTTTTTATTTACAAGAATTGTCACTTTCAGATTTCAGCAGGTAGTGAACGTTTTACTAGTTTTTACAATGCATGCAGTAAGTAAACATGCACACAAAGCAACGATGGTTGAATTTTTTTTTCTGATGGAGGTTGTCGCTATACATTATTACCAACGTCAGAGAAATGGAGAATTCTGACCAATTTTTCTTACTGACAGACGATTAGCGGTCCAGTCTTCTCACTATAAAATCTTTGTGACAGATTTTATCAGCAAGAATCCATCATCATTCTCTGGTAAACAGATGTTGTTACAGTCAGATTAACTGGTAACATATTCTGACACGCTCAAACTTTTGTATAACAGCTTTAGTCCGTATGAAACCCTTTTCATGGATTTTGTCATTATGAAACTGCTGTGTGACTGATTTTGTACTACCAAACCTGCTTGGGGGAGTCACAGTCATTTTATCACAGAAACGAATAAATGGAGTCCATTTTGCGGTAAAAGGGGTGGGGTGTTTTTGCTTTATGTTCAGTGCCCTTGTGTTACTTCAATCCTGTTTATCTCTGTTCTCTTACAACCACGCCCAGTCATTTCCTTACACAGTCTGAGCACCACAGGGAACAATCAGTATCAGGTCCTTATGGGCCAACCCACCAGAACAGACACTGCACTGCTTTGCTGGTGAATCACTCTGCTGATATTCAGGGGTGCCTGCGTCGATCCAGTATCCTCAGGAAACCATCCACTGATTCCCCTGATGAACATAGCGATGGTTCAGTCAAGGAGTCAGTATGTGTGACAATCACAATCCGGAGAGCACCACCACGTTCTTCCACTGACAGCTTCCACGACCTTGACCCATAAGACAGTGACGCAAGCTCACCAAGATTAAGGACATGGACAAAAATGTTGCTGCTAGAGAAGGGCATAGAATATCCAATGGTTTTAGACTTTTTGAAGTGATCAGTGAGAATGAAGATGGCAGGAGTGTACCATTGTGTTTCACAACGTGATGACAGAGCTGCACTCTAAGCTTCCTGTCCTAAGGTATCAGAGTGTCAACCAGGCCTGAGAGATGCAGAGAACTGCAGTGCTGGTCAGAATATTTATTACAGTTTAGTGGTATGTCCCATTACACAGATGGAACACGACTTGTCAGTTCCCATATGCAGCCTATAACACACTCATGAATTCTGAGCAAGAGCTCTTATTGGACACAAACCCACAACCTCTCAGGCACCAACCCTGACTTTAACCACTGCCCCACATAACTGGTCCATTCCGAGGTCCAGGTGGCAAACAGTCGCCACTCTTAGTGTCAGAAGTTGATGTCTACATCACCAAGGGGTCAACTGAAGAGCTATTTCAGAATTCAGCCGTCATGTAACTGGAATCACATCATATTTCAGAAATGGTGTGATTTGCTGATTTGTATATCGAGACCGATGTTAATTGTCCAAATACAAGAAAATGCATGTTTGTAGTCGTTTAAAGCATGTGACTTAAGTAATTCTAATTCCGTATATTGCTCCAAGCTTATGGAATATTTATAATTTAGAAATCGCATTGGTACACGTCTGTTCAAACGCGTGTATATATGAGTAAATGTTTATGCATGAACATGCACACGTGCGTGTTCGTGTGCTTTGATTAGTTCGCTCGTCGACTCACTGGTTTGTTTGTTTTCAGGTGCAGTTGTTTGTCAATCGCCTTGGTCACTCACAGATTGGCTATGATGTGTATGGTCTGTTTGTCATTGACCGTTCTACAGTGCTGATGGTAAGAGAGACAGACAGGCAGACACACACACACACACACACACACACACACACAACACACACACACACACACACAGACAGTAACACAGACAGACAGACAGACACAGAGGTTGGGGGGAGAGACCCACAGACGGAGATAGACAGATAGAGTAGCTGAAATGACAAGCATTGAGAAATAGAGCAAGAGGGTAGTTTGAGCTTGTGTATATACATGTGTGTGTGTGTGGTGTGTGTGTGTGTGTGTGTGTGTGTGTGTGTGTGTGTGTGTGTGTAGTATGCGTTTGTATGTACATGTAATCTAACCACAAAAATACTGTGATGACGGAGGGGCTGTTTGGCCTACGCTTGTTTTTTTTTCCCCACTATTAGATTGTTCGTCTTTGTATTTGTCTGACTTTATTCAAGTTGAAAAGTCTGTGCCAGTCTTGAATAAAAGTTACTCTGTGTTAGGTTTTCTTATGGGAGCAAGAGTTACCCTACTTGTTTATTGTTTATTGTTTACTGTTCCCTGCCTCATTTTATTTTCAACTTCGTTTTAATTAAATCGAGATTATTCGTATTTGTTTCTGTCCGTCTTTGTGTTTGTCTTTTGATCTCCCTTGCATCCTTGGGTGGATCCTCAGACGTAGGCTCATAGATTGTCCCCTACATTTTATACTGTTTGCATAATGTCTTTAATTTTTCAGCAACATTTTTCCTCCCCACACTTTCGTTTTGTTTCATTTACTACCCTTCGCTGGCTGCCTTGGGGTTGCTGTTGGATTCTTTTTTGAACCCTTGGTGGTGAGAACACCACAGTATTATGGACTGTGGTGTGTCTCTATTTGACGCCAGGAGCACAGACACGATCAGTCGTGTCTCCCTGATGAATCCGATCCAGCGGACGAAAGGCCTAGGAGCAGGCAATACAAATAGATCTGCTTACGAGAGGGATTACGATGGTTTCCTCATGCAGCTAGTGAAGAGTTTTCATATTTATAATATATTTTCTTGATTTTATGTTCCCATTTTCTTCATCTTCACCCCCCCCCCCCCCCCCCCCCCTCCAAGTTCAAATCTTTGCCAAGTCATTACTGTGATGACGGAGAGGCTGTTGGCCTACGCTTGTTATTCCCCCACTATTAGATTGTTCGTCTTTGTATTTGTCTGACTTTATTCAAGTTTAAGAGGCTGTGCCAGTCTTGAATAAAAGTTACTCTGTGTTAGGTTTTCTTATGGGAGCAAGGGTTACCCTACTTGTTTATTGTTCACAAAAATATGTGTTTGCATCACGTGTATGTGTACATATCTGCATGAGTGCGGGCACACATATCTGTGTTCATAAGAACGTGTAATCTGACATGTGTTTTTTTTTTAATGTCTATGTGCATGTGATACGACCATATGCACGCCATACTTTTGTGTATGTGTGTTTTTGTAATGCATGTGTGTGTGCGAGTCTCTCTTTGTATGTGGTGTATGTTTGCACGTTTCTTTATACACATAATCGTTATGTGAATTCACGAAAACGCTAGTGCCTGTACTTGCGTGTATATATGTGCACGCACGTGCAAGTTTCTTTTTGCACATTGATGTTCTGTGAATTCATGCAAATACCTGCAACTGTGCGTGTGTGTGCGAAAATATGTAGATAGAAAATGTTGCTTAAAGCCCAGCCGCCGGCGTATGTGTGTAGGTGTGTGCATATTGTGTAGGTGCGTGCACGCGTGTGCATTTGTGTGCATGCTTGCACGTGTATATGGATGTATGTTTCTGTGTCGCCAGGTGACAGGCACTCTGGTGACCTATACAGTGGTGGTGATACAGTTTCAACAGGGTGACGTCACTACAACCTGTTACCTCAATGCCACTGCGTTACCTTGAACGCGTCAGACTGATACAATGTAGTTGATACAACTAAACCATTTAAAAAATTGTGATTCTACAGCTAGTACTACTAAGCTATCGTCAATAGAAAGTCTCCACAGCCAATACCACTGAATTATCGTCAATAGAGTGTCTCCACAGCCAATACCACTGAGCTATCGTCAACAGAGTGTCTCCACAGCCAATACCACTGAGCTATCGTCAATAGAGTGTCTGCACACCCAGTACCACTGAACTATCGTCAACAGAGTGTCTCCACAGCTAATACCATTGAACTATCGTCAACAGAGTGTCTCCAAAGCCAATACCACTGAGCTATCGTCAACAGAGTTACACCGCAGACAATACCACTGAGATATTGTGACCGCTGTGACACTGCAGTCGATAACACTGAGCAATCATCAACACTGTGATATTGCAGTCAAGACCACTGGGCTATTGTGAACTCTGTGACGTAGCCAGTACCGCTGGGCTATCGTCAACATAGTGTCTCCATAGCCAAATACCACTGAACTATCGTGAACAGAGTGACTCTGCACGCCAATACCACTGAGATACAGTGACCAACTGCAATAATAAATGTTTGACTATGCACCTACGTTTCAAAACGTTGATAGTCCATCTTTTTTAAAGCGTCAAAAAAAGTGTATCATAACATACCTTTAGAACGTTCCGTTTTGGGGAGAAAAAAAAAAGAAAACAAGATGCGAAGCATATAAACGTACTCCCAGTTTTCCAAACCGCTTATAAATCGGCCAAGTGCTTTGTCAGATAAGAAATAAAGGCAAAATAACGGTTTTAACGGTTATTTAACCGATGTACACTTTTGAAACTGGTATTTTAGTCCTCACTGGGCTGAAGCCTGTGTACATACCAAATTTCATCCAAATCGGACAATATGTCAAGAATAACGGTTTTTAACGGTCAGATTTTGAAACACTACATGGAAGTGCCATTTGTGTGTCATAACCTTTCCATATACAAAATTTCATTAAAACCCACCAATATGTAAAAAATAACGGCAAAATAACGGTTTAACGGTTATATAACCGAATACACTTTTGAAACCGGTATTTTAGTCCTCACTAGGCTAAAGCCTGTGTACATATCAAATTTCATCCAAATCGGACAATATGTCGAGAATAACGGTTTTTAACGGTCAAATTTTGAAACACTATATAGAAGTGCCATTTGTATGTGATAACCTTTCTATATACCAAATTTCATTAAAATCCACCTATATATAAGAAATAACGGCAGAATAACGGTTTTTAACGGTTGTTTAATCCATTTTCAGCATTACATCACTTACATATGGACAGAGGCTCCGATTTGTCAGAAGATCATCCAAACCGCTTATAAAATTGGCCAAGTACTTTCTGAGATATTCCATAAAGAAGAAAAACCGTTACAGGCCGTTACAACCGTTAGTAACGGCTATAACGGGGCAAACTAAAACACCAGGTATCATCCGCGACCCATAATGAACATACCTGCTAATTTTCATAAAGGTCGGCCAAGTACTTTCTAAGATATTCCATAAAGAAGAAAAACCGTTACAGGCCGTTACAGCCGTTAGTAACAGTTATAACGGTAAACTAAAACATCGGGCATTATTCGTGACCCATAATGAACATACCTACAAATTTTCAGAAAGATCGGCCAAGTACTTTCTGAGATATTCCATAAAGAAGAAAAACCGTTACAGGCCGTTACAGCCGTTAGTAACGGCTATAACGAGGTAAACTAAAACATCGGACATCATCCGTGACCCATAATGAACGTACCTGCTCATTTTTACAAAGATCGGACAAGTACTTTCTGAGATATTCCGTAAAGAAGAAAAACCGTTACAGGCTGTTACAGCCGTTAGTAACGGCTATAGTGGTAAACTAAAACATCGGGCATCATCCGTGGCCCATAATGAACATACCTACAAATTTTCAGAAAGATCGCCCAGTAGTTTTGTCTGGAGCGAGTGGAACAAATTTTGACCACGGACACACAGACAGACAGACGGACACACAGACAGCATTTCTTCGTTCCCATTCTAAAGTAGTCCCTGTTCTATAAGAACTGGGACTACAAAAAGGGAGGGTCGTTCATTTCAATATTACCATGAGACCATCACTAGCCCACTAGTTATCAATAATAACAAGATGCGAAGCATATAAACGTACTACCAGTTTTCCAAACCGCTTATAAATCGGCCAAGTGCTTTGTCAGATAAGAAATAAAGGCAAAATAACGGTTTTAACGGTTATTTAACCGATGTACACTTTTGAAACGTATTTTAGTCCTCACTGGGCTAAAGGCTGTGTACATACCAAATTTCATCCAAATTGGACAATATGTCAAGAATAACGGTTTTTAACGGTCAGATTTTGAAACACTACATGGAAGTGCCATTTGTGTATGATGACCTTTCTATACACAAAATTTCATTAAAACCCACCAATTATAAAAAAAAAATAAAGGTTTAACGGTTATATAACCGATATACACTTTTGAAACCGGTATTTTAGTCATCACTAGGCTAAAGCCTGTGCACATACCAAATTTCATCCAAATCGGACAATATGACAAGAATAACGGTTTTTAACGGTCAGATTTTGAAACACTACATGGAAGTGCCATTTGTGTGTCATAACCTTTCTATATACAAAATTTCATTAAACCCACCAATATATAAAAAATAACGGCAAAATAACGGTTTAACGGTTATATAACCGAGATACACTTTTGAAACCGGTATTTTAGTCCTCACTAGGCTAAAGCCTGTGTACATATCAAATTTCATCCAAATTGGACAATATGTCAAGAATAACGGTTTTTAACGGTCAAATTTTGAAACACTATATAGAAGTGCCATTTGTGTGTGATAACCTTTCTATATACCAAATTTCATTAAAATCCACCTATATATAAGAAATAACGGCAGAATAACGGTTTTTAACGGTTGTTAGCATTTTCAGCATTACATCACTTACATATGGACAGAGGCTCCGATTTGTCACAAGGTCATCCAAACCGCTTATAAATTGGCCAAGTACTTTCTGAGATATTCCATAAAGAAGAAAAACCGTTACAGGCCGTTACAACCGTTAGCAACGGCTATAACGGGGCAAACTAAAACATCAGGCATCATCTGTGACCCATAATGAACATACCTGCTAATTTTCATAAAGGTCGGCCAAGTACTTTCTGAGATATTCCATAAAGAAGAAAAACCGTTACAGGCCGTTACAGCCGTTAGTAACGGTTATAACGGTAAACTAAAACATCGGGCATTATTCATGACCCATAATGAACATACCTACAAATTTCAGAAAGATCGGCCAAGTACTTTCTGAGATATTCCATAAAGAAGAAAAACCGTTACAGGCCGTTACAGCCGTTAGTAACGGCTATAACGAGGTAAACTCAAACATCGGGCATCATCCGTGACCCATAATGAACGTACCTGCTCATTTTTACAAAGATCGGACAAGTACTTTCTGAGATATTCCGTAAAGAAGAAAAACCGTTACAGGCTGTTACAGCCGTTAGTAACGGCTATAGTGGTAAACTAAAACATCGGGCATCATCCGTGGCCCATAATGAACATACCTACAAATTTTCAGAAAGATCGGCCCAGTAGTTTTGTCTGGAGCGAGTGGAACACATTTTGACCACGGACACACAGACAGACAGACAGACAGACACACACACACACACACACACACACACACACACACACACACACACACATAGACAGCATTTCTTCGTTCCCATTCTAAAGTAGTCCCTGTTCTATAAGAACTGGAACTACAAAAAGGGAGGGTCGTTCATTTCAATATTACCATGAGACCATCACTAGGGTGGGCACGTCCATTCCCCTTCGTAGCAACAGTCTCGTAACAATTCCAATTAAACGTCCCCTTCCTGCTGTAGGGCTACTTTAATTTTATAATGATCATTCGACTGTTGCTCTAGTCAGGCAAAATCACGTGATGTGATGTGGGAATCTAGAGCATCTGGTGGGCACTCATCCAAACTCACGCAGAGCATAGCCTTCAACACATACAAGTATGTGATTCGTGTATAATTCAGTTTTTCAAACGCATCAAGTAACAGTTACAGAATCAAAACACATTTCTAATCCAAGCAGTTTTGATCTAGCACAGATATGCCGCAAGACAAATCACTTGTCATGGAGATAATTGTCAGGTACAGTCTGACCAAAACTGTTGGTGTTCTGTCGCTTGTAAAACGTTGTGAAGGTGTGCTCACTGGTCCAGCCTGCCACCTTCCATCCACTGTGGTGAGGACTTTACTTCATCACTGTGGTGAGAACGTTTTCATCACTGTGGTGAGACTTTCATCACTGTGGTGAGGCTTTCATCACTGTGGTGAGACTTTCATCACTGTGGTGAGGCTGGCGCCAGTGTGGCTCGCTGCGGTGCAGCTGGCGGCTCGCGTGCTGTGACTGGTGAACTTGCCAGTGTCTGTTCCGGCCTTGCACAGAACGGCCTTGATCCAACGAGCTAGGGCTTGTCTTGACATAGACACATGAGGTTTGACATAACTCACTAACAGCTGATTTGTGTGTGTCAGTTCATCCGTTCTCTTCACATAGTCTTGCAAATGCCTAACTAGACATAGTTTTGAGTTCTTTTCAAACATCAACATTTCTGCAGGTTCAGTATGAATCCCTGGCCTAGACTGCTTATGTTTCTCTGAGAAAAAAAATTGACACTTTGACTCCTTAAATTTTTAAATCTTGTACTTTGATCAGCTGTAACGCCTGTCCTCTCTGACCTGTCAACAAAGCCAGTAACATGCACATTCTAAGAGTGACATCTTTCAGTGACATATCAAATATTTCAGAAAGAGAATTCAGATAATCTAAAACAATGTTCACACTCCATGCGTCTGAATATTCAGGAAGTGCAGCCTTTCTTCTAAAATACCTTTAACTATACAGCACACACTTGGGTCAGAGCTTATACTGTTTTCCCTTCACGCAATGGCAAAAAGGCTGACAGTGCACTCCTTGCTGTATTTGTGCTACTGTAACTAGCTCCTTCAGAAAACAAAAACTGCTAAAAAAAAAAAAAAAAGAAAATTGACACATCTGCTGAAGATGGAGGTAACAAACTAATATTGTTTGTCTAATACTAGTGATATGTCTTCTCTGGATATTGGTCTGTCATATATATTTCATCACTATATGTCTCCTCATTAGTCGCTGTGTACTCTTGATCATCTTTTTCTAACAAGTTTTTAAAACGTCAGAACCAATCTTCCACTGGAATGTTGTTTGCAGGTTGTGATTTCTTTGTTTTAATATCTTGTATATGGCGCTACAGAATAACTGCCGAATTTTGACTGAGGATATAAGATTATGCCATAGAGAATCATTGTATTCTTTCTTTTTTCTTTTATTTCAATTTTATATTCCCTTCTTGCTATAGAGAACAATGCTCTGTCTTCTTTACCCAGTGTTTTCACAAAAGTTCTGAATAATCCACGTTTGGCTTCTCTGCATTCTTGATCAAACCATACCTGTTCAACTTTCTTGTCTATTGGTTTAATTTTCCTCATACTTTCAGCTTGTTCTTTGACAACTGCATTAAATAAAGACAGCGCTTCATGAACGTCTTCATTAACAAGATCTTCAGCAGCTTTTAACTTTTCTAGAACAAGTGATGAATTCATAAGATACGTATACTGTTGACCATAATCTGGATTCCAGCAATACTGATCAATGGACTGACTATTCTGTGAGCTAGAAGCAAACACTGGCATGTGGATGATCAGTCTGCATTCTAATACACAGCACAAGTGGCAAGTGATCAGCATCAAATCTTTCTGACACATTAAGAGTAATCCTTTATATCATAATTGGAAAAGGTGTACAGATGCTAAAAAAAGAAGTCATTGACACTGCTCCCTTTATGAGAAATGTACGTGAAACGACCATCAAGATCGCCATTACGTATACCATTGAGAAGTAGCAGTCCCAATACAGTGCACATGCTAAGTAATTTCTTTCCATACATATTTAATACCGTGTCTGGTGAACATCTTTTATGTTTAGTATTCACCTCCTTTCATATTCGCATACAATCTGCGGAGAAATTTTTCAGGTGTTTGCATTCATGTCATTACAAAATAGTAATTCAATATCATCAAAGTACACCAAGTTGTTGACAACACTATTTTCCAACAGTTCAATACCATCATCAAAACCACACTTGGAGTAAAAACATGATTTTTTCTGGAGGGACTTACACACACACACACACAAGTAAGGCATTCTTACTAAAACCTAAAAAAAAAAAAAGGTCTTTGTCAAGCATGAATAACATTGAATACTGATAGTGAACTTATGGAAGAGGACACATTAACCGATCGTGTGTCATTAATAATATAATTATTATATGCTGTACTGTAGTGTGGCATACTGTACTGTACTTACTGTATTGCACTGTATTGTACCATACTGTATTGCACTGCATTATACCATACTGTACTGCAATGTATTGTACCATACTGTACTGCATTTACTTGTGCCATATTCTACTGTACTGTACTGTATTGCACCATACTGTACTGCACTCTATTGCACCATGCTCTGCTGCGCTGTATTATGACATATTATACTGCACTGTCTTGTGCCATACTTTACTGTACTGCACTGTATCGCACCATACTGTACTGTACTATATTGTGCCATGCTGTACTGCACTATATTTTTTCCCTTAAGTGCTGCACTGTATTGTGTCATTCTGTACTGTACTGCACTGCATTGTGCCACACTGTGATGCACTGAATTGTGCCATACTGTACTGCACTGTGTTGTGCCATACTGTGTTGCACTGCGTTGTGCCATACTGTACTGCACTGTATTGTGCCATATTGTGATGCACCGCATTGTGCCTTACTGTACTGCACCGTGTTGTTCCATACTAAACTGCATCGTATTGTGCCATACTGTACTGCACTGTATTGTGCCATACTGTGATGCACCGCATTGTGCCTTACTGTACTGCACCGTGTTGTTCCATACTAAACTGCATCGTATTGTGCCATACTGTACTGCACTGTATTGTGCCATACTGTGATGCACTGCATTGTGCCATACTGTACTGCACCGTGTTGTTCCATACTAAACTGCATCGTATTGTGCCATTCTGTACTGTACTGTATTGTATCATACTGTACTGCACTATATTGTGCTATAATGTAGTGCACTATATTGTGCCATACTGTACCGCACTATATTGTACCATACTATACTGTACTGCATTGTATGATGTCATATTGTACTGCACTCTATTGTGCTATAATATACTGCAATGCACTGTATTGTGACATGCTGTGCCGCACTATACTGTGTCATACTGTACTGCACTGTAATGTACCATACTGTACTGCATTGTATGGCGCTGTAGTGTACTGTACTACACTGTATGTTACCATACTGAACTGTGTGGCACTGTATTGTGCCATACTGCACTGCACTGTTTTGTTCCATTGCTGTACTGATTCCGCTGGATTGGGTCGTACTGTACTGTACTGTACAATATAGTGCCATGCTGTACTGCACTATATTGTGCCAGACTGTTCTATACTACACTGTATTGTGCCATACCGTACTACATTGTATTGTGCCATTCCGTACTACACTGTATTGTGCCATACCGTACTACACTGTATTGTGCCATACTGTACTACACTGTATTGCGCCATACTGTACTGCACTGTATTGTGCCATACTGTACTAGACTGTATTGCACCATACCGTATTACACTGTATTGTGCCATATTGTACTACACTCTATTGTGCCATAACGTACTGCACTGTATTGCGCCATACTCTGCTACACCGTATTGTGCCATAACGTACTGCACACTATTGTGCCATACTGCACTACACTGTATTGCGCAATTACGTGTTACACTGTATTGTGCCATACTGTACTACACTGTATTGCGCCATACTGTATTACACTGTATTGCGCCATACTGTACTGCACTGTATTGCGCCATACTGTACTGCACTGTATTGTGCCATAACGTACCGCACTGTATTGCGCCATACTGTACTGTATTGCGCCATACTGTACTACAATGTATTGCGCCATACTTTACTACAATGTATTGCGCCACACTGTACTACAATGTATTGCGCCATACTGTACTGCACTGTATTGTGCCATACTGTGATGCACTGCATTGTGCCATACTGTACTGCACCGTGTTGTTCCATACTAAACTGCATCGTATTGTGCCATTCTGTACTGTACTGTATTGTATCATACTGTACTGCACTATATTGTGCTATAATGTAGTGCACTATATTGTGCCATACTGTACCGCACTATATTGTACCATACTATACTGTACTGCATTGTATGATGTCATATTGTACTGCACTCTATTGTGCTATAATATACTGCAATGCACTGTATTGTGACATGCTGTGCCGCACTATACTGTGTCATACTGTACTGCACTGTAATGTACCATACTGTACTGCATTGTATGGCGCTGTAGTGTACTGTACTACACTGTATGTTACCATACTGAACTGTGTGGCACTGTATTGTGCCATACTGCACTGCACTGTTTTGTTCCATTGCTGTACTGATTCCGCTGGATTGGGTCGTACTGTACTGTACTGTACAATATAGTGCCATGCTGTACTGCACTATATTGTGCCAGACTGTTCTATACTACACTGTATTGTGCCATACCGTACTACATTGTATTGTGCCATTCCGTACTACACTGTATTGTGCCATACCGTACTACACTGTATTGTGCCATACTGTACTACACTGTATTGCGCCATACTGTACTGCACTGTATTGTGCCATACTGTACTAGACTGTATTGCACCATACCGTATTACACTGTATTGTGCCATATTGTACTACACTCTATTGTGCCATAACGTACTGCACTGTATTGCGCCATACTCTGCTACACCGTATTGTGCCATAACGTACTGCACACTATTGTGCCATACTGCACTACACTGT
>CM065741.1:46156281-46186281 GCA_033310375.1 Conus canariensis | reverse complement strand
TGAATGCATCTCTCTCTCTCTCTCTCTCTCTCTCTCTCTCTCTCCTCTCTCTCTCTCTGTGTGTGTGTGTGTGTGTGTGTGTGTGTGTGTGTGTGTAAGTGTTGTAGTAACACTCTTATAATCTCTTGACGACATTTATTTCCTCGTTTCATAAGTAACAAAGAAAAAAAAACAACTCCACGTAATGACGTGCACCAAAACAACGATGTAATTCATTTTTAGCCGATTGACACCATCACAGTGTCTGTGCGGAACTGATCGAAAGTGAAGAGTAGGAAAACAGACTTCGGCTCTCAATGCGATGATGAATGCTTTACAAGTGTGTTACAAGTTGATTTCCTTGTTTGCTAGAGGGATATAAGTGCATTATATCCGTACCCCTACTACGCAGTTTCAAAGTCGTTATGTGCTCTTTTGGGGATTTTCCAGAACATTCGCTACACGTCGGTCTCTAGGCATTGTATTGTACTGTCCTGTACTGTTGTACAATGTGGTACTGGACTGTATTGCACTACACCATATAGTACTGTGTTGTACCTCACTGTACTAAATGTTTTGCACACTGCACTGCACAGTTTAACATTCTGTACTGTGGTGTACTTTACTGTACTGAACTGTGTTTTACACACTGTACTTACAGTTGTACATACTATACCGTACTGTGGTGTACTTTACTGTACTGAACTGTTTTACACACTGTACTGTACAGTTTTACATACTATACTATACTTACTGTGGTGTACCAAACTGCACGGTGCTGCACTGTCCTGTGTTTTACCATACTGTGCCGAACTGTGTTTTATACACTGTATGGTACTGTTTTAAATACTATACTGTGCTGTGGTGTACCATACTGTACTGTTTTGTACTATACTGTGCTGCACTGTGTTGTACCTTAGTGTACTGTACTGTGTTCTGCCATACTTTCCTGTAGTGTGTTGTATCATATTGTACTGTAATCTACTGCTTTGTAACATACTGTCCTATACAGTGTTGTGCCATACTGTGCTGTACTGTACTGCACTGTGTTGTACCATAATGCACCGCTCTGTGTTGTACATTACTGTTCAATCCTGTACTGCTTTGTACCATACTGTTCTGTGTTGTATAACGCCGTTCTGTCTTGTGCCCCTGTGCCCTGCTGTATAATAATAATAATGATAATAATAATAATAATGAATATTTCTACAGCGCAAATCCTAGATTAGCTCTAAGCGCTTTACAATACAAGGACTAACGAAAACACGCACGCACGCACGCACACACACACACGCGCGCACGCCAACACACACACACACACACACACACACACACACGACAACACACACACACACACACACCGCGCGCGCGCGCGCGCGCGCGCACACACACCACACACAAACCGCATACTCAGGCACGGGGAAGCAGATACGCACAGCACACACGGGAAAGCAGACACGCACAACCACTCACGCGCACCTTCGCACACACGCACTCACACAAACCGACATCTGTGTATGACCCGGACTTTTGAATTATCAGCCGAAATAGACGGTAAAAAGATGAGTTTTTAGTTTCGTTTTAAAAACTGGGAAAGAGTCACAGTGCCTGATGTCGTGTGGAAGAGAATTCCAAGTTTTAGGAGCCAGGAAGGAGAAGGAACGATCCCCCCTTTTTTGCATTTGAATCTGGGAGGAACCATGAGCAACGACTCAGAAGACGAGCGAAGGGTTCCAGCTGGGCAGTATGAGTTTAGAAGGTCAGACAGATAGGCTGGAGTTCCAGATTTAACAGCATTGAAACAGAGGCATGCAATTTTATATGTCACCCTGGCTTTGACCGGCAACCAGTGAAGTCTGCGTAATAATAGTTGAGGGTGTTCTTTGAAGGGAGCTTTGAGGATTAGTCTAGCTGCACAGTTTTGAACGTGCTGAAGTTTTTTGGTGAGGTAGTCGGGAAGGCCTGGTAGTAGAGAATTACAGTAATCGAGATGCGAAAGCAGGAGAGAAGTGGTGAGAGTTTTGGTTGCTTCAGTGGTAAGGAGATGTCGGATAGCACCTACACGTCTAATTTCCAGAGAGCATATTTTACAGACATGGTTCACCTGTGCCTTCATATCAAGATCGCTGTCGATAAAGACACCAAGGTTTTTAACCTTTTCTGAGAAGGGAATAACAGTACTGCAGATCAGAAGTGAAGAATTTACAGAAAGAGCGGGTGTTTTTGCTCCTGGTAAGCTGAACAGTAAGGTTTCAGTTTTGTCATGGTTTAGCTGAAGTTTGTTTTCAGCCATCCAGTCCCGAACGACGGACACACATTCAGACAATTCGCCCTTCATTTGGTCGAGATCAGAGGCATTCCCCGAACGTCTTAGCTGGGTGTCGTCGGCAAACATCTGGTGAGGACAGGAGTGAGTTTCAAGGATCTGAGAGAGAGGATGCGTGTACATTACAAAGAGTACAGGTCCAAGGACGGAGCCCTGTGGAACCCCATATTCCAGCTTAGCTAAACGAGATCTGACGTTGTTGACAACGACTGACTGGTGTCTATCTGACAGGTATGACTTGAACCACTGAAGGGCTATTCCTGTAACGCCGAAATAGTGCTGCAGACGTTGCACAATAATGTAGGTATCAATTGTGTCGAAAGCAGCGGATAGATCGAGTAGAGCAAGGATAGAGACCTTTTGTTCATCGGCAGCGACAAGGAGATCATTTATAACGCGAAGAAGAGCAGTTTCGGTACTGTGACCAGCACGACAGGCAGACTGAAAGGGATTTTGAAGACAGTTGATCTCGAGATGGGATAGGAGCTGTGAGAGAACAACTCTCTCTATGAGTTTGGAAACAAAGGGAAGATTTGAGACTGGACGGTAGTTTTTCAGCTGATTTGGGTCCATACCAGCCCTTTTCAGTAGAGGCCTGACAAGAGCGAGCTTGTGTTCCTTTGGAAACTCACCAGACTGAACAGACTCATTGACAAGGCGGGTAAGAACGGGAATGAAGAGATCCGAGTTCTCAAACAGAAGTGACGTGGGTATCGGATCCAGTTCACAAGTTTTGTGGGGCGTGTCTTTCAGGATCTTACTCACTGTGTCTTCAGACACTGGTGAAAAGAAAGCAAGGGGTGCTTTCAACATCAGGACAGGTTGTAGGAACATGAGAAGTCTGCATGCTGTCAATGTTCTGTCTGATTAATTGGATTTTCCTGTTGAAAAAGTCGCTGAACGATTGGGCAAGTTCGGTATGAGGAATGTTGCTAGGGAGGGGGGACGTGTTGATCTTTCCCAGCAGAGAGTTAGTTATCGCAAACAGTTCTTTACAAGTCTGACTTTCATTGATTTTGGAAGAATAGAAATCTTGTTTTGCTTCAAGAAGTAAACAGTTTACCTCATCCTTCTTATGTGTGAAAATCTGCTTGTGCACTGTGAGACCAGTCTTCCGCCAGGCACGCTCCGCACATCGACGAGTACGCTTGGCATCATGCAGCAATGGAGTGAACCACGGTTTAGCTTTCTTGTTGGTGGGCACACGTTTAGGGGTCTCTGGGGCATGTCTATCAAGCAATGCACTGAGACGTGTGTTATAATCACTGACTAAAGCCTGTACTGTACTGCACTGTTTGTACATGACTGTACTGTGTTGTATAACATCGAATCATACTATACTGCACTGTATTGCAATATATTGTACTGTACTTTGTTGTACCATACTGTACTGCACTGTATTTTGCTGTACTCTACTGTATTGCTCTGTATTGTACCATACTGTACTGCGCTGTAGTATACCATACTGTACACTGTAGTACACCATACTGTACCGCACTGCCCTGTATTGTACCATACTGTACTGCACTATATTGTACAACACTGTACTGCTATGCATAGAACCATACTGTACTGCTTTATATTGTACCATACTGCACTGCACTGTATTGTACCATACTGTACTGCACTGTATTGTACCATACTGTACTGCACTGTATTGTACCACACTGTACTGCACTGTGTTGTACCATACTGCACTGTACTGTATTGTACCATACTGTACTGCTCTGTATTGTATCATACTGTACTGCACTGTATTGTACCATACTGTACTGTACTGTATTGTACCATATTTTACTGCACTGTGTTGTACCATACTGTACTGCACTGTACTGTACATTACTGTACTGGTCTGTATTGTACCATACTGTACTGCTCTGTATTGTACCATATTGTACTGCACTGTATTGTGCCATACTGCACTATATTTATTATACCAAACTGTACTGCACTGTATTGTACCATACTGTACTGCACTGTATTGTACCATACTATACTGCACTGTATTGTACCATATTTACTGCACTGTATTGTACATACTGCACTATATTTATTGCACCACACTGTACTGCACTGTGTTGTACCATACTGTACTGCACTGTATTGTACCAAACTGTACTGCACTTTATTGTACAATACTGTACTGTACTGTATTGTACCATACTGTACTGCACTGTGTTGTACCATACTGTACTGCACTGTATCGTGCCGTACTGTACTGCTCTGTATTGTACCATATTGTATTGCACTGTATTGTGGCATACTGCCCTATATTTATTGTACCAAACTGTACTGCACTGTATTGTACCTTACTGTACTGCACTGTATTGTGCCATTGTGTACTGCACTGTATTGTACCATTGTGCACTGCACTGTATTGTACCACACTGTACTGCTCTCTATTGTATCATTCTACCATTCTGTGCTGCACTGTATTGTACCATTGTGCACTGCACTGTATTGTACCATATTGTACTGCTTTCTATTGTACCATTCTGTACTGCACTGTATTGTACCATTGTAATAACGGCAAAATTACAGTTTAACGGTATAACCGATATACACTTTTGAAACTGGTATTTTAGTCCTCTCTGGGCTAAAGCCTGCGTACATATCAAATTTCATCCAAATCGGACAATATGTCAAGAATAACGGTTTTTAACGGTCAAATTTTGAAACACAATATAGAAGTGCCATTTGTGTGTGATAACCTCTCTATATACCAAATTTCATTAAAATCCACCTATATATAAGAAATAACGGCAGAATAACGGTTTTTAACGGTTGTTTAATCCATTTTCAGCATTACATCACTTACATATGGACAGAGGCTCCGATTTGTCACAAGATCATCCAAACCACTTATAAATTGGCCAAGTGCTTTCT
Source organism: Conus canariensis (assembly GCA_033310375.1). Lineage (NCBI taxonomy): Eukaryota > Metazoa > Mollusca > Gastropoda > Neogastropoda > Conidae > Conus > Conus canariensis. The sequence goes on along the minus strand of CM065741.1, from coordinate 46,181,090 downwards.
GAGATATTCCATAAAGAAGAAAAACCGTTACAGGCCGTTACAGCCGTTAGTAACGGCTGTAGCGGTAAAGTAAAAAATCGGGCATCATCCGTGGCCCATAATGAACATACCTACAAATTTTCAGAAAGATCCGCCCAGTAGTTTTGTCTGGAGCAAGTGGAACACATTTTGACCACAGACACACAGACAGACAGACAGACAGACACACAGACAGCATTTCTTCGTTCCCATTCTAAAGTACTCCCTGTTCTGTAAGAACTGGGAGTACAAAAACAAAAACAAAACAAAAAAGATGCGAAGCATATAAACGTACTCCCAGTTTTCCAAACCGCTTAAAAATCGGCCAAGTGCTTTGTGAGATAAGAAAAAAGGCAAAATAACGGTTTTAATGGTTATTTAACCGATGTACACTTTTGAAACTGGTATTTTAGTCCTCACTGGGCTGAAGCCTGTGTACATACCAAATTTCATCCAAATCGGACAATATGTCAAGAATAACAGTTTTTAACGGTCAGATTTTGAAACACTACATGGAAGTGCCATTTGTGTGTCATAACCTTTCCATATACAAAATTTCATTAAAACCCACCAATATATAAAAAATAACGGCAAAATAACGGTTTAACGGTTATATAACCGATATACACTTTTGAAACCGGTATTTTAGTCCTCACTGGGCTAAAGCCTGTATACATATCAAATTTCATCCAAATCGGACAATATGTCAAGAATAACGGTTTTTAACGGTCAAATTTTGAAACACTATATAGAAGTGCCATTTGTGTGTGATAACCTCTCTATATACCAAATTTCATTAAAATCCACCTATATATAAGAAATAACGGCAGAATAACGGTTTTTAACGGTTGTTTAATCCATTTTCAGCATTACATCACTTACATATGGACAGAGGCTCCGATTTGTCACAAGATCATCCAAACCGCTTATAAATTGGCCAAGTTCTCTCTGAGATATTGTATAAAGAAGAAAAACCGTTACAGGCCGTTACAACAGTTAGGAACGGCTATAACGGGGCAAACTAATACATCAGGCATCATCCGTGACCCATAATGAACATACCTGCTAATTTTCATAAAGGTCGGCCAAGTACTTTCTGAGATATTCCATAAAAGAAGAAAAACCGTTACAGGCCGTTACAGCCGTTAGTAACGGTTATAACGGTAAACTAAAACATCAGGCATTATTCGTGACCCATAATGAACATACCTACAAATTTTCAGAAAGATCGGCCAAGAACTTTCTGAGATATTCCATAAAGAAGAAAAACCGTTACAGGCCGTTACAGCCGTTAGTAACGGCTATAGCGGTAAACTAAAACATTGGGCATCATCCGTGGCCCATAATGAACATACCTACAAATTTTCAGAAAGATCCGCCCTGTAGTTTTGTCTGGAGCGAGTGGAACACATTTTGACCACAGACACACACACAGAGACACACACACACACACACACACACAGCATTTCTTCGATCCCGTTCTAAAGTACTCCCTGTTCTATAAGAACTGGGAGTACAAAAAGGATGTTCCAAAGGAGATGCAAAAATGAGTCTTTAATGTTCTTAGGGATTTCTTTTCTTTTCTTTTTTTTTTTCTTTTTTTTTTTTTTTTTTTTGACATCTGAACAAAATTTTGTTCACGTAATAAACAACATGATTCCAGTGAATAGGTGCCATGGTCCTAAGGTTGCACAGAAGGAAATGGAAGTGCTGAACGCCAGTCGTTGTGCTTTTTGTAACACTTCAAACGACAGCATTACTCACGTGTTGGTACTGTGCCATCAACTGTTTGACAATCCTTCCAGCACCAGGTTTCAAAGTACTTTCAATTCATCTTATGTGTGTTCTCTCTCTCTCTCTCTCTCTCTCTCTCTCTCGCATACTTTTTATCTTCCGTCTCTCCATTGTTTAGTACAAACGTTTGTTGTTTCTGCGATTGATTTGATCTATTACTGCTTTTGCTTCCTTTGCTGTGTGTTGGTGTGTATTTGGTTGTATATTACCTTGAATAAAGATTTCTTTTAAGGAGAAAAAACTTCACTGAAAAAGATCTGTGCGTATGTGTATTTCAGATGTTGGTGCGAGCAACGCAAGATAAGAGAGAGACAGACAGACAGACAGACAGACAGACAGAGGCAGACAGGGGGAGAGAGATGTCCTCTTCCCCCCACATATATTTGAAAATGATGCCATCTTAGTACAAGTGCACTGGTTCTTACACACACACACACACACACACACACGCACACACGTACATATGTACGTCTAATCAAATCACAAAATGTTATGTCAATCAGCTCTGTTTATTTCTGCATGATTTGCTTCGATCACTCTTTTCACAATGACATTCAATAGTCAGCCTCTACAGTTCAACATGAAATTGATCTTGTATTCAGCTGTCCATGAGCAAGCTTGTCTGGAATGCTGTGCTGATATACAGACCAGAAACTACTGAACAGATCCTCTTATGAGAATATTCTTGACGTAAAAATGTCAGTAAACATACAAAACGTATGCTTTTTCGTATTACGCAACATACTCAAAAACCTTCTCTTTGTGTAGTTTGGCGATTTAAACACGAAGACAGCTTTATGTAAGTGTTATGGCAGTGAGTTCCTGTATGAACTATATCATAATAATGACAATGTTGAACAGGATGTTTGCAATATTTGTTTTCATAAAGAAAGAAGTTATTCCTTTACCTTAAGACTGTGAATAAACTTTGAACTCTTTTGCTTTTTTAGTTTTGTTTTGTTTTACTCTTCGTACTGAATTATATCTCAAGCTCATATGGGTACACATGTATGCAAAGAATAATAATAATAATAATGATAATAATGGTTATTTATGGCGGTTAATCTTACAAAAGCCCTACGCGCTTACAAATACAAAAAAAAAAAAATAAAGAAAACATAAAATGACACTGATAAGAAGATAAATATTGCAGTAAGTACCATGCACCTACAGACAAGAGTGCATACTGACTCACATCTACACCCACACACTCACACACGCCTACTGTTGAAACCCACATGGTTACTAAACGGCATGTAATGACCTGATGCGCCTTGACCTACGAAGTCACTCTGGAACAACCCGTCGCCACGTTCTAACTTTGCAACTTCTTTGAAAAGACCTCGCTCATGCTACACTCTCTCCTTAAAAAAAGTAAGGACTGTTCTAAGCAACCTTTGCCAAGGGAAAGAAGACAACATCACCAATGAACAGTCTGATAATACATGACGGAGCCAGCATGTTCCCGTGTCCTACCTGATCCAGACCTTTCCAATCAAGGTTTAACAGGCTGATCAAAACACTGCAAGTCATGAACAGAGAAGACACATGTAACTGGGGAGGGTTTGCTGTAAACAGGCCTGAAAGGACAACTATGATTTTCTCGTTCACGAGTCTGAACTGTTGCAGCGAACATGAATTGAAACACTGACATGAACATCCTGTTACCTGACTGAAGACACAGATGGAATTGTTGATTGCACATGCTTAAAGTTCTCCTGAACAGTAAGGGATGTTCAGTGCCAAGGGAAGCACCCAACATCACCAGTGAATAGTCTACACTTTGTGACTGTCTCGTTAAACTGTCGTTGCTCCAAGGGAAAGAACTCAACATCACCAATGACTAGACCTCTCTTTGTGACTGTCTCGTTAAACTGTCGCTGCTCCAAGGGAAAGGACTTGACGTCACCAATGAATAGTTCTCTCTTTGTGATTGTCTTCTGAAACTGTCCTTGCTTAATTCGCAGATATTTGCTCACCTAGGACTGATCAGCACGTTGGCTAATGCGTAAGTCAGACATCTGCTGAATCGTATCCTGAGACTTACGTCTTAAATCCTTTCATTTCAGTCATTAATTCGTTTATCCATCAGCTGCAGATCCTGCCCCGTGTGGTCTCGTGATTTGCCAGATGTGGTGTAGCGTATACGGACTGCTCCGTACGCCGTGGCACCTCCTTGATGAAACTGACACTGAAACTGTTGACACATGTTTTCTTAACCATCGTTGAGTCTAGCATCAAAGTTACTGCCTTGCGATCTAACAAGCCTCCGCGGGTCTCAACTGCCATTGAAAACTCATGTCTTTCAGATAATCTAGACATAGCCATTGGCGGATCTTTTTAGCACGTGCATTCTGATCCAGTTCTGCATTATGTGCATGCGAAGGAGGTGTAGGCTGAACAACTGGGTTTGTTCTTTTTTTTTTTTTCAGTGGAAACTCCAGAAGTGGCAGCTATAGTGAATTTTAATGGATGAAAAGTGACGGTCAGGTTTACAACTGAGAGCTAGCAGATGCTTGACCACTGTTGATCATTTTTTGTCCGTCGTATCTCCCGCGCCTTCTCATTGCCATCACTTCCCCTAGGCACAGCCACGCTGGACTATCTAAGCCCCAACACCAACACCCAAATGAAGCAATGAGGGTCTTTGTGAGGCAACCCACCTGAGGAGACGCCACACTGCTGTTGAGTGACTTTTAGTGGTGCTCAGTGGTGTCTGTCTAATTCATCATACAAAAGACACCACTTGCCAAGCCCACTACCGATGACTGATACCATTGTATTCATTCTTGGTCCCAAACTACCGCAGCTATTCCTGATCAGATGTACCAGTTTTTAACTGTGAAAACGTTAAGCAAAATGGAACTTAAACAAGTCTTCGATGTTTGTAATGTTTAAAACTGAAATTAAACACAAACCAAGAAACAAACAAAACACGTCCGTACTGACATTCCTGAAGATTGCGATGCTTCTGTGCCCCCACTTTGTGTGTGTGTGTGTGTGTGTGTGTGTGTATGTGTGTGTGTGTGTGTGTGTGTGTGTGCGTGTGTGTATGTGTGTCCACACGCGCGCGTGCGCATGCACATGTGTATTTGTGTGTGAGTGTGCACACGCGCGCGTGATGTGTATGCGTGTGTGTGTATGTGTGTGTGTGTGTCTGTATGTCTGTGTGTGTCTGTCTGTGTTGTATCTGTGTCTGTGTCAGTGTCGTACAGTTCCATAAGTCGCCTAAACAAAACGCTCGACAACTGTCATATGCCAAGATAAATGCATTTAAAATGGTACTGGATATTAATGGATCATTAGTTGTGTGTATCAACATATCAAACAATAAGATTTAAATAATTTTTGGCAATGTGATGATTTCACCAAAATGTAAAAAAAACAGTAGATATGTGTTAATTTGATCAAAATATAACTATAAACAGGAACATGTACAAATGGGTTTCAAGTTCATCTAACCCTTTTATTTCTTTCCTGATTATCACCACAAAAGTAACCCAGGACCCTTTTCCCTTCTAAAAATTCATTGCTTATTAATATTAAATCAATTTCATATCATTCTATACGGAAAATAAACGAAAACATATCAAAAAGAAAAAGGAGACATCCTTGCACAATTACATAACAATTCAAAAAAGTCACATATAAAACACACACAAAAAGATTCAAAAAGATTTAATCCTGTGACTCTTTTTGGGGCATGGAGGACTTGAAACAAAATAAACGAATGTAAATGAAACACATCAAACATCAAAAAATTTTCCCGATAATTAACACACTGGATATAGTGTTACACAACTTTACTAAATTTTAAAAACTTCGCTAAGTTTAGCAACACTTTTTTATTACCACAGAACAAACGACAATAGTTAGATACGGACTTTATACACGTAAATTGTTTTGGTATAAACTTATTTCTAATATCATCATATTTGGTGCATTTCATTACAAAATGAAATTCGTCGCCAAGGCCATTATGGTCTCAGTCCCCGACAAAATCGTTCATCATGTGGTATTCCAAATCGTCTGCCAATTTCGATCATGAGTTTATGATTACCACAGGGAACCGAATTAGAGGGTATATGTAAACATCAGGCAACATTTCAATATATTTTTCACGGCAAAACTCCGTTTTAAAATTCCTATAAAATAAACACTTATTACTAGATTCTAAAGCATCATTCCATGCATGTATGTAAACCTCCTCTAATGAATTACGAACATTTCTACAGATACTGTGAACAGACGAAAACTTTTGTGTCACCCACACAAAGTCGAATCCTGTTTCGATAAGAATATTCTGTATACACATCAAACATCTAGATGTAAAACCCTGATTTCTGTATAAATCATATAATACTTGATACAATCTAGATGAATACTTGTTTGTTTGTGGTGAAAGTAAGGATGACCAGAATTTTATCATTCGTGCATATACTTAAACTAAAACAGGATACATTCCTAGTTCTCCATATATCAGTTCTGTTTTAGTAGAACAATTTAAATGAAAAAAGATGCTTAAAAATTTAAGCTGAAAACTTTCCATTAGCTTAAAATCACTATATCCCCAAATTTCACAGCCATATAAAAGTACAGGCAGAACCATTGACTGGTATAAGTCCAGTACAATGTTTATAGGCAAATTTTGAAATCTTGCCATTTTTAGTAAATACACACACACACACACATATATATATATATATATACACACACACCTGTCAGCTGACACGCATTTATGACATGCATAGAACACGATCACAGTTTTCTTTCATTAAATCATATTCCAATTTTGTCGTCAAAGAAATCATGCTTATCGAAAGATGTGGGATTATATATTTGCAATGCAGCCATTTCTTTCCTTACTTCACTCACTGATTTTTCATAATCTATACTCTGTGGATCCTACTCTGAATCCTCTACAAGTATTCTTCCATTTGAGGGAGAGGAAAATGAAGGGGAAAGCAAAGAAGCTTTTTTATATATAGGGAAGAGGACAAAAAGACAAGAGAGAACAAACACAACGGATTAGACTTGAGAGGCGCGCTTGACACCAGGCAGAATGCAAAGCATTTCGAACAGAAGATTGGCAGCTGTCACTGCTGTGGTGCCAGCCATGTCGTAAGGAGGAGAAACCTGGAGCACACAGAAACATCACAACACAGTAACAATGCCAAAGTAAGCAGCAACGTAACATTGCAACAGTTGCCGTGATGAAGTCAGAGGAGCAAAATTTAACAGAGTAGTAATGAGAAAGATATAGAGCGTAGGTAAGTTCACGGTATACCAACAGTCATTTTGGCGACAAGGTTTGAAACGACGCAGCATGACAGTGAAGGATAAGAAGATTTGGGTTATGGGAGCATAACAATGACAGCATCACTGATTAAGCATGGGGAATGTGAAACAACAACAGTAGATATGTAAACAAAAGGTAGCCCTTCCCATCGCCCAACGCCCAACACTCTATTTCACATCACTGTGGTATATCAGTTGTTTAAAACCTAAGCTGGCTTATCTTGGAGTCCAATTCTTGATAAAGTTGATACAGAGTGTTAGCTGAGTGTCCATAAATAATTACCACATGCCTTCAACCAGTTTTGGGGTACAAGAATTAAACACAGAGGTGGTAATTGACTTATTTTGACATTGTAACGCCACTGGTCCATTGTGGGCGGATAATCATTAAGGAATAGCAAGCGCTCTCTGCTAGGGATAAGTTCATCAAAATTTGCAGCTCGAATCACCTTCCTTGGTTAGCCTCGCTTTGTTTCACCTAGGTTTTGATTCCCTTCCTGCTGAAGCTTGGAGGGCTCGTAAGACTGTTAAAGAAACGGTATGTGAGAGTGGCTAATACGATTTCCATTCTTTACAATAACTGGAAGACATACCTTGGTCTCTCATCAGATAACTCGCCATTGTGATCTGTCCAATAGTTCGCTCTGCGCATAAGATGGCTTTCCTATTGTAAAGGGTACGATTCTGCCAACCTTTGAGAACAGACAGTTTGTAGTGGTTAACCCCTCAAACGTGGGATACGGTCACAGTGAGGGGTAACCTAGCTAGAAGTTTGGAATGCCAGTTAAGAGGCTGGTCACTCAGCAGACAATTTGCCTATGGCTGGTCTGGGCAGACTGGTTTTGAAGAGACAGCCATTGGACTTCAGCCACATCATAATTGGTGTCACTTTTGCTGAGGAGGTTTTGAGCCTCTCTTTGACCATGGCTGGTCTGGATGGTTTGGCCTGGAAGAGAAAGTATAGGCTGAGGAGACAGCCCCGGGAGACCGTGGAGCCGTGGTTGGTGTTGTCTTTGCTGAGGTGGACTTAAGATTTTAGAGAAGTAAATATCCTCAGGTGGGAGTCGCTGGATTTTACCCTAGGTATGGAGTCTGAAGGGCCTGTTTCCTCTGCACTTCTCCAGACCCAGCCACTTACACGGCGGTCGGCCACGTTGGTTGTCGGGCCCATGGGGATAGAATGTCTGTTCAAGAGCAGCCCAGCGAAGCCAGATCTTAGACACTTAAGACGCTTCTAGTGGTTCCATTGTGACTCAGGCCGCAGAGGAATTTTGTCGAAAGATCTCGTTGAAAGGAGCTGGAAGGCCTATATACTCCCAGCGTTCCGGCTCTGAGATCATTTCTTCACTGAGCAGAGTGTGGTGAAGGCTGTAACGCTGGTTCTGTTATTCAGGTGTTTGTGAATGTAAAGGGCTGAAAAGCAACTGCCATTGTTGGGCCAGGGTGTAGGCCTAACAGGTGAAACCCGAGGAGCTATAGCGTGTAGCACGCACTGTCCTGAGGTCGCTGGTTGGTATGGTTGGTTGATCCAACCATGATTTGAAACAAAAGAGAAAGAAACCAACGAGCTGGTGTTGGTGTGGAAGATGATGTGCCCACTCTCTCTCTCTCTTCCCCATCTCCTACTCCTCTTCCCTCCTTATCCAACCAACCTTACACTATTTTCTACATCGCTGTTATTTTCATCATTTTTATTTTTGTTGTCATCATCATTACTATCATCATTGGTAGTACTAGCATAAGTATAACTGCTTATAACAACTATTTATGGATTTCTCAGATTGTATCTTACTATCTTTCCCATTTTCCATATCATCATTGTGACTCTTCTTCTTCTTCTTCTACTTCTATTACTATCATTATTATTATCATTACTATCATCATTATTAAAATCGTTACTGCTACTACTACTACTACTGCTGCTGCTACCACTGCTACTTCTACTACGTCATCGTCGTAGTAGTAGTAGCAGTAGTAGTAGTAGTAGTATACGTTGGATCTCACTTCCAGGAAAGTAGTATCCGCAAATATGAGAACAGGAAAAAAAAACGTTTCGGTTTATAAAAAGAGATCACAGTATCTCTTCCTCCATGTTTCTACCTTTGAGCTCCCCCTTCCTCCTTCCCTACTATCTGCATCTACCTCCCTCCCTCCCTCCCTCCCTCCCTCTCTCTCTCTCTCTCATTCCTTTGCATCATGTGACCCACCTCCACCATGTCTCCGCCAATGACGTTGAGGCCCACGCAGCCGTGAATGATCTCCATGGCCTGGGATGGCGTCAGACCGGCTATCTCCGGCGTACCTGAGCGGTCAGAGGGGGTGAAAGGGAGCGGGGGGAAGGGGGGGGGTGGGGGGGGGGTGCGAGAGTGAAGGGGAAGAAAGGCGTTCGTCGGCTTGATAATTAAATGTATGTATACACGGAAAAGTCCCGGGCTGTGGTGTGACATGCACACCACTCAGCGCAGGCTCATGCATGCACGCACACACATACACACGCACAAATACACGCGCGCGCGCGTGAGCATGCACTCACGCACGCACGCATACACTCACGCACGCACTGACGCATTGATACACGCACGCTGAGTCACAAATACACACACACACCCACGGATGCACGCACGCGCATAATTATACACAAACACACGCACACACGCACGTACACACACACACACATATATACACACACACACACACATCACACACAGGCGCACGCGCACGCGCACGCACACACACACACACACATACACACGCACACGCACACACATGCACATACACACACGTACGCACGCACACACGCACGCACGCATGCACGCATGGCGCCTGTGTGCCTAGACTGCGTACTCACGATCAAACTAAACGTGCTTCTTCTCTACAGTCAGAAGAAGAGTACTATTGTTTGTATTCCTAACGTTCTCATTTACGTTTCACCTCCCTCGCCTCTTTCCCTCCCCCCTACCCCCCCCCCCCCCCCCCCCCCCATGATCCCCCATCCCACTCTCTCTTGACCTATTCCCTCCCACCTTTTGAACCCATTTCCATCCATCACCCCCGCCTCCTTCTCCTGGTATCCGCTGTCACCGACGTACACATTCGCACTGCTGATCCAAACAGATGCAGCGCGCTCACAGACGTTTTTTTTCTACAGGCTTGAACGCTCATTCTCTGGAGAAAATCACGCTACTAAAGTGGTGGAACTGACCCTGTGGTGAATCTTATGTTATCGAATTGTCTTGAACCAGGTTATTGTGTTTTGAACGAGTCGTGTATTATTTTTCATTGTATTGCATTTGGACCTTATCGTCATGTAGAGTACTGTGTTGTCTCGTGTCGTGTCGTGTCGTGTCGCGTCGCGCCGTGCCGTGCCGTGCTGTGCCGTGCTGTGCTGTGTAGTGCTGTGCTGTGTTGTGTTGCCTTACCTTGCCTTCCCTTGGGTTGCCTTGTGTATTGTATTGGATTGCATTGCATTGCATTGCATTGCATTGTGTTGTATTGCATTGCATTGCGTTGCGTTGCATTGCATTGCATTGCATTACATTGCATTGTATATATAGTTTGTATTTGACTGTCTCCTTACACAATTCACATTGGAAAAAAAGCTGGGACAAAACGAAAAAAAAAAAAAGAAAGAAAAGGAGACGGACACAAAAAAGACAAATCCGCGAAGACAAGCAAGAACCAGAGCGTCAAGGGAAGAAGAGACAACATAGTCCTGCCGTTCACCTGTGCCTGGAGCATAGCAGGGGTCCAGGCCATCGATGTCGAAGGAGATGTAGACAGGACCTGACCCCATCATCTTCCTCACCTCCTCCATCAAAGGCTTCAGCGACTTGCCCCAACACTCTGATGCTGGCACCAAGCGAAACCCCTGCACGACAGAATGTAGCCCCTATCGTCGTCATCATCTGTCATCGTCATCATCAGTGTCATCGTCGTCGTCATCATCATCATGGTCACCATCATCATCAGCATCGTCCCCATGATTGTCATCAACATCATTATCATTGTCGTCGTCATCATCGTCATCATCATCATCATTCTCATCGTCACTGGCATCGTCGCCGTCATCATCGTCGTCGTCGTCGTTATCATCATGATCATCATCATCGACGTCGTTATCGCCGTCATTCTCCTTCTCGTCATTATCATCTCCATCATCATCCCTGCGTGGGTTCAACCCCCCCCCCCCCCCCCCTTCTACTTACCCCCTACCTGTCTCCCTTCTCCACCCATCCAAAACAGATTTAAGATTTTTATCTCCGGTGTCAACACCTGGGCAGACTTTTCCAACTCCACACAAAACTCTCTGCATGAGATTTGAATTCGATATCCTATGGATGAACGCGTGCATTAGAAATAACAACAGCAACATCAAACTTGTGTGCACGGTTCAATTCCGTTAAGACAAAATAGATAAATAATTTTTTTAAGTAGGTCATCACATGCCGGAGGGTGGATGAAGAAAATGGACACTTACAGTCAGACGCTGTCGGACAAGACAGAATGTTGCTACCGTGATGGCGCAATCAAAAATGGTCCTCCTCTACTGCACCCTGCTGAGTAGCCTTGGTCGGGAAATCCTGGAGAGATACCTGTCCATCCTTCTACTGTGCCTTGTTGAAAAGTCTTGTCGGGAAATCCTGTGAGATACCTGTCCATCCTTCTACTGTGCCCGGTAGAATGGTCTTGGACAGGAAGTTATGGGGTGAGACATATCCATCCTTCTACTGTGCCCGGTAGAATGGTCTTGGACAGAAAGTTATGGGGTGAGACATATCCATCCTTCTACTGTGCCCGGTAGAATGGTCTTGGACGGGAAGATGGGGTGAGACATATCCATCCTTCTACTGTGCCCGGTAGAATGGTCTTGGACAGAAAGCTATGGGGTGAGACATATCCATCCTTCTACTGTGCCCGGTAGAATGGTCTTGGACGGGAAGTTATGGGATGAGACATGTCCACCCTTCATTTTAACCCATAGAATGGTCTTGGACAGGGAGTCATGGTGAGATACATGTGCACCCTCCACTGTACACTGTAGAATGGTCTTGGACAGGAAGTCATGGTGAGATACATGTGCACCCTCCACTATACACTGTAGAATGGTCTTGGACAGAGAGTCAAGGTGAGATACATGTCCACCCTCCACTATACACTGTAGAATGGTCTTGAGACAGAGAGTCAAGGTGAGATACATGTGCACCCTCCACTATACACTGTAGAATGGTCTTGGACAGAGAGTCAAGGTGAGGTACATGTCCACTCTCCACCATTCCCTTTAGGGTGGTTTGGGCCAGGAGGTCGTGGTCAGATACATGTCAACCCTCCACTGTACTCTGTATATTGGTTTTGGCCGGTGGGTCATGGTGAGATACATGTCCACCCTCCAATGTATCCTATAGAATGGTCTTGGGCAGGAATTCATGGTGAGATACATGTCCAACCTCCAATGTATCCTATAGAATGGTCTTGGGCAGGAATTTATGGTGAGATACATGTCCACCCTCCACTGTACTCTGTAGAATGGTTTCGGCCAGTGGGTCGAATTAAGATACATATCCGCCCTCCAATGTATCCTATAGAATGGTCTTGGGCAGAAATTTATGGTGAGATACATGTCCACCCTCCACTGTACTCTGTAGAATGGTTTCGGCCAGTGGGTCGAATTAAGATACATATCCGCCCTCCAATGTATCCTATAGAATGGTCTCAGGCAGTGAGTTATGGTGAGATACATGTCCATCCTACACCGTAGCCTGTAGAATGGTCTTGACCAGGCAGTCATGATGAGATGCCTGCCTACACCAGGCAGTCATGATGAGATGCCTGCCTACACCAGGCAGTCATGATGAGATGCCTGCCTACACCAGGCAGTCATGATGAGATGCCTGCCTACACCAGGCAGTCATGATGAGATGCCTGCCTACACCAGGCAGTCATGATGAGATGCCTGCCTACACCAGGCAGGGTGTCGGCGTCTGTCGACTACTCAGAGATGTTCCTTGATGGCCAGTCTGTTAGTGAAATGCTGTTTGACGTCTGTCTTTCAGTCTTCTGTCTCTGGCTCCTAGTAGAAAACACAGAGAGGCTGTTTGAATCATCCGCTCTCTGACGCCTGAAATCTCTACCTCCGATATCACGTTGTCATGGGTGGAAAGCACATGTACGTTCTATCTGTGCTCCACGTTTACGTCATTGTCATCTCCATCAACATCATCACCGCTATCACCTTCCTCATCATGTGACCTACCTGATCCATCACTCACAGACAGTCGCTAAGTATAGATGCTATCACTCGGTTCTACCTGAACCTCGTGTTTACATCACCATCATCGTCATCGTCATCATCATCGTCATCAACTTCATGATCATCTGATCATCGGTGGTGTCATCGTCGCCGCGCATGTCGTCATCACCATCATCATCGTCGTCGTTATCATCATCATTATCATCATCATCATCATCCATCATCATCATCATGACCCACCTGAACAATGCCCCTCTTGTATTCGTCCAAGACTCAGATGCTACCCTCCAACCCGATCAGTACCTCATGTTTACATCATCGATATCATCATCACATCGTTGTCGTCATCACCATCGTCGTCGTCGTCGTTCTCCTCCTCCTCCTCCTGCTCCTCCTAATCATCATCATCATCATCATTGTCGTCCTCATGACCCACCTGGTCAACGCCCCACTGGTAGTTGTCCAAGTCGTAGATGCTGCCTCTCAGTCCGATCTGCACCACACGTTTGCAGTCCAAACAGCCAGACTCCACGGCGCGGCGGAACGGTGTCCCATGGGTTATCTTGGCGCCCAGCATGCTGTCCGAAAAGTCCGTGTGGGCATCCACATGAACCAGGCCGACTGGGCCGTACTTGTCCTGATCAGACATACTCCGGCCATTAGTTGGTCAGTGGGTCAATTGTTCCATCAACGATGACAATGACGATAACGTCCTATTGACAGTCATTGTCGTCGTCATCACCATCATCAGATCATCAGCAGCAGCAGCAGCAGCAGCAGCAGCAGCATCGTCACGTCAACATTATTATCATCATAATCATCATCTTCATTACCGCAACTGAAGCGTGTATTGAATGGTATTCTAAGCTCCAGTGCTTAAAATGACTTCTGGAATGTGTGAAAGAAAACAGGTTGATTTGTCTCTCTCAACCATCACCACCCTCCCACGACATCATCTCACTCTCACCCTTCTCTTCTCAGACCCCCTTTCGATTCCATACATTTATTCAATTCAATTCAATTCAATTCAACCCATGTTGTTTAAGACCCTGCCGACCACAAGGTGCAATATCACAGCCATCACCTTGTCAAGGTCAGTTTCTTACAGAGCTGTTTCATTCTGTTTTAACTCAAGAAACCAGATCTAGTTGCAAAGTGAGACGACTGCAGGCGGAAATCTAAACAAATCTTGAATAAATGTGAGCAAACCGCCAAGAGAAACATGGACAAACGAGTCACAAGACAAAACAGTTTGTGTCTTGCCTGAAGAAGACCTAAGAGGTCGAAACGCGTCGTGTTTTGTCTTGTGACTCGTTTGTCCACGTTTCTCTTGGCGGTTCGCTAACATTTATTTAAGATTTGTCAAGAAACCAGATTTTTCAAAGAATACAAAGTTCGCTTTATTTAAAATCTCTCTTCTTAAAATCATCATTTCAATGAAAATAACAACAAAACCAAACAATGTGCGGAACAGAGCGAAAAGAAAACATTTGGTCGTGAAGCCATTGCCAGGTAGAATGTGACTGTGTTTCCAGGGCTGTTCTTCCCCATAGTCCATTCTCCTCACGCCCCTTTGTCATCACAGCTGTTCTTCCCCATAGTCCATTCTCCTCACGCCCCTTTCTTTTTATCACAGCTGTTCTTCCCCATATTCTCCTTACACCCCTTTGTAGGAAGAAACTCATGGAGAGCGTGGCAGCAGAGAGTCCTCAGAAGAGAAGCCCCCTTCAAGCAAGTGTTTCGGCGCTTATCTCCTCACACTCCAGGGGGGTTGGGCCACACCCGGTTAATGACTCCGGATGTCCCTCTGCTGCCCCTTTTTTCCCATCTTGGGACGAGTCATGGCTGGGATTCGAACCCATGACCCTTTGGACATGCTCATTTTCCACTTAATGACTCGCACTCTAACCACTGAGCCACCTGATATTTGTAGGGAAAGTCAAGCCTTATGAAGTTCACTTTTGTTCCTCCTTGACCAGATCCAACTTGAACACCTCTCTGCCGCTTCTGCCATTGCTTTCAGGGCTCTGTTTTTTTCTCTCCCTGCAAATGAGAGCTGTTTCATGAGGCTGTATGCAGATGTTCCTACAAACCCCCTAGCTCCAATTTCTGCAGTGAGGACTTTGTCCTGATAGCCTTCTCTCCTCAGACTGTTTGCCAGATCAGCATACTTTTCAGTCTTGTAGATTTGAGCTGCCTCCATTCTGTTCTCATATGGCACCGTGAGCTCGATCATGATCAGCCGCTTGGTTGACTGAGAGTGGACTACTATGTCTGGTCTCATGCCACTCTTGCTGATGATCTCTGGGTGACTCTTCCATTCTGGGAGGTCTGCAGTGCACTCCCAGTCATCTGCCCCGTCCAGCAGACTCTGCCTGCATGTTCCGAGTGGCACTGTTGTTCTTGGCCATGATATGCTACCTCCTGCCGTGAAGAATGTTGCGGGTGCTTTGGAGTCCCTTTCCTTTTATCAGAGCTGTTCTTCTCCATATTCCAATCTCCTTACGCCCCTTTTTCTTTTATCAGACGCTGTTCTTGCTTGGTTGAGAACGAGTTTTTCGTCGGCTTTTTGCAAGCTGTGCCAGTCATATTGTATATAGCCCAACTGACCACGCAGGTCACATCAGGGCTGTGCGCAAACCAATCAAAATGCCAAAACTAACATTCAAAAGTCAAAGTCAGGTGACCGGTTAAAACTCAAACCTAAAAAGAAACAAGCAGTGATAGAGAAGGAGAAACTGATCACACATAATCTCCTGAGTGTTACAATGCTGTTTATATCTGAAAGGTGTGCCTCCCCCCCCCTCCCCCCACCGTTCTCCTTCCTCTCATCCCCTAAACTACCCCTACCCCACTCCCATCCCTGCCTATTCCCTACCCTTCTTCAGACATCTTCTAAGAAACATGCAAAAAGACAGGACGTAGCAAGGAATCCTCAAGTAGCTGCTGCTAGGCAGCGAGTCAACGAAGCCTTCATAAATTATGACGCAGATGCATCAGAGGACAAGCACAGAACCCTGCAGAAGGAGAAGTGTAATCTTCTAACTAGCTACAATCTGATATTCCAAGAAGAACTAACGAATATGATAATGCAAGTAGAAGAAACTGACAAAAGGGCACAACATGCAAGAAGCTGGGGGTTAATTAATGAGATCAGTAGACGAAAGAAAACTAAGAAGGGAATCATCAAGGGCAAAAGTAAGGAAGATCGTATCATAAGCTGGCACAATCGCTTCAACAATTTACCCGGCAAAGAACCACACATACCAGAGAATAGCCGAGATGAAGAAATAACCACCATCTTTAATCCTCTAGACATCAACACTGGTCCATTCTCAATGACAGAATATCACACGGTCAAAAATTCATTGAAGACAGGAAAATCAGCTGGCGAGGATGGAATGGTGGCAGAAATTCTAAAATTCTGCAACCTGGATGATATAATAGTGGACTTCGCAAATAGACTGCTCACCAACGGAGAGAAACCACAGCAATGGTCAGATATCAACATCATACCACTGCCAAAGGATGGAGACCTCAGTGAGACAACTAACTGTAGAAGAATCGGACTGTCAGCAGTGGAGGCAAAGGTAGTAAATAAGATGCAACAGAATACAACCACTTCTCGACCCACTGCTGCGGGACAACCAAAATGGCTTCCGCCCACACAGATCAACAACTGCTCATATCCTGGCACTGCCTAGAATCATAGAAGGTATAAAGCACAATAATCTCAAGGCAACCATTGTGTTTGTAGACTTCAGCAAAGCGTTTGACAGTGTACATCGCGGGAAAATGATGAAGATTCTAGAAGCATACGGCATTCATGAGCAGATAGTGAGAGCCATTAGCAAGTTATACGAGGGTACTCGAGCTAAAGTCCTTTCCCTGATGGCGAAACGGAATACTTTAAAATCTCAGCAGGGGTAGTTCAAGGAGACACACTTGCACCTTATCTGTTTGCTGTAGTCGTGGACTATCTGATTGGTTTTACTTTGCAGCCCAGAAGAAGTCGACGATATCCTGCTGACAGCTTGACAGATCTCGACTTTGCTCTGGAACAGGTTGAAGTTGAAGCAGCTAAAGTTGGACTGCACTGCAATGCTAAGAAAACGAAAGTGATGATGTACAACGAAAGTAGTGAAAACGATATGAAATCTATCAGCGGGGGAGACATAGGGCAAGTCACCAATTTCAAGTATCTGGGTGGATGGATGGAGAGCTGTCAGATATCTCTGTTCGAAAAGTGTTTGCTTGGTCTGCATGTCACAAGCTGAAGATGATATGGACATCTAACCTGAAAAAAGAACTAAAGATTCGTCTCTTTATATTCACTGTCGAGTCTGTGTTGCTCTACAACTCGGAAACATGGACCTTAACAAAACAGATAGAGAAGAGTCTTGATGGGACGTATACCCACATGTTGAGGATGGCATTAAATGTCTCTTGGAAGCAGCACATGACAAACGAAGAGTTATATGGACACCTCCCTAAAGTTAGTGACAAGATAAGAACACGTAGGCTTTGTCTAGCCGGTCACCATATGCGACATCCAGAGGAAGTTGCTTCACAACTTGTACTGTGGCAGCCAACTGGAGAGAGAGCGAACAGGGGAAGGAAGACAACAGACTTCATTGATCTTCTTAAAAGGGACACTGGCCTCGAAAGCATCGATGAGATCAAGGCAGCCATGCTTGACAGGAGCAAGTGGAAGGAGTACGTCACAGAGGCTCGATCGGGAGATCGGCCTAACTGAACTGAACTGACTTCAGACATCTCACAAGAGAACTGATGTAATGTTTGTTCGGTGTGTTTTCTTTTCTTTAAAATTCAAAAAGAATTTAACTTGAAAACATATCAAAGTTCTTCCCTTGGCCAAATAAGCACACAAACTGGGCATGTTTGTCACCTAAACAATCCGATCTTAAGATTTAAGCAAAAGAAGCTCTCTTAAGACATGGGGAAGTTGTCGTGCAGGGTTTTGCTCAGGGGTCACCAATTGGTGGAGAGCAGGAGGTTTTCGACTTGAAACCCCTGTCTGTCCCCCCAGCAGTTAATGAGTACTTGATTCAATTCAGGGAAGGTTAATGCAGCGGAAAGAAATGGATACAGGCTCTATCTTCCTCATTAAAGCCGGGAATTGGACATGGTGAATCACTGACAACTCACTACCCCCATGGTCATTAGACTAAGTGACACTAGACAACTTCCCTCGGTAGTGTTGATGGCAGGGTAGTAGTATTCATAGCGTGTTACGCCAGTCTACCACTTACCTTGATGGCTTGCAGGATGGGAAAGCTGATGGTGTGGTCTCCTCCCAGGGTGAGGGGGATACAGCCGTTGGCGATGAGCCGGTCAAAGGCCGCTTTGATCTGGGTGACAGCCACGGGCAGGTTGTAGATGTTCATTGGCACATCGCCCACATCGGCCACCTGCACGTCCTCGAAAGGCTTGGCCCCTGGACAGGGAGTGAATGAAGGACTATGTCAGCGGATGGACGAATGAACTGGTTGCTTGATCGTTCCCATGTCGCTCAAGCACAGCTCTATCTAGCGCCAGCAGCACACACAGAGCGATGGAGAGGTGAGAAAGAATGAATCACGGAGGTTCTTCACGTTTACTTTGTGTGCATTCACCGAATTCCATTCTCTGAAACGGAATGAAATGGAAGCGAGAGGGGAAAGAAGGATTGAGAAAGCGAAAGAAGAAAGGAAAGGGGTGGTAATGGTGGTGGTGGTGGTGGTGGTGGTGGTGGTGGTGGTGGGTGTGTGTGTGTGTGTGTGTGTGTGTGTGTCACCGTCCGCCGCCGCATAGGTACCGGCAGCCAAAATTAGCATATTGTTTTTCATACTTAAGATCTGTATCATTGCAAAATAAATGGAAAAACATACAAAACACAACAAGAATGAAGTCTCTATCTTCAGTCGTTTTCGAGATATTGCAGTTTAAAGTTTCACCGTTTTTATGCACCTGACAAAATGAGATATCTTCCAAGTTTGAAAGCCAATAGGATCATACATGATTGATACATCTGGTTATAAATTGGTGTTCTCAATCTATACAATTTACACTCTTTGAACAAGTAAGTTCCATGGTATCAGTTTACATGGCTTTTGTGTGATAAAGTGTCAAACTTGTAATAAATCGCAATTCAGCGCTTTTCGAATTTGCATGATGTGGCTACTTTGAAGCACTGCAGCACAGTAAGAATGGACATTTCAGAGTTTCCAGTGGTTTGGACAAACTCTCCAAGTTGTACTAAGCAAAGTCATTTTTTTCTGAGGTATCTGCTATAAAACATTTATGAAAACTTCTGTGCTAAAAACTGGAAATATTGCAATTTGGACGGCGGAAAAATGGGGGTAGAATCGCCCGCCACACTTAAAATTGCTATAACTTCTAAACTACTCCATGAACTGTTTCCAAATTTTGTATACAGTTTCTGTACAGTATTTCCTGTAAATCAAAGTGTACATTTTTGTTATTTTGTACCTAACATTTTATTTCCTGTACTAGAATAGTGGCCAACAGGGGCAGAATGATGATGATGTGCAAATTAAAACCGACAGATTTTTCAAAACTTATTGACAGATTTCAACAAAAATTTGGTATGATGTTGTCTGTATTGTTATTTATAAAATCATGTTATTTTTGCTGTTTCTGACAAGTGTTGGCAGCCACCAAACAAAAGGTCACTTACGATAAGGGTGGGAAGTGCACTCTTGCTGACGGGCAGATTGGGTTGACTATGTATATAGTTCTTTTTGTATGCAGCATACTTGAGGCAGAGTTCATTGTTAATTGGAACAGACCAGGTATGGCCAGTAGTTGTTTTGGAGACTATGTTGAAGTCACTGGCAAACACAAATATGCTTTGCACTAAATCTGTGTCTGCCTTGGTTGGCCACACAAGCATGTTGTTTACATGAGCAAATTAATTTCCTCAGAAAATTAATGTCTGCTTTCTCAGGAGAGTGGATCTGTGACACACTGCCAAATCATCATCATAGAAAACTACATTCTGGCCAATTTTGGTAAAGATAAGTCTTCCAGAAGTCAATCAGTGGCATGTTCACAGATTTCATCATTGATGCAACATGACTGCATCCTCAAAATGGGTGTTAACTTCTTATGTCTCCATCTCTTCCTCGGTCACCATCACTTCATCAGTCCCCAAGCCCAACTGCTCTGCCTCAGGAAAAGTTGAAGTGGAGACACAACTCACACATCATTCACTTTGTCCTGGTCTGGTGGTCCTCCAACTGACAACACAGCCAATAGTGAACACCGACATATGTGGTAAAGACTGTGGCCTATATAAAGGTTTTGGGTGACCAGCCACCCACAAACCCTGGCATGTCGGGTAAAGGCTGTGGCCTATATGAAGGTTATGGGTGACCAGCCACCCACAAGCTCCAGCATGTGAGAATGCTTCTTTAATTGGTATGGGTGACATGCCACCCACAGTATCTGGCGAGGATTATAAGCTTTTATAATTTTCTCCTTTATTTACCACCAAAACACCACAATATTTAATGGGGGCAAGCACAAATACACAATAAACAAAGTCATAAAACTTTAGTTACATGTTATGAAAACTGAGTGAGTTATGAAGATTTAAACAACAGTCTGGGTAATTTTTCACCCACAAGCTCTGGCAAAGGTTAAACAATATAAAAAATGTGGATGCGTTTTCTCAGTTAAAGAAAAAACAATGAAAAGAAAAAAAAAACATTAAAGCATGGCACAGGACCACTTAACTGAACTATGAGTGCATGATTTTATGTAAATTTCCCTGTCTGTTTCTTCATCATTGTGCGATATCATGTAGTGTGTGCATGTGTGTGTGAAATTACTGGGGGGAAAAATTAAAGCATGGCATAGGACCACTTAATTGAACTATGAGTGCATGTTTTATGTAAATTTCCCAGTCTGTTTCTTCATCATTGTGTGATATCATGTGGTGTGTGTGTGTGTGTGTGTGTGTGTGTGTGTGTGTGTGTGTGTGTGTGTGTTGTTACTGCTTACTGTCCATTCCTTATAATTAAATTTTAGTATCGGTTGGTCTTTGTAAGCAAAAATGTATTGCATGTTCTTTGTAAACAAAAGGTACATCCTCTGCAACACATTATTTTGTCAACAGGGTGTGATTTAAGCATTGCCAATAACATGTTAAGTATTTCATCATGATTCTGAATTAACTTGTTGATTTAATCATTGTGAATGTAAAAGAACATAAATATACATTATAATGCTTTTTTTTAAACAAAAGGTAAAATTAAAGATTTAACTTTATTTTGGACTCTACCTTTTTAATATTTTTATCAACTACTCTGTTTATTCAGTATGTTTGTGCTGTTACAGCAATATCTTACCTTTTTAATATTTTTATCAACTACTGTTTATTCAGTATGTTTGTGCTGTTACAGCAATACATAACTGTGGAGCATAACATACAATCACCATAAATATCATAAATGTTACTGTCACAACAGTGTAATGTCTTGGCAATGCAATACCACTGTAGTTGAATTCTAGCAGTTTTACTTGAAAGTAATCACTAAGTGTTCGAAGCCTTGCTGTGTTTGCCAGTAAGGAGGGGAGGGGAGGGGTGGGGGGAGCAAATCTTTACAGTTAAATTACAGAAATTTCAAATACACTAGGGAAAAAGATTAGACTGCTAAACCAAACTTCGTTGGGTCGGATTGACTCGACAGTGACCCCCCCCCCCCCCCCCCCCCAATCCCCACTACATCCTCCTTACTGTCCAACTTCACTCTGTTCTCTCTCTCTCCCTCTTTTTTTTTTTTTTTTTTTAAATCCCCAAACACGATTTGCACATCGTGTATGACAGTAATGATCGTGTTTTCCATCGATGGACATAATCAGAAGACAGTGCTTTCAGAGCCTCGGACCGTCTTGTACGCGCGGTTGTGGCTTCCGGTTTGAATATGTGTCTCAAACAGATGTTTTTAACTACGATTTTCTCTTTAATCGTGTAATGGAACCATTAACCAGTTCACTAATACACGAATCGACGTAAGTGAAGCCCATTACTGATATCTATTTTCATTAATTTGTCTTATACAAAAATACGATCGCTTCGAACACCAGCTGAATTACGAATAAAATAACTAAGCATTGGCACAGTATTAAACGAATTAAAATAACTGAATCGTTTCATTAATGTTCTGGTTTGTTATTATATGCGTTATCTTACCAAGTGCATCTTGCAATTCAACAACGATAAGCGCATTCGACTCGGTCATTGTCGGAACTCGGCTTCGTTCCGCCATTGTTGAAATCTTTGACAAGGAGCGAATGTTTGCATTTGATACCTTCGCTTTGATTGGCTTGCGCTTTTCGAGCATTCAACCAATCGCTTAGCTTGATACACCAATGAATGCGGGAGAGAACGGCCTTTCTAGCGCATCGTTAATGTGTATGTTTTTTTCGCAACTTTTTTAGCAACGACGTTGGAAAGACAACACTTGTAACAAGCCTCATAAAAACTTCGATTCTAATTCATTTAACCACATCGTACTAAAAAGAAAAATAGACTGAAATAAAGCTTGAAACATGCTCTTTTATTCTGACCTATTTAAACGCCAATGAATGGAATGAACACATTGTATGCGTTGATTTTCGACACCGTGTAGCTCGAACGCTCGGCCAAATGCCGCCTGCGGCGCATCGGGATGTGTGACGCGCTTCGTTTTCGTGTGAACGGATGGGTTATTTGGAATAAAACTATCACCATACCGTATGTTGCAAACACAAATAAACAACACAGAGTTCAAAAGGAAACTGTATTCTTTATTCATCACAATTTTCATCTGATTCTAAACGCGTTATTCGTAGATACTGCCTATTGAAAACACGCAAATTTTTCACTCGGCTGAACTTTCCCGTACGCTGAAAGAAGGGCTGCCGGTACCTTGTGTGTGTGTGTGTGTATGTGTGCGTGCGTGCGTGCGTGCGTGTGTGTGTGTGTGCTGTGCGTAACACCCCACCATGACTTCCCCACAGATGATCATACACAGGTCAATCCTATGGCCCCAGTCATAGATACACAAGGAAGAGGGCAAGTATCTTCGCCTTTCACCAAATAGTTTCTTTGCACATGCTGAAGGCATTCACCACATCCTGTCGTTGTGACTGGTTCCCCGTCTAGACCCTGTTCACGTGTTTGATGCCTGTTTGCCACACTTTGCCGCTGATAAGGTTAAACTGTCTGGTTTGAAGAACTCACACGTTGCCTCACAAGCAGGCAAAGTGTATGCATAGACAGTGGGCTGACCACACTGAAAAAGCAGACACCAATGGTGGAATGCATGGTTATGTAAGAGGGTAGGCCAGCTAACTAAACAGTGTGTGTGTGCGTGTGCGTGTGCGTGTGTGTGTGTGTGTGTGCGCGTGTGTATGTGTGTGTGAGAGAGAGAGAGAGAGAGAAAGACAGAGACAGAGACAGACAGACAGACAGACTTTGCAATGTGTGTGTTTGCATCCTACATTGGCTTCCAAAGCTGTATATATATTATGTTTTTCTATTTTTTCCATGTTCACTACAACCCCAATGAACTGACTGGCAAGGGGATCGCCTGGAAGAAAGTACAAGTTTTGTCCAGGGTCAGGTCACAGAAGAGAAAATGATTAACGTCCTGCCCCTAGAAGGTCTGACCCATGCCTTGTTCACGAAGCGCTCAGCCCATCACCCACACACACACACACACCAACCCATCAGCCTCACCCACACCCACCCACCTATCAGCCTCACCCACACCCACCCACCAAACAGCCTCACCCACACCCACCCACCCATCAGCCTCACCCACACCTACCCACCCATCAGCCTCACCCACACACACACACACACACACACACACACAGAGGAACGTATTACGAAGCCGGAGTTCTGCCCCTTGACGACTATAGAAACTTGGCCTGTGCTAAATTCATCTTACGTAGCTCAGCTGTTCAGAACTCAAGCAAAGATGAATTAGCTTTACGATCAGATTTCCATTTCCCGAAGCGAGCTAGATCTATTAAATCTAATACAACTATAATGACATATTCCTCAAAATTACTGAAAGACGCTGAGATTGATCCCAAGAATATTGCTGATCGTTTTCCTGTATCCCCGATTCCAAATTGGGAATTGCACACTGCACGTTTTGATTATAAGTATACTGATCTACAAAAAAATGTTAACAATAATATATTGTCCTCTCTTGCCAAATCTCATATCGATAGTAATTATTCACACCACCTTAAAGTTTTCACCGATGGATCACTGCTAAATGAAAAAGCTGGAAGTGGTTTTGTTATTCCTACCCTTAAAGTTGAAAAATCTTTTCATCTCGGGAAGGGGTATTCTATCTTCACGGCTGAGCTGGTGGCAATTCTAATGGCGCTTAACTTTCTTGTTGATACTCCACGTACTATCTACAAA
>CM065741.1:46148781-46151281 GCA_033310375.1 Conus canariensis | reverse complement strand
GCGTGCGTGCGTGTGTGCGTGCATGCGTGCGTGTGTGTGAACAACTCAGGTCACGAGCACGAACAGGATTATTGTTATCCTCCAGAAGAAACGACAATGGAATGAGCCTGAAAGAATTACTACCAGTATATTTCAGCCAATTCGTAAAGCCATGGTTGATATCAGAAGAAAAATGTTCCTATTCTACAAAATTATATTACTCAACACCTCACCTCATAGACAGTTAGCGTGCAGGGTTCATGTACAGTGGAGAATTTCATACAAGCTTGCAGGACGGATTCGCTGTTTGATCCGGATTCGTAACAGAGATCTGCACCAAAATTCAATGCGTTCGTCCCTGAGTCACATTCTATTTTTCCACCACGTTTTTGTGTAATCTTCTTGACAGACAGAAACAAACACATGCTGATGAAAACATAACTTCCTTGATGGAGGTGGTAGAAAAAAAAAGAAAAAAAAATGGTGCATTCCTCTACTTTAGACACGCTGCGCCCAAACCTGTAGCTTTTTGACTGCAATACATTTTTCCCTTTTTTCTGTTTCTTTTGAGTGTGTGTGTGTGTGTGTGTGTGTGTGTGTGTGTGTGTGTGTGTGTGTGTGTGTGTGTGTGTGACTTTTATGCATACCTCCTTCACTCCCTTCACATTTGCTCCATCGACCGTTCGTCCCTTGTCTTCCCCATTCCAAAATTTCTGTGCTGTGTATCATTCACACGTGAGTCCAAAAGGGGCACATTCTCTCTGTTGTTTCTGTTTGGCTTGGTTCAAAGAAAACATAGTTCATTGAAAATATACTTTTTTTTTTATACCTCTGTGTTTGACAGTACAAGGGCATATATATTCTCACACACACACACACACACACACACACACACACACACACACACACAGTGACACACACACACACACACACACACACACACACACACACACACACACACCACACACATATGCACGCATCCGTGTGCGCGAGCTAATACTGACAAATCTGCGTCTACAGCGCTGCAAACATAATCATAAAACCGGCGCATAATCTTATATTGATTAAACGATAATGTCCAGAGCAAACAAAAGTACAGACAACAACAAAATAATGAGGAGGGGGTGGGAGGGCGAGAGAGAGAGAGGGGGGGAGGAGGGAGGGAAAAGGTGTGGTTAATTAAGTGAAGTGAAGTGGAATTCTCACGTGAATTTTCAGATGACTGGTGGATTCAAAATCTTAACCACACCCAGTTGGAGAAAGAGAGCGTGTGTGTGTGTGTGTGTGTGGGGGGGGGGGGGGGGGGGGGGGTCGGGGGGGGGCCAACATTTCTCGACCTGACTCACCACAAAATAAATGTCTTCTAAGTTCCATCCACGGATTCTCTTATGATAAGTCCCGGCATTGAAACAGGCTCTATTATTAATAAACTGCAGTCCAACGGTAAAGGAGACACTTCAGCGCTTTTAAGTGTAGCCATGCGCACACTCCCATCTGAGTAATAGTAACATTATCGGCACAAATGCCCCAGCACGAGCGCGGAAAATCAACCACCTGCCAAATGTCGTCCTTACCTCTCCCAGCCCCACCATTCCCATCCCATCTCTCCACACACTTGCTTCTCTATACCACAGAGAGAGAGAGACAAGGCAAGACAAAAATGTGTATTCGTATAAAGGCCTTGGCCCCTTAGAAGGGGGATACACGTAAGATAACGTTGCATAATCCATTACCAAAAATAGTCTTGCACAATACATTACCAATCGGGAAGGTTAACAAACTAAGATATTACAGAACTTCTTCGTTGAAATCCTCTGTACAAATACGCAGCCAGCTGTTTCACTGTTTTATCATTTGTCGACGTCATTAACAAAATCAATTTGAAGAATGAAGGATGTCTAAAGTATTCAGCTGAAATACACTGTTGTCTAAAATCACGTAATTCAGGACAGCAAAGGACAAAATGAACTCCATTTTCTTGTGATTCCTTACAAAATGAACAAGTACTTACACGATCGTTTAAATTGCTGTAACGCTGAGAATGTGCATAGACATCCGAAATACCGAATCTGAACTTGGTCATTATATTTCAAATGTCTGTCAATATCCATGGACAAATACTTCGGTACACAATACTTAGGATTTAACATTCTGTAAATATCAAATCTACTGCTATCTTCAACATGTGAGTTCCATCTTTGCCAACTGCAATCGATCAGTGTTTGCCGAAAAACACGAATGAAAGCATTTGTATCACCGACACCCTGATTCTCCCATACAAAACCAAAGCCGTATTCATACAGTTTCAGCCTTACATTCGCAATCCAGTTTTTCTTACCTCTGGTATCCAACTCTACGAGCATAACTGAGAAAGAAGTGAGGCAGGGAACAGTAAACAAGTAGGGTTACTTTTGCTCCCATAAGAAAACCTAACACAGAGTAACTTTCATTCAAGACTGGCACAGACTTTAAAACTAGAATAAAGTCAGACAAATACAAACAATCTAATAGTGGGGGAAAA